>JAMPIV010019272.1:10000-28495 GCA_024509875.1 Oreohelix idahoensis | reverse complement strand
TATTATCAGTGATCCCTCCAACACACACACCCCCCCCCACCCACCGAATACTTACATTGGGCGACTTAAACGTGTTCCACCTTCATTCATTTTGTTTACATTTAGTTTGAACGTTTTTTATGGACAATTTTAGCTTGTTCCTCCCTCACACGGTGTAACAAATAACTTAATATATTTTCCCCTCATTTTATTTTATAGGTAATTTGAAAATATTAGTTTTCCAATTGGTTTTAACGATGGTTAAAATGTTTTTTTTTTTAAAAACTCAGTTAACTAAAAAGTTGGTTGAAATAGGACAACAATTGTTGTCACACGTTCTCTGAAAAAACTATTTGCATGTAATCTGTTAATAATGCCGTGATGACATTCCAAGCGAAGTTTACCATTTATTGTGTTAAGATTATATTTGTCTTCATTTGTCGCTCCACATGCACTCATGCCTCACGCAGAGAACCTACGATATTGTTTGTTCTTAACGTTGGGAACTCGTTAAGGTAAGCAGCATGCTTGCATAAGATCATAATTACATGATAAATGATGTGCTTGGTTCCTGCAGGCTAATGTAATCACGTGCTGATGTCAGGATTGGTAAGTTACGAGCGTCCCGGAATAAAGGCGATGTACTGGAACAGTTGTGAGCCCCAGAGGGCAGTGTATGGAGGCAGATTTGATCACGCCACGTGTGTATGTATGTAATACAATTTAACATACAGTATACTAAGTGCTTGTATTTGAGTAAACACGTTATATATGGAAGGTATGTGTTTACCTTTGGTGTTGCGGTACAGGTATGCTGTCAAGGTGAGTTTTTGTATGGTGGGAGTGTGCAGATGGTGGTTTCATGTATGGGAACTGATGGATATGTTGCATATGTTGTGGATATGTTTAGAAATATGAAGTGCTTCATCTTTGTGAGGCATCACATCAAGTTTAAACATCCGCATGTTTCTGGTTGAGTAAAGGCCTAATATTTAAGATACCGCTTGTTTGTGATTGTGTCATGGCCGATATACATAGGCGCATATTTGTGGTTGCATGAATGCGGAGAAAAATATTCGCTTGTTTGTGGCTGAGTACAAAAGGCTGCTATAAATACATCCATGTTTATGTTTGAGTAAATGGTTGGCATTTAGGATGTTCTTTGCTATCGGTGTCAAACATGATCCCTGACCAGGGTTTGTTTCCTGGTGGAAAGGAAAATCACATGGTGTGAGGTGAAATGCTTTAGAAGGGCCATTAATTTTACCAGGATGAAAAATGGTGGCATAAACAAAATTGTTGCACCTATATCCCACTGTAGCGTGATAATCAAATGCCGTACCCTTCTGTTTTCAAAGAAATGGGTTAACCAATCAGAGCAGCGCAAGCTCGCTGATGACACGAACCGGGTTTTTAAATGGCGTCTAACATAGGAAAGTAAATGTGCGTTTTAGTATCATGGAGTTGTATAAATTGCAAAAGAATGGCTGGACGGAATATCTTGAGTTAAAGTGCATTTTATGCAGACGAAGACCTCATTTTTATAATCAAAAGGGAAGTCTGCTGTGTGGATTGTTTTCGGAAATAATCAAGGTAAAGTGGGACATTTTGTCAATTATTACTGTGTAAATGGTCTTTCCAAATTCGCAACGAATCGAAGACAAAATCAATATAGGAAAACCATTTACGAAAAGAAAGCCCATGATCGTCCCAATAAAAAGAGATATAGTTGAAAGTCGTAGGAGAAAAGGTTAAAAAGAACGAGAAGGAATGCTGGATCAATCTAACACACTGGCTCGATTCTGCACGAAAAGTCAACAATTCCAGCAGACGGCAAAGTGTGACATCATACTGCTTTCCGACACATTCTGTATCAGCCTATAAATAAGGTCAGCGAACTTTTCAAAATTTACACACACTCAAAGTAGGAGCCAGAACAGACGGCAGGAAGGAGTCCGTTTGCCTTGAGCTAGAGGTTTTACCATCTGTTTGCCAGTGCAGACTTAAATACTCCAAGACTTAGTCTGATTTTGGACTTCTCAACTATTCTAGAAGGTATGTACGTTTACGAATAATAAAATTGTGTTATTGCAGATTATAACTCCGCCTAGGCCGGTCCCAAGCCCGGCTGAAAAAGGAGGAGGGCTGCCTGCAAGGAGGCCGTAAGGAGGCAGCCGCTCCACCATGCAAAGGCACAACAGGCCAATCACCTGTTTGCTTTAAAACATGATTACGCGAACTACAAGAGAGAAAACCGGACTGATTCTAAAGGCGACGAACTGGAACGGACTACGGTCTACGACTTATGGAACTTGGAACATAAGAAGTATAAATGGGAAAGAAGAGGAGCTGGTGGAAGAGATGAGGAAAGCAAAATTAGAAATCCTGGCTATAACGGTAACAAATAAAAAGGGACAAGGAGTCATGGATCTCGATGGCAACACGCTGCTCTATAGTGGTGTACCCACATCTGAAAGAGCTAAAGGGGGCGTGGGTTGCATTGAGGAAAAAACCCAGAAAGATGGTATCAAGGGATGTAACTTTGTCTCGGAGCGCATTGTGGTTGTAAAACTAAAAGAAGGAGAAACCATAGTCACCCTGTTCATAGTGTATGGGCCAAATGAGGATGAGAGAGCAGAGGTCAAGGAGGAATTCTTCGAGCTGCTTCAAAGGACAGTGGATGACTGCCTAGATGAAGTTATCATGCTCGGCGATTTCAATGCCAGAGTGGGAAATGACCATGCTAGATGGGGTGGAGTTATCGGAAGATATGGAGAAGATACTCTCAATGACAATGGAAAGCGACTCCTTAGATTCTGCAGTGAGCAGAATCTGATTATTACAAACACAAAGTTCCCCCATAAGCGCATACATGCATACATTAGATGTGAACCAACAAAGAATGAGAAGTCAGTGATCGACTATGCCATTGTTAGGAGGAGCTCATTCAAATATGTCCGAGATGTCTGGAGAGGGCCAGAGATTGGAAGTGATCACTACCTGCTTACAATCAAAAGAACAACTGAAAGAGTTGCTCAGCCTAGGAACTGCCCAACATCACGCAAGAAACCAAGTAAACAAAAGGGAGAAATGAGCATTAAGACCTACAAGCTGAGAGAGCCAGAAATTAAGACCAGATATCAGGGGCTTATTGCTACAGCGGTGAGAAACACAGAAGAACAACCTGATGACTTTGGAAACGCTCTGGCTTAAATTCAAGGACATCATAAAGACAGCTGCTGCAGAAGCATGTGGTGAAGTCAGACTTGGGAACAAGAGAAAGAGGACACCTTGGTGGACAGAGGAAGTCAAAGAGAAAATAAGCGAGAAGAAAATGGCATGGAAACAATACTTAGAAGCTAAAAACACAGCAGGACAAATAGAGAAATATAGAGAATATGTGATACTTAGAACAGAAGCAAAGAACAAGGTGCTAGCAGCAAAACAGAAGTTCTGGGAAGAATTTGGAGAAAAGCTAGAAAAAGATGCGCAAGAAAACCAGAAATTGTTCTATAAGACCCTAAAGAACATGAGGAAGGAAAAACAATGCCCTCTCAAATTTATAAAGGACAAGCAAGGCAAATTGCTTACTACCCCAAAGGAAGTAATGGAAAGATGGAAAGAATATTTCTCAGAACTCCTTGATGGTGAGCAAGGTCAAGCATCAGAAATGATAACCACTAGCACAGAAGAGGAAACCAGTGGTGATGAAAATGACATAAAGATGGAAGAACTGAAGGCAGCACTGGAGAAAATCAAGATGGGCAAAGCAGCAGGGCATGATGGTATAACACCAGAAATGGTTAAGTAAATGGGAGCATCAGGTGACCTATTACTCTTAAGGGTCCTACAGGCAGCGTGGTGCAACAAGGCCTTACCAAAGGATTGGGAGATTGCCATCATAACACCAATTTTAAAAAAATGTGACAACCGACAATGTAGAAACCACAGAGGCATATCCCTTCTCAGTGTCCCTGGTAAAATCTACTCTAGAATCCTAGAGCAGAGACTGCGACGCCTAGCTGAGCCACAATTGGATGAGATCCAGTGCGGATTCCGAGCAAACCGAAATACTCAAGACCTAATCTTCACACTCAGACAGCTGAGTGAAAAGGCCCTTGAGTATAAGAGTGAGATCCATCTTTGTTTCATAGATCTGGAAAAGGCGTTTGACAGGGTCCCCTGGAGCAAACTTTGGGACTGTTTGGCAAAGAAGAACATTCCAGCACCTCTGATTCATGCTATACAGAGCTTCTACAAGTCTTGCAGAAATTATGTGAGGACAGAAAACCATAAGTCAAAAGAGTTCAGGACCACCACTGGTGTAAGACAAAGTGATATCCTGTCACCTTATCTTTTCATACTACTCATGGATGATGTTATCAAGGCATGTAAGGAGAGAACAAGAAAGTATTCAGTGGGGTACTGGAAGATGAGACAGGTATGTATTTCAGAGCTGGGATTTGCTGATGATGTTGCCCTGATTGCTAAATCAGAGGCACATCTCCAATCCAACCTGCAAGTCTGGAAGGAAGAGCTGGAGAAGAGAGGGATGGTCATAAGCAGCTCTAATACAAAATTCATGGTGATATCACGAGAAGAAAGAAGACATCAGATTAAGCTGGGAGAACAGGTCCTGGAGCAGGTCGACCACTTTAAATATCTCGGAGCTATTATAGACCGAAAGGGAGGCATCAAAGAAGAGTTGTCCACTCGAAAAGCAGCAGCTGTGAGACTTTTTCAGGCCATAAATCGAGGATTCCTCAGCAAGAGAGAGGTTGGTAAGAAAACGAAGATGGCTGTATACCGCTCCACCTATGTCCCAGTCTTGACGTGTGGATGCGAGTCATGGGCAATGACCACAAGCCACAAAAGCCAGATCCAAACCTCAGAAATGAGGTATCTGAGGAAGGTGGTGGAAGTAACATGAAGAGACATGGTCCGCAACCAGACGATACGTCAAGGCCTAAACTCGCACCCCCTGCAGACCCAAGTAGAACAGGGCCAACTAAGATAGTTTGGCCATGTCTGCAGAATGGGAGAAGATCGGCTACCACGACAAGCATGGGAAAGTAGAGCCAGGAATCCAGACCCCCAGGACGACCCAGAGTCCACTGGGAGGACAACATTAGACAATCTTTGAAGGACCGAGGACTAGAATGGAACCAGGCCAGGAGGAAGACAGCCGATAGGATAGTCTGACGCTCTCTCTTCCAAACCTCTACACCTCACGGTAGAAGGGGAACGACTAATTAAGTATTGCAGATTATTATGATAGAAATATGTATCAGGATCAGACCAGAGGACTGAACTGAAATTAAGTTGTGGATGTATGATGCGTGTCGTTTATTATAAATATGCCGAAGAAGGTCTCCGTGGTCAAAGTAGACTCTAGGGGTAGTCACACAACACGAATCAGCATAACTGCAGTGAGCTGACAAACACCTCCTTCACACTTTCACAAATATGCAGTTTATTATACTTCACGAAAAGCTCCATGAAATCAGTTCTCGCCCAAAAGGCAAATGCAGTAATTAGTAGTAATCCAGTCCGTTTACTATCAAACGCTGGTCACTGGCAATCATACAAACTTTATTATTCATAGTCCACTGGACATCTTTATGAATAGGCATACATTTCTTGCATCTAATAAACCAAGGACACCTCAACTATGTATATTGATGTCCTGGTGATAGAATGATGCAGGAAAAATACAGTGTACTGCAGGAGCTCAATACATATACGTCCGCTCACATTCAAACATAAGCCGCATCTCTTTTGCAGACGATCATCTCACTTCTGCTTCAAAGTTCACGTCTGCCCGTACCCCATATCGTCATGACGTCACTGCCTTTATTAATTAGTAAGTCTGTATAAAATTATCAGAAAAGCAGCCCTGTCGAGCCAAAACTTTTTTTCCATTTATTAATTATAAGTATGCAGATAGACACCTGTCTTGTCTCGCTATCCTGATCAGAACTGATCCATGTATCATTTATATTCATGCACACATTCTGAACTCTTTAATTCATGGACACGTAGGCTTGTGGAACCTATGACCAAAGGCTAGCCACTTGTCACATATTATCTCCGGGTTCATTTGTGTCATACTCCAGTAAGAGGTCTAGAATCTTAGATCAATAGTGCCTTCATGGTCCAACTCAGGAGCATCATACATTGTTATCTATATTCGAGTGCTATGCCCCATCTGTGCTTGGTGGCCTGGTACAAGACTTGCAATTACTACTGCTGTGAAGTATTACTAAAGGACATTCCCAGAACTTAATGATGAGTATCTATGTGAAAAATTCAATCAGCCATTGTGAGTGGTCATAGCAAACATAATATTTGTGTCATGATGAACAAACTGTTCTAAGATATCAGGCAAGACAAGAGACGATTTAGTTAGAAGGAAAAGTTGGATGAACATTCTGTTATAATTTCAAGATTCCATAAAAGGACTTTCTGTCTGAGTTAATAATTGAAACTCAACTATTGAGCAATTGTGTAATTAACCATTTCTTCATTCAATTTCATCATTTTCATCATTCATAATTTGCACGGGAAGAAAACAAAAGATAGATGTATATAATAAACAATTCAGTAATTGTATTTCTCCGATTTATCAATTTTATATTGTTGCATTTTGAGTTTTACTGAATTGTTGATTATCAAATGTTAGTTAATAGCAAAGGTGGCATCTTAGGCTCTAACTCTAACCTGAATACCATCTTGAGTAGAGACCTTCATAGCCGTGACTATCCTGTGATACCAATGCTCGTCTCTGACACTGTGGCTATATTCTTTTATCAGACAGAATTCTCTTCTGATCTATCAGTATCTACTACTGACAACTTATACGCTTAAAAACCTTTTGCTACAGCTACATTGAATACACAGTGAGACGAAAAATAAAGTGGTTTGGCAATTTCTTGAGAATGAAGCCCGATCATTTACCACTCACTACAAGTCCACAACGGGACAATATCAGGTTTTCGAGTTCGAGGAAGACCAACAGGCAGATGGACAGATGTTATTACAAAAATCTCACATCAACACTAACTCACAACAGGCAGATGGACAGATGTTATTACAAAAATCTTACATCAACACTAACTCACAACAGGCAGATGGACAGATGTTATTACAAAAATCTCACATCAACACTAACTCACAACAGACAGATGGACAGATGTTATTACAAAAATCTCACATCAACACTAACTCACAACAGGCAGATGGAAAGATGTTATTACAAAAATCTTACATCAACACTAATTCCCAACAGGTAGATGGACAGATGTTATTATAAAAATCTCACATCAACACTAACTCACAACAGGCAAACTGACAGATGTTATTACAAAAATCCTACATCAACACTAACTCACAACAGGTAGATGGACAGATGTTATTACAAAAATCTTTCATCAACACTAACTCACAACAGGCAGATGGACAGATGTTATTACAAAAATCTCACATCAACACTAACTCACAACAGACAGATGGACAGACGTTATTACAAAAATCTCACATCAACACTAACTCACAACAGGTAGATGGACAGATGTTATTACAAAAATCTCACATCAACCCTAACTCACAACAGGTGAATGTAGAAGAATGAATGAACGTAGTTTATCATTTAAAACAGTCAGCAAGGAAGTTTGCAGTAACTATATACAATCTACATCCAGTCTACGTATTACAATCTAAATCCAGTCCATATGTTACCATCTACATCTAATTTATGTGTTACTATCTACATCCAGTGTATGTGTTACTATCTACATCCAGTGTATGTGTTACTATCTACATCCAGTCTATGTGTTACAATCTACATCCAATCTATGTGTTACAATCTACACCCAGTCTATGTGTTATACTATCAAAATCCAGTTTATGTGTTATTATCTACATCTAATTTATGTGTAACTATCTACATCCAGTCTATGTGTTACGATCTACATCTAATTTATGTGTTACTATCTGTACCCAGTCTACGTGTTACTATTGTCACGGATTGCCTACTTTTAGCTCTGCAGTATTGGTCCAACAGTGGCCTACACTCAAGAGTAACTGATGTGGGTCTTCAAATGTGTCTACCTTTGCACAAGATTACTCTTCGCAGAGTTGTAGATAGAAGGATAATGATGCTTCTACCTCAAGGCAGTATTCACTAGATATTCAGAAAAGCGAGAACAATGCTGCATTGGCTGAGCACGTTAACTCCAGGATCTGCCGACAACCTTTGTAAAGGATTATGTAATCTTATAATAGCCCGTTCAAGCCCCCAGCTGATTGAATTCCGCGAATTTCCTTTATTATTATTTAGTAGCTCTGATTGAGTGTATTTATGAAATTTTCTGAGACATACGTAAACAACACATTCAAAATGATTAAATCAACTTTAAATTTGGATAGATATAAATAACAAATTTAATAATTACTTAGGTGTTAACAGTTATTAAACATTGAATATTCTTTAACAAAAATTGATCATCATATGATGTTAATGGGGAATTATATCAGGGGAAGTTTCTCTTGGCATCTTTTATTTGACTGCTTAGCTGCAAATGAGGTTCTGCTCCAGCTAATGTTGTGGTTCTTCGCAGATAGGTGACTGGAATGCTCTCGTTCCTGGTCAAGATTAAGAGTTGCAGCACGTTCCAAGTAAAATCAGGTAGTAACTGCAAAGCTGGTCCCGGGTCTCTAAGACCCTTCTGATGATGGTGTCTAGCGCGTCGACTTCAGGCCACTTATACCCTCACTTGTTCCAGAAATAGTTCCTTCAACTGGTACCACCAACTAGTATTGCAAAAGAGGAGAAACAAATACCTTCTGAGTATTGAGTTTCCCTACACATACTTATGTGTCCCCATCTTCCTATTCCACCATCCCATCTATCTTCAGAATTTTTACCCTCTCTGAGAATTAATCTTAATCCCAATGGGTGAAAACTGTCTTTACATTTAAATTAAATAGTTTTACATTTACACATCATTCCCTCCCTGCTCCATATGGAACTTGGGACTGCCTTTGCTTTTGGTTCTTTATAAGAAACTCGCAATAAAGCAGTCACCAGCCCTGGCAGTGGTGGTTCATGAAATCATCATTCAATATGCTGAGGTTGCCAGCATCAAATGACTTGGACATCAACTAGCAATTTTCACATTTTAATATTCACATGTCAATATATTCGTATTAGTTCACATGTTAATAATGAAAAAATATAGAATTCAAAATATACAACTTACGCCAATCTTTAGGCTCACATACTGCTGGCTCAGAGAAATAAAGGCACTTGTAGAGGCCTGTTACACTTGGTCTGGGGTGTTGTTACTTTAACAATATGTTCCCACATTGACTTGTGTTTCAGTTCCCTCAGATTCCGGTTTTCCTTGTTAAAATGGTAGAGTTTTTCCTGTGCTTTTAAGTCCCGAGAATGCCCAAACAAGGTCCGGTCTGATACATGGAAGCTGATTTTAGTCTTTACTCTGGCAAGCTCTGGTTTTCTTCTTGGCGTGAGTGGATTTTCACACTGTTCTAACCTGGCTGAAGTGTCAGGTTATATTGCCTGTCTTCCCCCGCATTTGTTTGTTACAATTTTAAGCAGGGCTCCAATCGGAAAGGGTGTTGTGCCTTCATTCCGAATGTCTGCCAATCGTTTCAAACATGCGTGTTTTGTGGAGTAATTCAAAATATTTCCTCATGGAAATTTCTGCGCGTTACTACAGTGGTCATGTCTTCCAAATATGGAATGAAAACATCCGATCCTCTCTCGGCAATGTTTACAAATAACTTCATATTACTTTCATATAAAGTAATGTCTTTGTAACAAGGTGTACCGGAAAGGATTATGTCATTCTCGTCTGTCCAGAAATGTGTCGTGCAGGCGAGTAATCTAACTACCCATCGCTTGCGCAAACAAAATTCTTCTTTTACCCATCTGGTCGAGGAAGGCACATCAGCCTTATCAGCAATTAAACTAATTCGCTGGGCGATTTTAGTGCTAATCCGTAGCCTGATTTCATCATCGTGTAACGATTACGCATAACGATTATTATGTCACACAATGTCAGCGTTGTATTACACTGTCGTACGATGTAGTCTGTCACGGCAACCTTCTTCTGTTCCAAATTATTTTCGTTTTCTCTCTGTGTGTGTAGATGCGTGCGCGTGTGTGTGTATGTTTTACATATAATCCCAAGGAATGTAATGATATTGGTAATGTTATTAAAATGGTAATGTAAGGATTGCGGTATTGTCCTGACAGTGGTAATGCAATGAAGTTTTAATATAGGCTGAAGCAATATAAATGAAGAGAAAGAAGAATTGAAATACTATTTTCTATCAACGAACGAAGATTGGATGATACTTGGAAAAAATGATGTAGAAGCAGTTGAAGGAGAAGGAGTACCACTAAATGGGTCGAGGTGCTAAGTTACGTGCTACAAGTATTACAGTAGCGAAACTGAAGGATAATGATGGTGATGATTGTTACAGAAGGAGATGTGTGCACGTATAATCTTTTTTCTTGTTAATTATGTTTGGAATGTGAGTTGTATTAATATCTTGCTGTGAAATGAAGTTTAGCGAGTGGAAGATGAAAACGGTTGATGGTACATTGAAGTATTGTGAAATACAAAGAGTGATGATATCGAAACTTATCTAAGCTGATGTTGTATTTATCTGGAGAAAAAAAACTTAAGTGACGTTTTAATTGCTGTCGCTTGATATACTGTGCACGCCATACTCCCAAATAATTTTTCGTACAGATGTGCACACTGAACATAATTAACAGGACAATGTGGTTATAGTACTATATACCAAAATTATGACCCATATGGGGTTGAACGGTGTATCTCATGCACAAAACAAAATCCAATGTTATGTGCAAGGTCTTAAAATCAATCACGTGGTGATAGTACTATATACCCAAATTATGGCCAATATGGGGTTGAACGGGGTATCCAATGTACAAAACAAAATCCAATCTTTTGTGCAAAGTCCTAAAATCAATCAAGTGGTGATAGTAACAGTAATTAACTATGTTAACATATCTGTACATGTTTGCACTTGTAGGAAACGCTGAGACTCGGTTTCGTAGAGCTCTGGTTCGCTGACCCTGACGCAAGCAGTCAAGCTATGAGTCGCTAACTGCATTCATCTCTTTTGCTGCGTCTTCGGTCCTACGGAGCATTCGAAATGCTAAATGTGTAACAGGTCTTAAGTGAAGGAATTATTGACGTTTTCACCAAAATAGCAACAAACTGCTGCCGTCCACTGTGTGTAGTCACTAGTAAATTGAACTTTAGGTGTGCGTTAGTTCACTCACAGACTTGAAGGCAACCGCAATGTGAAAGAAGTGAATGTTTCAATACGTAATGTTCCTTCTTTCTTTGCAAATTTTCATCGCTGTTCCGATTTGTTGAGGTTATGTCCCGGTCAGCTCAGGTTATGTCCCGGTCTGTTCTTGTTATCTACTGCAACCGTTCTGTCTCTTTCTGTTATTGATTCTCCCCCTCTCTCTCTCCTCCTCTCTCTTCAACACTTCACCTCTTGCAGATGTTGCCCAGTGTTGTCGCTTATCTCACTTTAGATCACCTAATGACGTGATTTAAATAACTCATGCAGGACATAATGGCGTGTCTTCCGTCTGCCTAATGAGATAAGTGGACTGTAACTAATTTTCTATGAATATTCTAGAGATTCAGAAACTACCATCAGCATACGTATACAGACATGGTTTATTGGTGTTCAGCGTGCAGTAGCAGGTAGACTATGAGTAGGTCAGTGAGAAGTCGCACAAATAACCAAGTACCTGTATTTCCACGTTTTAATCATGAACTACATTGTAAAAGTGTAGACAATTTAGTCACGTCTATAGTCTTTTTTACTATTGTGACTGATCGTGTCCCTTCCCCCCTATCTCTCTTTCATTGTCACGCAGATATAACAGCGTTTTTGCTGATCATAAATGTAGACTATAACATTTGAAGGCGTGTTTCTAACTGCTGAACTACGTTAGTCTAGCGCTGGTCTCTCGCGGCAAAGGTGCCGCGGCAAAGGTGATTCACGGTATCATCACGCCCCAGTCTAAAAAAAGGTAAAGGAAGTCCTACAGCAGATAATGCCGTAAAGAATTGTGAAGTAAAGATTTCACCATACTAGGTCCAGCATCGAGAGGTGGGGAGACCACTTCTGTGGCCGTATGACCTACCACCATTAGCATTTATTCATGCTGGAGGCCGGTAATAATAAATATAAAACTACCATTCGCTATAATAAACAAGCAAGATTCTTAACTAAAATAAAAAGAATAACCCGAGACACTAAGGGCAGGATAGAGAGCGGTAGAAAATCGGCTAGGTCAGCTTTTGACACAATGCACGCTAATTTACGCGGCAGTCGTCATAGAAATGTAGTGACGCAAGTAGGGACAGCTGCATCACGCTATTAGAACGTGATGTTTGACCAATAATTTATCAAATAGAATGAGCTCGCAACCAATGAAAACGTAGCCAGCTAGAGCCACTACGAAAATTGTCGGCAGGAAATTATTGAACGAGCAGTCTTGAAGAATGGAGCCGTCTAGAAAGACGTGTAAATGGCAGAGTCATGTAGAAGTTAACAGTATATATAAGGAAGTGTCTAATGACGGACTCGCTCCATAGTTGAGGCATTCAACTATTTCAGATGTGTATTTGTACACATGCAGAGTTTATTTCTAGGAATGTTTCAAGTAAGTAGAAATTCTCGCCCCGCCATTATGTATTTCAGCTCGGTTGTGCATTATGAAAGATACCAATAGAACTAGTTGAAAAGAAGCCATTGAAGAAACATAATAAGAGATATTGGACGGAAACGTTTGAACACAGAGAATAGACATAATCTACTTCAACAATGAAACCTATGGAGAAAGAAATTAAACTAGAGATTTTGATAATCCAGGAAATGTAAGGAAAAGATGTATGTAACAGGAAAAGAATTGTCGGAGGTACAGAATGTAATATCGATGAACATTGTTTTGACATTTTTATGACTACTTTTGATGTTAAATAAACTTGCTTTGTAAAGGACAAGGCTGTTGAAAATTTCTTTGCCTATTGGATAACATAGATATAATGTCCAGGTTAACAAATCGTAACCACTAAAGCTTTCTCCGTTCACCACCTGTAGAAGGTACGAACGAACCTTACCCACCAATAGGGTCTAAGTAATTAACACCTCTGGCGAGCTATAAGCCAGTAATACCACACAGACTTAGACATGGACCAACAAAAAGGAAAAAGGAAGTTTACACAAATAAAGTTCTAATCTACGTCAACTACGTTACTGCACCACGGCTACATATAATTAATTGGTGCCTTAGGACCAGTCTCCCTGCTACACTTCCCTTCCTCGCTGTCCTTTCTTTCCCTAACTCAAGGAGCAGAGTCAGGTACCGATTTACAGCTGAGTAGACTGGAGCTTGTCGGTACCGTGATAAAAACTCAGCACCTTTGCTGCGAGAGATCGGCGCTCTAACCACTCTGTCAATCGAACGCTCTAACCACTCTGTGAATCGAACGCTCTAGTGTGCAAATTTTTCTGCTGAGTCAGTAGCTAAGCACATTCAGTCACCGAAATTTGCAGTCAATCAGCACGCTCATTAGTACAACCCTCAGTTAATGTCAGATCTAATTTCCATTATCTGAACAAACAATCCACGCTGAAATAATTGATCGCTCACCTCTGTCCAACATGAACTGTACAAGGAAAGTCTCATAGAGCCTCCCTTCCACTCCCAGTGCTACCGTCTTTGTCTTAAGAGCACGCAGTGTGGTATCGAAAACAATTTTTTAAAACTATGTAAATTTGTTTAATGCCAGAAACCATTCCCTGGCTTGGACTTGAAACTTATAATAAATCTTCCCACGGCTCTTCATTGGATTACACTGGACAACAAATTTTGACTTTTTGTGTGAGATTAAACCAAGTTACCTGTATGGTGTTTGGGCTGCTGAATACGAAAATGGCCGTTAAAACACCAGATAAGCTCTAGTTTTTTTAATATCTATAAAACAAGTTTTACACATGTGCATATACATCAATCAACCAATACCCTTTTGCTCCCCAAGGAGCATAGGCCTTCAACAAACACATGCCAAGTCTTCCTGTCCTGTGCCATCCACTCAAGTTCTTTCCATGTTTTCCTCATCATTTTCACCTCTGTTTCCAGTTCTCTTCTCCATGTGTTTATTTGGTCTACCTCTGCCTCTCTTTCCCTGTGGATTCCAGAACAAGGACTGCCTTGTAATGCTATCAACAGGTTTCCTCAATGTGTGTCCTATCCATCGCCAGCGTCTTCTTCTCAACTCTTGTTCCACTGGCACTTGTCTGGTTCTTGTCATCAATTCAACATTTGTGACTTTGTCATACCATTTCAGTCCTTCTATTCTACGCAAGCACCCGTTTATAAAACTCTGTAGCTTTTTGGTTGTTTTTGTTGTTCTCCATGTCTCAGAGCCATACAATAGGACTGACTTCACATTTGAGTTGAAGATTCTTATTTTCGTGTTGGACTTGATTTCTCTTGTTCTTCATATGTTTCCCAATGCAATGAAAGCTCCTCTTGCTTTTTGTATTCTTATTTTGATATCACTGTCTGTCCCTCCAACTTTGTCTATAGTACTTCCAAGATATGTGTACGATTCTACATCTTTTAGTGGTGTTTCTTCAAGTTCAGCCTTGTTATTATTTCTTGCATTTATTCTCATAATCTTTGTCTTTTCCCTGTGTATTTTCAGGCCCACTTGTTGTGACCTCTCATCGAGAATTTTCATTTTCTCTTGCATCTGATTATGGTTATGTGACAGAAGAGCCAAGTCACCTGCAAAATCCAAATCATCAAGCTGTTTAGTCAGATTCCACTGGATTCCATTTCTTTTTTTTTTTTTTTTTTTGTGATGTCGATGTTTTCACAACCCAATCTATTGCTAGTAAGAAAATAAATGGAGACAAGAGGCATCCCTGTCTCACTCCCGTTCTAATCCTAAACGGTTCTGAAAGTTGTCCTTCATGAAGAACTCTGCATGTCAAATCTTCACAGGTCCTCCCCATTAAGCCAATGATCTTCATGGGAACTCCATATGCCTCATCAATTTCCAAAGTGATTCTCTGTTTACACTGTCAAATGCCTTTTCATAGTCCACGAATCCGATGTACAGCGGTGAAGCCATTCCAGACCCTGCTCAACCATTATTCTCAATGTGGCTATCCGGTCTGCACAGGATCTGTTCTGTCGAAAACCTGCTTGTTCATCTCTCAGCTGCCTGTCTATGGACTCTTTTAATCTCTCAAGGATGATTCTGTTTAATAATTTTCCAGGCACTGATAGTAACATTATTCCTCTATAATTTGTGCACTCTTGTAAATTTCCCTTCTTAGGCAACTTGACCAGATAACCTTCCTTCCATTCTGCTGGTATTTCCTCTCTCTCCCAGACTTTGCCAAGTAGTTTGTATAATATCTCTGTAGAGGTATCAATATCTGTTTTGATGGCCTCTGCTGGAATGCAATCTGGACCAGCTGCTTTTCCATCTTTCAGAAGCGTTATGGCTTTCTTTATTTTTTTCTCTACTTGGTCGTTCACAGCTGATTTGTAGCTCCTCTTCTGCTGGCTGGATGTCTGGGGGATTAGTTGGAGATGGTCTATTGAGAAGTTCCTCAAAATGTTCTGTCCATCTCTTCATTTGTTCTTGTATATTACTATCCATATAAATACCATATGATAATAATGCTCATAGCGGAAATGATTCACAGCGACACCTTTTTGCCTGTCGCATGTAATGAGTTTCTGGAGCATCTCTCTCAAGGGTCCAACAATAGTCTGCTAGCATTGCTACATTCCATTTCCCTTGGTACCTTTTTTCGAGGATAGTAGTGTCCTGATGAAATCATTCCCCATGCTCGTCACTGACAGCACCGCAGTTAGCAGGGAAGAAATCCAGATGAGAGTGTAAAAAGTGCAATTTCAAAGACATGTTGCACCCTAGTCTCTCGTAGCGCTGCAAGAGGGTTTCTACAAGCTCCTGGTATTTGTCAGCCTTATTGTTTCCTAGAAAGTTTGTGGCCACTTGCTGGAAAGCATTCCAAGCTAACTTTTCATCACCTGTGAGGATATCATCAAAACGCTGATCTCGGAAGAACTGACGTATCTGTGGACCGTCAAATACACCTTCCTTGATTTTAGCCTTACTAAGTCTTGGAAATGTATCACGAAGGAATAAAAATCCTGCCCCATTTCGATCCATGACCTTCACAAAATTCTTCATTAGTCCAAGTTTGAAGTGGAGAGGAGGGAGCATGATCTTGTGGGATTCTACAAGTGGTTCGTTAAGTACATTCTTTTTCCCTGGTTCAAGTGATTGTCGTTGGGGCCAATCCTTTTTCTTGTAGTGGGAAGTCCTGCCACGGCTGTCCCACAGACAGAGGAAACAGCAAAACTTTGTGTAACCCTGCTGTAACCTCATCAAGATGGCAATGACCTTCTGGTCACCACAAATCTGCCACTTATACTTGTCATAGTTGATGGTGTGTAACAGTTGTTTCATGTTGTTGTACGTTTCTTTCATGTTGACTGCATACCCGAGTGGAACAGATGGTAAAACGTTACTATTATGGAGCAGCATAGCTTTTAAGCTCAACTTGGACGAATCAATGAACAGCCTCCAATTGTCGTCTTTGTAGTTGATGTGTAGTGCTGCCTCCAGACCCACTATAACAACGCAAGCAATGAGGTTATCTGTCATTTTGAAATATGGAAGCAGATCTTTTTGTCGAGCACGAAACACAGATACATGCACATTCTCTTCTAGAAGATTCCATTGCTGCAGTCTGGACCCCAGCAGCACTGCTTTATTTTTTGGCAATTCCAGATCTCTCACTAGATCATTCAATTCACTCTAGGCACGAAATCAGGATCTCTTGATGTAGATGCTTTCACAGGTGACGGATCTCGCCTTTGTGATAGCCAAGTTATTTGTCTGCAAATATTGCCAAAATAATCCGCACTGTTCATACATTCACGAGGCATCTTGAACGACACGTCTGCACTCACAGAATCCACAACACAAATGATGACAAGGAGGAAATGTGGTTGCAATGACTGCTACAGATTGAGTCATCCAATTAGCGCTCAAGGCTATCCGACTCGTGGGGAATCACGCGCCAGGGCTATAGAAAAGAGAAGGACTGGTGAAGCCACCAGCTTACTGACCCCCCCAATCTTGAAAGTTAGAGCTAATTCGCGATTTTTAAGTTCATATTCGTGATCAGCATGTCCAAATTAGTTAATAATAGCTACTTTTGTCTCGGATACATTTTGTCTGTTGTCCAGTGTAATTAAGAAAGAAAGAAAAAAAAAGTGAAAACAGTGCGGTTACGATTTACGCAAGGATTACGTTATGGAAGAGCGTGCATAATTTGAGGTTCGCGCAAACAGAAATAATGTCCTCCATAGAAATTAAGTACATTACAATAAAGGGAAGTTTCCGCAAAGTAGATAAAAATAATTATTTTTCAAAAGGCTTTCACAAAATATCACATGCAAACGAACATGAAAATAAAAAAAAAAATTAGAAGCAGAAAGTAAATACATTAAATTATGAAGTATCGATATTTTTTAATATATTTTTTTAAGCTCAGCTCGCGTTATTTTTAATTCGCATAAATTGAGATAGCATAAATCGCGAATGCACAGTATACGATCGAAGCACATCATCGACTGTAAATTTCATAATTTATGTCATTTTTAATACAATAGCATTTTAAATTCTTTAATTGAGTGCTATGGCGATTGAAACTGTTTCATGCCTCTCTATTTACTATGGTCTCATGTGTCTTGAGCCATCGATATCTTTAATCTTTTTACATTCCTTGTGATAATTTTGTCGAAGTATTTCTTTCCTTGCTTTCCTCGTCTTCTCTTCCAGTTGAATTCACTAGTTGTTAGAATAAATGTCTTCTCGTGAAGACTTGAGGATATCTGCACTTGACTGTGTTGGTTTATTGACGACTTTCTTTACATGTTTAAAACATACTTAAGATATCGAACTGCATTGACAGTATGGTGCCTCTGCTGTCTTATACACCCCAGTATCTTGTCTGTACTGTCTAAATATGTCATCACCTTGTCTGTACTGTCTGCATATCTCAGAAACACCTTGTCAGTACTGTCTACATATCTCAGTATCTTTTCTGTACTGTCTACATATCGCAATCTCTTGTCTGTACTGTCTACATATCTCATTACCTTATTTGTACTGTCTACATATCGCAATCTCTTGTCTGTACTGTCTACATATCTCATTACCTTGTTTGTACTGTCAACATATCTGAACACCCTGTCTGTGTCGTCTACATATCTCAGTATCTTTTATATACTATCTACACATCTCAATATCGTGTATGTAACGTCTATATAACTCAGCATCTTATCTGTGCCCTCTATACGTCAATATCTTGTCT
>JAMPIV010019272.1:0-5000 GCA_024509875.1 Oreohelix idahoensis | reverse complement strand
TGTGCAGTCGATGTCTTTATTTACATTTTAGATGATTCGACTTTGATTTACGACAAGCAACGTATCAATCAACCAGTTAATCAATCAATAAATCCCATTTAGCTTCCCAATGAGCATAGACCTTCAGCAAACACATGCCGAGTCCTTCTGTCGTGCATCGTCTGCTCAAGCTTTTTTCACGTCGTCCTCATCATTTTCATTTATGTCTGCAGTTCTCTTCTCCATTTTTAGAAACTATATCTCCTTTTTTTTAAATCTAACTTCCATCTCGCCACAGCTGCAAAACCCAGTCCCTGCAGACCCAAGTAGAACAGTCTCAACTATGATGGTTTGGCCATGTCTGCAGAATGGGAGAAGATCGGCTACCACGACAAGTAGGGAAACTAAGAGCCAGTGATCCAGTCTTCTAGGATGACCCAGAGTCCGCTGGGAGGACGACATTAAACAATCTCTGAAGGATCAAGGACTTGATTGGAACAAGGCCAGGAGGAAGACAGCCGATAGGATAGTATGGCGCTCTCTCTGACAAACCTCTACGCCTCAGGGTAGAAGAGGAATGATTAAAGTAAGTATTATCTCACCAAGAGCTGACGATCAATGAAAGGGTAGATCAAAGACAAGACAAGTTATAGCATTAGTATTATTACTAAACTTCTATTGGCAGGGAAACTACTGATAGTACACTTGCTTGTATAATTTAACCGTCTACTATTACTACTCTTCTAAGTTTTCTATTACTACTCTTCTAAGTTTTCTATTATTACTCTTCTAAGTTTTCTATTACTACTCTTCTAAGTTTTCTATTACTACTCTTCTAAGTTTTCTATTACTACTCTTCTAAGTTTTCTATTACTACTCTTCTAAGTTTTCTATTACTACTCTTCTAAGTTTTCTATTACTACTACCGCTGCTAATAGTGCCACTATTATTACTACTTCTAGGAGTATTACTACTAAAACACCCATTACTACTACTATGATTAGGGATATTACTATTGCTAATTTACTGCTATAAATATTACTAGTACAATGTACTTTACTACTAGAAATTACTACAATATTTTTACTACCGCAAATTGTGCTACTACTGCTAGAAATATAACTACTATTAATGTTAATGATATTACAAGTACTGCTGTAGCGTCTACTACTACTACTTTTACTACTTCTACTACTAATAATAGTTGCCCATCGCAAGCGAAGATGGCGACAGCTTCAGACTTGAGTTGTGACACATCTGTGCCGTGATCTCATGTGACTAATTAATCCTATTTTGGCCCTACAGGCCCTGCCACATACGGGGCACACATGGTTAGAGTCGATAGTAGTGTTGCTGTGCATTCTGGCCTTTCTTGCAGCTCGCTTGCCTTCTGCCTTATCAGCTAAATTCTGTTCTGCAATGCGAGCACCTTGAGTAATGTTTGTCCGCCAGGCACAGCGATCCTGTGCGATAGTCTCCCAGGAGGAGACATCAATTTTGAAGCTGCTCAATGATGCTTTCAGTGTGTCTTTGAAGCGTTTCTTTTGTCCCCCTGCTGTTCGCTTACCCGTGGAGAGTTCGCTGTACATCAACTGCTTTGGGATGCGTTTTTCGGGCATGCGAACAACATGTCCGGCCCATCTAGTTTGGGCCCTCTGCAGCAATGTGTAGATGCTTGAGATATGTGCTCTGTTGAGGACCTCAGAATTAGATACTCTATCATGCCACTTGATCCTGAGGATCCTGCGAAGACAGCTCATGTGGAAATGATTAAGCTTCTTGGCATGTCTGCTATACACTGTCCATGTTTCACAGGCATACAGGAGGGTAGTGAGTACTATTGCATGATATACTTTTATCTTGGTGGTTGCACTAATTCCTTGTCGATCCCAGACATTTACTCTTAGTCTTCCGAAAGCTGCACTTGCCTTTGCAATTCTGTTGTTGACCTCGGAGTCGATATTCGCATCTTTGGTAAGGGTACTGCCTAGATAAGTGAAGCTGTCCACCACTTGGAGACGTTGGTTCTTTACTGTGATATTTGGTTCACAGTAAGGTTTCCCAGGAGCAGGTTGCAACATTACTTCAGATTTCTTCGTATTGATGGTAAGGCCAAAGTCATCACACGCTACAGAAAGCCTCCTCATATTGTTCTGCATGTCCAGTTCTGTGCAGGTGTTGAGGGCACAGTCGTCCGCAAAGACGAGGTCAGAGATCATTGTTTCATTCACCTTCGTAAAGGACTGTAATCGTCTCAAATTGAACAGATTCCCATCTGTCCTGTATCTGATGTGTATGCCGTCGCTACTGTCATGCGTAACGTTAGACAGCATGGCAGCAAATATCATACTGAATAGTGTCGGGGCGAGCACACAACCCTGTTTGACACCATTTGTGACGGGAAAGGGTTCAGAAGGTTCTCCATCATTCAATACGCGAGCCATCATACCTTCATGAAACTGGCGGACAATTGAGATGAACTTATCGGGACAGCCGAATTTCGCCATAATTTTCCATAGTCCGTCCCTATTGACAGTGTCAAAGGCCTTGGTCAAGTCAATAAATGTTGTGTATAGGTCACTGTGCTGTTCCTGGCATTTCTCCTGAAGTTGGCGAGCAGCAAATATCATATCGACGGTCCCGCGGCCTGCTCGGAAACCACACTGACTCTCTGGAAGTAAGTCCTGCGATTCGAGATGAACAGTCAAGCGATTGAGCAGGACTCGAGCCAGGATTTTGCCCGCAATAGATAATAGTGAGATTCCCCTATGGTTGTCACATGATTGATGATTTCCCTTTCGCTTGTATATGTGAACGATGGTGGCATCTTTTAATTCCTGTGGTATCTGTTCTTCATCCCATACTGAGTGGAAGAGGTCTGTTAGTCTCTGCAGCAGCATGCTGCCTCCAGCTTTATAAATCTCAGCAGGAATAGCATCTGATCCAGGGGCTTTGCCGCTGGACAGTAGACTGGCTGCTTTCTTGACCTCTTCCATGCTGGGTGGAAGGTCAAGTCTGACATTGACTGTAACTTGCGGTATACTTGCAATGGCCTGGTCGTTGACGGTTGATGGACAATTTAAGATGGCGTTGAAGTGTTGTGCCCAGCGTTCCAAAATCTGCGTTTTATCAGTGAGCAATGCCATGCCATCAGCATTTAGGACCGGTGATGATTGATTCGATTGAGGGCCATAAATTGCTTTCAGGGCATCATAAAAGCGCTTTGAGTCATTTATGTCTGCATACCTCTGTATCTCGTCTGCTTTATTGCTGAGCCATGCATCATGCATCTTCCTGAGCTTATTCTGGACAACTCTGCGTATATTGGTAAAGGCTGCCTTTTTGGATGTTGAGGAAGGGTTGCTTTGATAGTCTCTGTGCAAGCGATATTTTTCAGCCAGCAGTGTTTTAATATTTTCATCATTCTCATCAAACCAGTCAGGGTTCTTGCGTGTTGTATATCCCAAGCTCTCAGAGGCTACAGAGTACACAATGTGCTTTAAAGTGGCCCATTTTTCCTCTATAGTGGTTTGACCGAGCTCAACGTCCCTCAGACGGCTGTCCAAGTCCCTTGAGAAGCTCTCTGCGGTTGCTTCGCTTTTAAGTTTTGTGACGTTGAGCCTCTTCATGGGTTTCTGACTCTGGTGTCTTCGCTTGGGCTGTATGTTAAGGTTGAGTTTTGATACAATCAGCCTGTGGTCAGTCCAGCATTCGGCACCACACATGGCCTTGGTCACTCTCACGTCACGTCTGTCGCTCCTTCTCGTGATGACATAATCAATGAGATGCCACTGTTTGGATCGGGGGTGCATCCATGTTGTTTTATTTCGAGTGGGTAGGCGAAACATGGTGTTCGTGATGGACAAATCATGTGTGGCACACAGGCTGAGTAATAGGAGCCCATTACTATTACATTTGCCTATGCCATGTTTTCCAAGTATTCCTTCCCAGGTGTTGTGGTCAGTGCCTACTCTGGCATTGAAGTCGCCGAGAATAATAAGTTTCTCAGATTTAGGAACTGATGAGATGATTGAGTTAAGTTCGTCATAGAACTTTTCTTTTGTTTCCTCGGGGTTTGTCATTGTTGGGGCATATGCACTGATCAGTGTGGCACTTCTGTTGCTTCCTAGTGGGACATGAAGGGTCATTAGGCGATCATTAATGCCCTTAGGAGATTTGACAAGTTTTCGTACGATATGAGATTTAATGGCGAATCCAACACCAGCCTCACGCCGTTCCTTGCTGTCCCGGCCACTCCAATAAAATGTGTAGCCACCTCCAATTTCAGTAATCTGACCTTCTTCTGGTAGTCGCGTCTCACTTAGGGCTGCTATATCGACATTATAGCGCGCCAGTTCTTTGGCCACAAGTGCAGTCCGTCTTTCAGGTCTGTCGGCCAGGGTATTGTCGAGTAGTGTTCGCACGTTCCACGTGCCGAAGGTAAGCACCTTCATTTTTTTCTTACTTTTTGTTCGAACGCATGATTGGGATACCCTCCAGCCGCGTCAAGCTGGTCAGAGTAGGTTGAAGCAGGCTATGTTCAGGGCACCTTTTCTAGCCCCTCCTCATGCCATGGAGGTGAGCAGAGTGATCCTAAAGAGGGCTGCTCAGTCGCTCAGGGGGCTGCCGGATCTCGCCGCTGCTTCAAAGTTCCAGCGAGAAACGACCCTATGGCCTGAGCCGCCTGTGTGCAGGATTGTGGCTGCAGCTTGAGTGTATCCACACTTTCTGGTTCGCCACTCCCCCATCGCCACAGGTCTTTGAGTGTAGTGTCTGTATGTATCTGTCTGAAGCTGTGACTTGCGCTGTAATTGGATTAAAGTGAGGAAGAGTTGCGCTAATCGTCATCCTCACTCTCTCGTCCGGAGTTATCTGTTCCAGTGGCAAGATATTATCAAGACTACTGGAGACAACACAGGATGCAGTGGATGACCAGGGCGTTCTACGTGCCTCGCCGTGCTCCTTACGCTCCACAGCGCGTTGCTGGTAATCGCCGTCATGCCCGTCGAACCAATAGATGG
>JAMPIV010019271.1:0-294559 GCA_024509875.1 Oreohelix idahoensis | reverse complement strand
CTCAACACCCCCCCACCCCCCCCCCCCCATCCCCCCCCCCCCCCTCCCCCCCCCCCCCCCCCCCCCCCCCCCCCCCCCCCCCCACCCCCCCCCCCCCCCCTCCCCCCCCCCCCCCCCCCCCCCCCCCCCCCCCCCCCCTCCCCCTCCCCCACCCCCCCCCCCCCCCCCCCCCCCCCCCCCCCCCCCCCCCCCCCCCCCCCCCCCCCCCCCCCCCCCCCCCCCCCCCCCCCCACCGCCCGAGTAACAGGATACATAGAGTTTGAGTCTAAGAGTTGTCTTTGTTTTATCTCGTAATTATATGCACAGAGTTTGAAAAAAATCTGATTTAACCTAAGACAAAACACAAGAACTCTAGCCTTAGCAACAAATTATGCAGATTAGAAAAAAAATTAGGACAGCAACAGGGTGTCAAAGATAAAATAGTGAAAAATATCACTCAAACCAGCGTACACTCATTTATTCCGCCATGGCTTCTCATACTTGTACTCACGACTTTGCTTGCTGCCTCTTGGAACACATTGATTTTAGATTTTCACACAGACTCAAAAAATGCAGTCTTCTGCCAAGAAGTCCCCAGTTCCAAAAGACGTATTTAACTTGGAGTCTCCGGGAACGACTACTTGGGTATGCAAATTTGTTCAAATGTCTGATTAAGTCACCTAACAATTATTCCAGGCGCGGGAGTTAGCAGAGCACAGTGTCAATAGCGTAGGTTTCTAAAAAATGATGAATGTCAGGTCGGTGCCTTCTCTCAGTATAGGATTCACTTTAGTCACACCACAGATTTGTCCACAAGATATTATCTAGTCGGGAAATGATTGTTAATATTCACGCCACCAGGCAGCAAATTATATAGAGTTTCTAGAAGAAATTAAGTGCTGGCTCCAAGGTCCAGTATTTTATCATTACAGTCTTTGAAAACCCGTTATAGGGATATTAGTATTTCTGTCTAACTTGCACCGTCAGATCAGTGTTACTTGAGAAAACCCACGTGGTTCAAAATAAGGACTGTCTATTTCTTCACAAGTATGGAAAACTACTACTAGGTGCTGGTAAAGTTAGGGTCACCCCAAAACTTTCACTCAACCACAGAATTACAGGTAGTCGCACAACTTAAGAATAAAAATGCTGAAAATATTTCTGGAAGTCTAGAAGTTCGACAAATTGCCGAAACAAACTGAGATCTTCGCTAACAGCTATTCTGTTTTCGAGCGACCTATCTACTGTGGAGTCTATGAGCGAGAATGAAATTAAAGTTTCAAACTTGGCCAATATCTTAAAATCAGACAAAGGGCCCAAACTTTTTTCGCCAAGCGAAATTATCTCCCCTACTCCCAACATTTACGTCCGCTTAACGCGTGTCGTAACTGTCACCTACTGACCACGATGTACGCGTGTCAGTTTCAAATCCCAGACAGCCTGACTCCATTGCAGGGCAGTTTTTACACTACAGCTGACCATGGCCCACCGTGAGCGCCGTGTCAGTTTGGGATTTTCCAGACAAATGTCTGGATACTGACCGGTGCAGATGTAAAGTATCACACCTCACCGGGACTTATGCCGAGAAGAAGCTCGCGCGCTCGGTGAGAATGTAGACGATTTGCTACGTCCTGTGTTCAGCGAACCGACTTATCACGCCTTCTGACGCCCTGCAGCCCTGACATCTACGTAATATCGTCCTAGCGCGATTCTCAGTTTTAGAGAAAGGAAAACAGGTAAAGTTTGCGAATTATATGAAAATAATATACGCAAAACGAATGGATGAAAAATATACAGGAAAAAGGAAATACAGAGATAATAAAAGAGAGAATTTGGTGAAAGAATAGGAAGAAAATGTAGGAAATTAAATGAATATAAACCCTACGTGACAGAGCCTCCCCCCTTTAAGATATGGAAGCACTCCATGTCTACGTTATGGAGTTTAATTTCCTATAACCGTAGCTTCGGGGTGTCTGTCTTCTTCCCTCTCCTCTTCCCCCTCCATCTCTGTCCAATTCCTACTCAAGTCCACTCCACTCCTCAAAGTTTCCTTCCCCCGGAATGTCTCCCATGCGCGCTTGAAAGAGCGTCGCCGCTTCTGACATTTTTGAAAGATTTCCTGTGATAGCGGTGGAATATCCCTGCCACTATCATCATCTTCGTCAGTTTTGGCGATCGTCAGGAGATGGTCGGAGGTTGGCACTGGTTTTTCCAAGTATCTCTTTAAGAGATTTAAATGGAAAACCTTCTCCTTTCCTTCAATAGAGATCTGGTAGTTAGCCTTAGAAATCTTTTTCAGGACGGTAAACGGCCCTTGCCATCCGATCTTCAGTTGGTTGTTCTCGGTAGGGAGCAACACCAAAACTTTCTCTCCTGCTTCCAGTTCTCTCTCTTCCGCGACTTTCCTGTATCGGTTAGCGTGCTTTGTGCGAGCTCGCTTAAAGTTAGTCGTTGCTAGGTCCCACCCTAGTTTCAACCTTTCCTTTAAAACCGACACATATTTACTTGCTGAGACGACTGTCTCATCCGCCTTCTCGTCTGTCAGAGACTGAAGTAAGGCTTCAAGCGGGCCCTTAATGGGTCTGCCAAATAAGAGTGTAGCTGGCGGAAATCCTGTGGAAGTATGAGGAGATTCTCTGTAGCCAAATAATGCTGCAGGAATACAGAGATCCCAATCTTCAGGTTTCACTTGTGCCAGCTTACTTAGCATCATGGTGAGGTTTCCATTAGCACGTTCCACGAGCCCATTTCCCGCCGGAGTATATGGCTTAGTGTGGATGTGTTGGGTCCTCAAGATCTTAACGATCTCATCCATCAACAGGTTTCGGTATGGAGATCCATTATCCGTCAACACTTGCTGAGGGAATCCCAACCGAGTGAAAATCTGCACGAGGGCTTCTGCGACATGCTTGGCATCTGCGCATGTTAGCGGGATAGCTTCTGCCCATAAAGTGCATGTATCGACTAAGGTCAGGATGAACCTGTTCCTTCTTTTAGTCCTTTCGAAAGGCCCTAAAATGTCGATCACAACCCGTTCGAATGGTGTTCCCACTTATTGGCATTTCACCCAAAGGAACTGGGGGTGCCCGTTGCTTGGGTGGCACACGTTGGCACTGGGCACAGGATTTGACATATCTGATAATATCAGTATTTACTCCTGGCCACCAATAATGAGTGGTTATACGTTGGTTTGTGGCGTTCTGTCCCATATGTCCGCTAAAGGGAAGAGAGTGCCCCATTTCTAGGATTTGGCTTCTGTACTGTTTCGGTACTAGGAGCTGGTTGTAACCTTGGTCAGGCTTGCCCGTTCTCCGATAAAGTACGCCATCCTCAGAAAAAATGTCCCCGTGCTGTTTGGGTTCCTTCGCCATGGGCAGTTTCCTAAAGCAGGGTGCCAAAGTAGGATCCTTTTGTTGCGCTTCTTTAAGTTCCATAGGTAACAAATTTGGCGCAGGCTCCCGTTCCTTCTTGGTTTGCCCTCTTGTAGTTACTGCTGCCACAATCGGCTCTTCCGGTTTCCCAATACACACGTATCTCCCGCCAAGTATGACTGGGTAGATGGGATCATCCATAACAGCCGCTTTGATCACACCTCTGACAAAGTCAGAGTGTATCTCCACCAATGCGATGGGAAGCGCTGTAGGTGCATCACTCTTACGAACTCCACAAAGTTTGACGGTCTCTCCTGTCTCTTGACCGGGTTTAACCAGGTTTCTGGCAACAATGCAATCGTAAGAAAGCCCCGTGTCAAATAAGCAAGAAGTTTGAGAACCGTTCAAAGTAACAGTACCTCGCGTTGAGGGTCTATCCCCAACAGGTTGGGAATCACTGTCAATAATTCCGCCTTGCGAGACTGTCAATAAGCATCCGATGCGTTTCGGCTCGGTGTGCTCGGTCTGATCATATGTCCCGTGCTCAGGGGTTCTCCCTTTGCCACCTTGTCCTTTCTGGCTACGCTGCCATGTAGGGCGGTCGGGTTGATCAGACTGTTTGGGGTGGTTGGGGTACTTGTTCTTGTAGAACTTGGATTTTTCAGGAGGGGGGTTTTGAGGTCCAGTTTCTCTGTGGTTGTTTTGGTTAGAAGCCTGAGAAGATTGCTCTAGGTTATGTTTTCGAAAATGCTCCTCTGTCGGTTTCCGCTTTGTGGCCGGTAGTTCAGCCAGCGCATTGTGATAACGCTCAGACTTTTCCAAAATGTCTTCAAGTTTTTCTGCCCCCTGCTCAGCGAGAAATCTCCGGGTATCAGCAGACAAAGTGTTCTTTATTTGTTCAGTTAGAACAAGTTCCTCAAGACCTTCATAGGTAGAGGGGAGCTGCGAAAGCTCAAGGCACTTTGTTAGATATCCCTTAAGACGAGATGAGAACTGGTGAAAAGTTTCAGAATTCTCTTTCCGGCTGTTGCGAAACAGTTGCAAAAACTTGCGAGCGTTCATTTCAAAGCGCTCCAGTAACGCTTTCTTCAACACATCGTAGTCGTCTTGTTGGCTACTTTCCAGCTTAGAATAAACATCATAAGCAGAACCTTTTAGGGCCTGGGAAAGTTTCATATTCCAACGCGACCTCTCTAACCCGTACAGAGTTGCAATTTTCTCAAATTTTTCTAACCATGTGTCAATCTTCTCATTTGGACAAGGAAAAGATTCAAGAGTGAAAGACATAGCATTTAGTTGAAGGGATTGAGTGTTAGCAGGGTCAGTTAAGGAAGAATGAGGAGAAGACTCTCCATTGCTGGAGGTAGAGGCAGCACCACGACTTTGGAACTCAAGAGCTTTAAGCGCCAGCTCATGCTGTCGTCGTTGCTCATTTTCTCTTTCCTCGTGCTGCATCCTGCGAATTTCCATTTCCTCGTCCATCTTCTTCTGCTGTAAAAGACGGTCTTCCCTTTCCCTCTCTCTAGCTTCTGCTTCTTTCCTCTTGAATTCTTCTTTTTCCTCTTTAGCTTCAGCTGCTTTCCTCTCCGCATCATATCTCTCAAGTTCGTCTCTGACAAAAGCTTTCGCTTCCTCTCCTTCCAGTCCCTCCTCTCTCGCTTCGTCCCTGAGAAATTGTCTAAGCTTTGCCCTCTCGGCCATATTATGTCAGTGACTGAGACTAGTGGAGAACGAAATTAGGAAAAAGGATACACTGGTTCCTACCACTTACGAGAAAAAAAAAACCAAAAATTCAAAAGATGATATCCTTAACCCTGGGATACCTCCTCCAAAATAAAATCTAACTATCGCTGCTATTATCGGCAATAAAGCACTCAATGCAAAACACGACTACGCCAAATAAATGGTAGTTAAGATTACAACTGAAAAATAAGTTGCTACAGTGGAAAAGCAAAAGAATATTGCAAAAATTAAAGAGAAAAATAATCCCTTAATTTTTAAAAATCCACTATAAGTTCGCCCCTGAAGTCAGATCGGGTAAGGGAGGGAATTAATCTGGACAAAAAGTCCGAAACACACTCCTTAACTTAGTTCAAACGCCGTTCTGCCTCAGTACCCAGTGAATGTTATACACTCATCACTTTACCAGCATTTAGTATTACAATCAGCAGTTAACATATATCCCGACAAAATCAACCTGTAACCAAAATGTATATTATTCAAAGATGCTGTGGAAAAAAAAACTTATTAGTTTGTGTGGTCAGCACGCCCGTAAACAGATCGTTAGTCTAGGGGGTAATATTTTTAAAAGATACACAGTCACAAGACATCACACTCTTACTCTATATCAGAATACAGAATCTTAAATACAAAATCCAGATAGACGAGTCCACGTTTGTCGTACTCGTCTTCCTATTCTAAGTTCAAAGACCGGAAACGAGCCCTCATTTGTCGTAGATTTCCGATAGGAGAATTAAGACTAGGTTTGGTCCCTTCTGAATAGGTTTGAATAGGTGATAGACTCAGTGAGAGTTAGCGAAAGGTAATAGAATTTCCACACACGTGAGATGATAGATTTGATATAGTGGCTGTCTCTGAAAGCGAAAAGAATTCTTCTCTCTCTCACCTATCTTCTACAACAGTTGTTACAGCGTCAGACAGACTACACCAATATACATATTATGTATATTTCTATCACTCACAGGCACGCACATACACGTGACGACAGGTAAACACACAGACGTGGGAAAACTATAACAATGATATATATATTATCTAGAACGAGCTGACCAAACACGATTATTAAGTTCAAGAGCGATTTTTAATATCAGGAAAAATCGGCTCACAACATCAAAGAAAGTACATCAAGGAAAATACATATACACATAGTCACAAAACTTCAAGGAAATGTTGCAAGGATGATAGCCCCGTTATGGTGTTAACTCTAGGTTTAGCCCGGCCCCGTTAAGAGAACAGATGATGGCGCCCGAGTCACAGATACATAGAGTTTGAGTCTAAGAGTTGTCTTTGTTTTATCTCGTAATTATATGCACAGAGTTTGAAAAAAATCTGATTTAACCTAAGACAAAACACAAGAACTCTAGCCTTAGCAACAAATTATGCAGATTAGAAAAAAAATTAGGACAGCAACAGGGTGTCAAAGATAAAATAGTGAAAAATATCACTCAAACCAGCGTACACTCATTTATTCCGCCATGGCTTCTCATACTTGTACTCACGACTTTGCTTGCTGCCTCTTGGAACACATTGATTTTAGATTTTCACACAGACTCAAAAAATGCAGTCTTCTGCCAAGAAGTCCCCAGTTCCAAAAGACGTATTTAACTTGGAGTCTCCGGGAACGACTACTTGGGTATGCAAATTTGTTCAAATGTCTGATTAAGTCACCTAACAATTATTCCAGGCGCGGGAGTTAGCAGAGCACAGTGTCAATAGCGTAGGTTTCTAAAAAATGATGAATGTCAGGTCGGTGCCTTCTCTCAGTATAGGATTCACTTTAGTCACACCACAGATTTGTCCACAAGATATTATCTAGTCGGGAAATGATTGTTAATATTCACGCCACCAGGCAGCAAATTATATAGAGTTTCTAGAAGAAATTAAGTGCTGGCTCCAAGGTCCAGTATTTATCATTACAGTCTTTGAAAACCCGTTATAGGGATATTAGTATTTCTGTCTAACTTGCACCGTCAGATCAGTGTTACTTGAGAAAACCCACGTGGTTCAAAATAAGGACTGTCTATTTCTTCACAAGTATGGAAAACTACTACTAGGTGCTGGTAAAGTTAGGGTCACCCCAAAACTTTCACTCAACCACAGAATTACAGGTAGTCGCACAACTTAAGAATAAAAATGCTGAAAATATTTCTGGAAGTCTAGAAGTTCGACAAATTGCCGAAACAAACTGAGATCTTCGCTAACAGCTATTCTGTTTTCGAGCGACCTATCTACTGTGGAGTCTATGAGCGAGAATGAAATTAAAGTTTCAAACTTGGCCAATATCTTAAAATCAGACAAAGGGCCCAAACTTTTTTCGCCAAGCGAAATTATCTCCCCTACTCCCAACATTTACGTCCGCTTAACGCGTGTCGTAACTGTCACCTACTGACCACGATGTACGCGTGTCAGTTTCAAATCCCAGACAGCCTGACTCCATTGCAGGGCAGTTTTTACACTACAGCTGACCATGGCCCACCGTGAGCGCCGTGTCAGTTTGGGATTTTCCAGACAAATGTCTGGATACTGACCGGTGCAGATGTAAAGTATCACACCTCACCGGGACTTATGCCGAGAAGAAGCTCGCGCGCTCGGTGAGAATGTAGACGATTTGCTACGTCCTGTGTTCAGCGAACCGACTTATCACGCCTTCTGACGCCCTGCAGCCCTGACATCTACGTAATATCGTCCTAGCGCGATTCTCAGTTTTAGAGAAAGGAAAACAGGTAAAGTTTGCGAATTATATGAAAATAATATACGCAAAACGAATGGATGAAAAATATACAGGAAAAAGGAAATACAGAGATAATAAAGAGAGAATTTGGTGAAAGAATAGGAAGAAAATGTAGGAAATTAAATGAATATAAACCCTACGTGACAACATTGGAAGATCTGGAATATGCAGATGACATTGCACTGCTGGCACATTCACATCAACACATCCAGGAAAAAACGGATAGACTTAATAAATTTAGCCAGCAGGTGGGCTTGAACATCAATTTAAAGAAGTCTGAGGTCATGACGCTCAATGTGAGCAACCCTGAGCCCATATCAGTAAGGAATCAGCAACTGGTACAGACAGATACCTTCACATACCTAGGAAGCATAGTAACACCAGACGGTGGGGCAGGCAAAGACATCAACATCAGAATGAATAAGGCAAGAACAGCCTTCTTTAGCCTAAATAACATCTGGAAGTCCTCCCAATACAGCACAAGCACAAAATTAAGATTATACCAGAGTTGCGTGCTTTCTGTGCTTCTCTATGGTGCGGAATGCTGGAGAGTCACAGAGAAGGAAATGTCAAAATTGTCCTCTTTTCACACAACATGCCTAAGAAAAATTCACCGAATCTTTTGGCCGAATACCATCACCAACCAAGATCTGCTTACTCGTAGCAAGCAAGAGGACATGCATACCATCATAGCTGGCAGACGCTGGAGCTGGGTTGGTCATGTCCTCAGAAGAGACCCCGATGCCATCACAAGAACAGCTATGCTTTGGACCCTGAAGGAAAGCGAAAGAGAGGCCGACCAAAAACAACTTGGCGGAGGACTGTGGAGGCTGAGATGCAAAGAATGAACCAGAGTTGGGGCACTGTACGAAGGATGGCCACCGACCGTGCAAAGTGGAATCAATTTGTTGTTGCCCTACAAGACGCCACTAGGCGTGATGGCCACTGACTGCTTTGACGGTCGGTGGTTAAGGATCGAAGAAGAAGAAGAAGAAGAAGCATATAAGAAGGAACAGTAGGAAGTTCTCATTTACGGAGATATATGCGTATTTCGGCTGCCCACAGTTACGCTAAAAGCGTGTAACCCACTTCTGTTCTAAATATTAAAATCAACAAATAACAGTTTGGGAATTTACATGGATAGGAAGATAGAGTTTTATCAGCTGTATAAAACAAGATAAGATGGAACAATATGGATATTATATATGCCGAGAATGAGAAAGGCAAAATTTCAGTCGACGCGCAGATCGGCTGAAATCGATGTTCGGGAAAGATTTTTCAGGCCTAGTCTTAGGCTGTGACGTCACTGCTCTCCGATACGGCCGCGTGATGCGTATAAGTAGCGGATCGGTAAACTGGAGACATACACAACGAAAGAGGTTTGAGACAGACTGGAGGCAGAGTTTCGCCACTACCCATGAATTGTGAGCGGATCGCCAGAAACATTGTTCAGTCCAGTATCTGAAGTCTGAGGGTAAGCGAAATTATGATAACTACCATGTATAATATTTGTTATTTCAGGTTCATATAGAATTCACAAAATATGCCTGTATAATAGTCATTGATATAATGTATTGTATTTTTAATATGATCTAAACATGTGCATTGTGGATGAGATGATTGTTGCTTGTACAAAAATTAATCCCAAATAGCCCCACAGCCTAATGAAGATATATTTATCATATTGCTTTATCGCTTACGAAGATAAAGGCAGTCCCATGGCAGAGATTGTCATAGGGAAATGAAGTGTTAGAAACTTCATCATGGAAGATCCCAGTTTACGAGGTTAAGATGACTAGTCCCCTTCCTCGCTGCCTTTGCCTTCCCTAGTTCGAGCGCACAACTTTGTACCCATTTACAGCTGGTAAAGTGGAGTGTTCCACAGCCAGGTTTCAATTCCAAAACTATGTAATTGTACTACCGAAGAAAGCAACTTGATCGCTTGGTCACTCTCTTTATTTATGTAATAATTTTGTGTAGATGCTAAGAATAGCATCAGTATTTGAATTTGTACTTGATATGATTTGGAACGATCAAGTTATAGAATATGAAGGGATGTATAGGAGCGGAATAAACCAGATGATGTTTATTACTGATATGTTAATATTAATTCTGTATCATTGAATTGATGTTACTTGCTATGACTGTATAACTTTGACACCTGATGACTGACTTGTCTGACTTATGTGCTAGTCAGTTACACTTAATTGAAATGTTAATATTAATGCTATATCACTGAAATGATGTCCTTACTTACTATGATTGTATAACGGTGACATCTGATGACTGACTGGTCTGACATCTGTGCTAGTCAGCTACAAGTCTAGCCAGATACTAGCCAAGGCTGATATGTTGCAGGTTCCATGAAATAACTCAAACCAGGCTGTCCAGTATCAGAAGCCTGTGTCGTTCATCAGAGGCACTCCCACAAAAGTGCAGGACCCCAAAGAGTGAACTTCAACTGGTCATTGGCATCCCTACTGTTGGGCCTACCAAGTCTGATATCAGCAAAGGACAGTTCAGTGTCAGCAGTATCAAGTTGAACAGATAAGTGTCACTTAGGACACTGACTACCACAATATATGAAACACAGTAAATAGTCAAGTGATGACATTTATCAGAGGACTAAGAACAGTGATATATTTAAAATGAATGCAGTCTAAATAGACAATACTAGGAATTGTGTGACTTAATTTTATATATATATATATATTTCAATGCTCTTTTCCAACTAGTAGAAATAGAATATTAGTGTAATTATTAAACTATTTTAACTGTACCTGAGGATTTATTCACTTCTTCCATTTGTGGTTTCAGTGAATGTACATTTTACTTATCCCCTAGAGTATAAGTAATCATAAGATAGTCACAGGGAGGAGACACCTTAAATCCTGGTACTACTTCTTACCAACTGGGCCAGGGTTTTCACAGTCTGACTATTTTTATGATAACAATACACCAGTGCTTATTTCTAAGACTGGGGTATTACTTGTAAGGTCAGAACTCTTTACTGGCATACTCTTACATAAATAAATAATTTTAAATAACCTCCCGCTACATGGAGCTGGGGTTTATTTTGTCAAAATAACACTGGATTTGCTGTGTGACCCATGAAACTATGTTCCAGATGCTGTTAGATCTACAATTCGGTAAGAACGAATGAACGTGGCCACGGTCGACTGAGAAGAGAGGAATGAATGAATGAATAATTCTCTCTATTGCATAATCCATGTACTCACACTGTTTATTTCATATTTGGTTTGGCTAATGCTGTCCATTTCAGAATAGATTAACTTATAAACTCTGTTCTTTACAGTATAGGCAATTTCTAGACCATAGCGCAAATCTTTTTGACCTTTTGGGGGGGTTAATAACTTTCTTCTAACGGGATCCTTTCTCAACAGAGGGAGGGGTACTACACCTATGAGTCTATTCCTTTACTAATTCTAATACCTATGATTTTTTTTATATATTTTGTTTGATATTTAATAATAGCTGTTGTAAAGTTTCTTTATGGTAAATAAAATGAACATGAAAACTTAATTTAAATGTGTTGGTCAGCTCGTCCCAAATATCCCTATTCCATTAATATAGTGTTTCACATTTGTGCGTCTGATTGTCGTCACTTATCTGTGTGTGTGTATGGGAGTGGTTGATATATATATATATATATATATATATATATATATATATATATATATATATATATATATATATATATATATATATATATATATATATATATATATATATATATATATATATATATATATATATATATATATATATATATATATATTTTTTTTTTTTTTTTCCCCTTAACCAGCGGCACTTGGGCTTTCAGCCCTTCGGCCCAATGACATGTCATTGCGAGGCTGGGGAACCTGAGGACTTTCCTTCCAACCCGGTCAGGAGCTTCGCTCCTTCCCATCCACAGAGGGTTTATCACAGGAGCCGTTCAGGCTATTCAGTCAAATTTCCGGCCGTAAACATTTCTTCAAACGCCGACGCCCGGGTTTGAACCATGAACACCTGGTCACCAGTACAACGCCGAAGCCATTACACCAGCGCGGCTCCCATATATATATATACAGGTATACTGTCTGACAAACAAAGTTCTGTTGTAGATATAGGCTGGACTATAGAGAATCTTCTCAAAATCCAGGGACAGACTCTACCTTCTTCACCATTTTTCAGTCGTGAAATCTATTCCTTTACCTTATCTCTCACTGAGTTACCACCTGTTCTAGTTCTATTCAAACGGGACCACAATATATCTTAAATACCTATCAAAAATCTACGACAATCATCATCAACACCATTATCACCACCATCATTATCATTATCATCATTAACATTATCACCATTATCAACATACTCATCATCATCATCATCATCATCATCATCATCATCATCATCATCATCATCATCATCATCATCATCATCATCATCATCATCATCATCATCATCATCATCATCATCATCATCATCATCATCATCATCATCATCATCATCATCATTATCATCATCATCATCATCATTATCATCTTCATCATTATCATCAGCATTATCACGGTCAGCGTTATCATCATCATCATTAACATCAACGCTATCATCATCATCATTGTCATTATCATCGTCATCGTTATCATCATCGTTATCATAATCATCATAATAATTATCATCGTCATTATTATCATCATTAATATCATCATCATCATCAATATCATCGTCGTTATTATCATCATCATTATTATCATCATCATCATCATTATCACCATCAATATTATTATCATCATCATTATCATCAGCATTATAATCATCATCATTATCATCAGCAGCATTATCATCATCATTAATGTCATCATCACTAACATCATCATCAGCATTATTATCATCATCAGCATTATCAACATCATCAACATCATCATCATTTATTATCATCACCATCATTATCATCACAATTTTTAATCATCATCATTGTCGTCAGCATTATCATCATCAGCATTATCATCATTATAATCATCATTTTCGCTATCATCATCAGCAAATTATATTATCAATATCATCATCATTATAATCATCATTAATTTCATCGTCATCATTATCATTATTATCATTATCATTAACGTTATTATAATAATCAACATCCTTAACATCATCATCATCATTATCATCATCATCAATATCATCCTCAGCATTATCATCATTTTCATTATCATTATTATCATCATAATTATCATCATCGTCATTATCATCATCATAATAATCATCGTTATCATCATTATAAATATCATTACCAACATAATTATCATCATCATTAGCATCATCATAATCACCATCGTCACAATTGTCATCATTATTATTATCTTCATCGTTATTATCATGATCATAATCATCGTCATCGTTATCATCATAAATATTATTATCTTTATAATTATCATCATCATCATCATTGTCATCATCATCATAATTATCTTCATCATTATCATCACTATCATTATAATCATCGTTATCATCATCATCGTTATCATAATCATTATCATCATGGTAATCATCATCATCATCATTATTATCATCACTATCATCATCATCAATATCATTGTCATCATCGTGATTATCGTCATATTTATCATCATCATCAGCATCATCATCGTTATCATCATCATCATTATCATCATCATTATCATCAACATAATCATCACCATCATAATCATCATCATAATCATCATATTATTATTATCATCATCATTATCATCATCAGCATTATCATTACCGTCATCGTCATTATCATCATCATCAATATCATCATCGTCATCATCATTATCAACATCACTGTCATCACCATCATTATCATCATCAGAATTATCATAATCATATTCATAATCATAATAATCATCATCATTATCATCATCTTTACTATCATCCCCATAATCATCATTATCATCATTATCATCATAATCATTATAATCATCATCATCAATATCATCTTCATCATTATCATCATCATAATCATCATTATCATCATCATTAAAATTATCTTATTCATAATCATCATCATGTTTGTCCTCATCTTTATTATTATCACCATAATCATCATCATCATTATCATCATCATTATTATCATTATCATCATCATCATCATTATCTTAAGCATTATTATCATCATCAGCGTTATCATTATCATAATCATAATCAGCATTATCATAATCATCATAACTATCATCATTATTATTGTCACCATCATTATCATCATCATTGTTACACCGTGTTTTGTAGAGGCGTTGCAATTGTTAAGGCGATGGATTGCTGGCCTATCTATGAAAGTCCTGAGTTTGTGGTGTTAGGTCTTTTGTTCATTATTCGGACTTCATGCTTTCGCCTTAATGTTCTCATTCTGCCAATTGAGCAAAGTGCTGATGTCATACACGAATGATGAGTGTAGTGAACACCAACCTTAATTCACAAAGGTGACAACGCATTCCGTGTGAAAGTCCATCACACATTACATGGTCTAATGACGAGAACATATTATTAACAATTCATAGCATCAATCAATTATAGCATTACAGCAGTCTCCTATATTCACTCCTCTGTCGTCAAAATGTCAACGTGTATAAACGCCACCCCCTACAGACCCAAGTAGAACAGTCCCAACTAAGATGGTTTGGCCATGTCTGCAGAATGGGAGAAGATCGGCTACCACGACAAGCATGGGAAACAAAGAGCCAAGGATCCAGACCCCGAGGACGACACAGAGTACGCTGGGAGGACAACATTAGACAATCTTTGAAGGACCGAGGACTAGAATGGAACCAGGCCAGGAGGAAGACAGCCGATAGAATAGTCTGGCGCTCTCTCTTCCAAACCTCTACACCTCACGGTAGAAGGGGAACGACTAAGTAAGTAAGTATAAACGCGATGCCGTCAGGTGAACATCCGATAGTGATCGTTGAGGTTTTGACAATATTATAAATTTAATAATTATCATTCAGAATACTCCTTGCTTCGAAGTTGATATGCCCAACTGGGATGACTTAACATTGCATCCATATTTAATAAAGGCTGACCCCATGCCTCATAATCCAGGAGAAACACTGCACAATTCATAAACATCGAGAGCGATGTATAACACGACTGTCTCCCACAAAATCAGTCTCTAGAAGGGTATAGGAAGAGCGTTGCCATGCCCCAGCCTACCAACATACTACGTCATGTCTATCACTAGTCAACCCTATAAAATGGCGGTCAATACAATGGCTTTAAGTGCAAAGTACCTTACATTGGTGGCACCTCAATGTGTTAACGCGTACCAACTTACAGTGGGTCACCATTACCTAAATAACCCGTATCAACTCCCCTGACAGCCCGGGTTTAAAAATCTGTTATGCAGAATGAAACCCAAATTTAGTCAATCGTTCCCTATAGAACGATTTGAAATCTTCTCACCGTCCGCAGAGGTATTTGAGAAGAGATCAAATTCCCTCCATCCGCCTGCGAACTTAACATATATATAATATTATATGAAAACATGTAACGTATATTGTAAGAATAAACATGCCTGTAAACTGAAATGGACTAACATTGCACAGGGCACCAACATGTACTTATCTTTTTGAAGAAAACCCAATCTCCGACAGTGCAAGCATGCTCCAGAGAACTATGTAGATGGCATGAAATATTGATTATTCCTTGATAGTAGTGGTTTATTCGTTTGAGTCATCTTGAATAATTTAAAGCCCGCTGCCTTGTTGATTGAAGGATTTCCAAACGGCTGCTTCAATGAACTTGAGAAGGTTGTGACGTCATTTAAATCCTTAGTACGCATGCGCCTTGGTTACCATACTTATTTTAGTCATTTCACACGTATGGAAAAATTGAAAAGTTCTTGGCACAACGAATATTCACTCTGGAACAAATCTGTTACTGCTATTTCTTCTTAAAAAAATTTTTCCTCGTCCCCAACACGGGCCACCAAATTTGTTACACCGTGTTTTGTAGAGGCGTTGCAACTGTTAAGGCGATGGTTAGCTGGCCTATCTGTGAAAGTCCTGAGTTTGTGGTGTTAGGTCTTTTGTTCATTATTCGGACTTCATGCTTTCACCTTAATGTTCTAATTCTGCCAATTGAGCAATATGCTGATGTCATACGCGAATGATGAGTGTAGTGAACACCAACCATAATTCACAAAGGTGACAATGCATTCCGTGTGAGAGTCCATCACACACTACATGGTTTAATGACGAGAACATATTATTAACAATTCATGGCATCAATCAATTATAGCATTCCTGCAGTCTCCTATATTCACTCCTCTGTCGTCAAAATGTCAACGTGTATATACGCGATGCCGTCTGGCGAACATCCGATAGTGATCGTTGAGGTTTTGACAATATTATAAATTTAATAATTATCATTCAGAATATTCCTTGCTTCGAAGTTGATATGCCCAACTGGGATGACTTAACATTGCATCCATATTTAATAAAGGCTGACCCCATGCCTTATAATCCAGGGGAAACACTGCACAATTCATAAACATCGAGAGCGATGTATAACACGACTGTCTCCCACAAAATCAGTCTCTAGAAGGGTATAGGAAGAGCGTTGCCATGCCCCAGCCTACCAACATACTACGTCATGTCTATCACTAGTCAACCCTATAAAATGGCGGTCAATACAATGGCTTTAAGTGCAAAGCACCTTACATTGGTGGCACCTCAATGTGTTAACGCGTACCAACTTACAGTGGGTCACCATTACCTAAATAACCCGTATCAATCATCATTGTCATCATCATCACTATCATCATCATCATCATCACTATCATTATCATCATTATCATCATCGTTATCATCATCATCATCATATTCATCATCATTATCATCATCATTATCATTATAATTGTCCTTTCCTCCTAGCATTCCCAATCTCCTGCAGCAGTCTTTTCTGCGATAATTTGTTTTACCCGATAGGGCTGCCCTCCCAATGCACAACCTCATATCAGTCGCCTTGTACGACATGCATGAGAGTGCAGTAGTCCTGTTCTTTCTTTGTCTCGTCAGAGATCCCCGGGAACTAAACGGGGGATCTCTGGAACTGCAAGGGGGCTAAATTATTAGAATATATAAAATCCCAGCTTTTTCTGTCAGTGCGTAACGCTAAGGGATGCAACTGTGGTTGAAAGTTAGACATTAATTATATTGTTTCCCTTATATGTACTCTCCCGAAAATAGTAACACTTACCCAAAGATGAATGCGCAAATGATGGTGTGCACAAAAATATTTATAAAATGTGTGATCCTGTATGCACACATTGGGATCCTCGCTGCTGCTACGTAGATCGTGTATTGTGGTGATGCACAGTGGTTTTTAAAAATACTTTTGAATAAGTAAAATTAAAATTGCTGTTAGATATTGGTGCTTTTGAATTTAATTCACGTCTTATGACGGGCTTTTACACTAGTTAGTCATAAACAACAATACGACGTTGAATGTAAAAGAAGTACTACAGTGACTGTTTAACACGACAAACGTTGAGACATTTGAACCCCTCTGGGGTTTGTTACAGCAAACAGTAACGCATATAAGAACCGCTATGTCACGAATTTGGTTGTGTCCAACTCTGGACATTCTACCGTATGTTGGAGTCATAGAGTTTCCTTCAGACATCAAACCAGCTAACGTGTTCATAATTTAGACAGTAATCTTCAGTCGCAGGGGAGTTCTCAGAGCTAGTGTGGGCGTCCTCTGGTGGTTGCGCGATCAAATTAAAATTGTATATGATAAACACATAATCTTATGTTCATAAAGTCGAAGATGCGTCAGTGTATTTGTCGAAAATGAAAATCAATTCCCGTTTTCTCAGGAGGGATGGGAAAAGCTTAATGCGTACTACTTAATTTTTTTCCCAGCGTGTTATTTTGTAGTTATTGTGGTTCAGAAGTGTCATGATTGCACTCCGGGAAAACCCATATGTCCTTAGTCTTCCTCAGCAAGTATCAAATGTTCGTTGTTCCTGTAACGTTCGGGCTGTATACATGCCTGGCTTATCCCATCATACGCCCATCTGTGCTAGTTTTACGCTTGATGCCAAATTCCAGGAATCGGAGTCGGGTTGAATCATTGATCGCAGTGTCGTTCTGTAAAAGGTGATTGTTAAATGTCATTATTATCTCTCATTTATCCATATCCAATGTCCCCACTGTGGGTACCCTCAAGACAAGTCTATCGGCTCTCTCATAGCCATAAACTCCTGTATAGCCACGACGGTTGATCCACAATAGTTCCTTAAGGTTGGAGGACTCTATATCTTCGATGTTCAATTTATAAATAACTTAAAAACAAAACAAAAAAAACTTTTAGCTGTTAGGACTTACTTACTCAGTCGTTCTTCTTCTACTCTACGGTGTTGAGGTTCGCCAGAGATAAACCTTTGTTTGGACTGTTAGCGTTGACGGCAATTTGACTTTCTCTGTTCCTCATGTGTTGGGCACACCTGCATACGATTTTCGGCAGTCATTTATCAGTGCCGCTGATACATTCTTCAGTTGGTCATACTTCTATCTTTAACTTGTATCGTATATCACATAAGTCTGTTGCAGGGACGGACTGAGCGATCGGGCAGTCAGGCCCATACTATCCTACCGGCTGTCTTCCTTCTGGTTTCGTTCCAATCTAGTCCTCGGTTCTTCAGAGATTGTCTAATGTTGTACTCCCAGCGAAATCTGGACCCGCCCTGGAAGTCTGGATCCCTGACTCTTAGGCTGCCATATTTGTCGTAGTTGCCGATCTTGTCCCATTCTGCAGACATGGCCAAACCACCGTAATTAGGACTGTTATACATAATTGTACGTATAATTGTATCGCATGAGACCGCTTTTACGGTCATTATTTGACCAGGACCACACCGTCTCAAATGCGAGCATTTCTACATTATGCTCCTTTTCTGACTTCGAGGAGAATTCCCCCTTGTCTGACAAATTAGTTTTATTTACACATATATCTTGGTCAACATTAAAACCGTTTGTTCAGGGGGATTTTGGTGCGGTAAAGACCACCGTTAGACTGCAAAATCACATTTGAAGTCACCAAAGAATTGATATAACCTCTGCTGGTCAATGTATACACGAGCATGAACCCGGAAAAAGACACCATAAATGAGTAATTTTGGTAAAAGACTATAATCTGTTCCTCGATGCTACTCTTTCTTGCTCATGAAGTTACTAGAAAAGAAAGAAGGAAAAGATTGTTTGGTTTAATTGGTAAAGAAATGAATACAAGAACATTTTATGTTTCAGCCTTAAAAAGATACCACCATTGAACTACTGGAGAGATACTAGTAGGTAAAGTTAGTTTAATAGCATTAACTACCTTAGGGGAGTAAAGTGTTAGAGACTTATTATACTAGGTACAGCTTCGAGAGATGGTATGACAAGTCCTTTCCTTCCTGCCTTTGCCTTCCCTAACTTAAGAGCAGAGTCAGGTACTCATTTGCAGCTGGGTAGATTAACGCGTGACACCATCATGTTTCGAATCTGGCATCTTTGCAGCGAGAGGCCAGCGCTCTAACATCTCTGCCAATCGGAAATGCTGGGACAGATAAAACGTATTTATCAAATCAGACGTACATTAATCTGGAATGGCAGATGTGACACTTTACTTACTTAGACGTTCCCCTTCTACCGTGAGGTGTAGAGGTTTGGAAGAGAGAGCGCCAGACTATCCTATCGGCTGTCTTCCTCCTGGCCTGGTTCCATTCTAGTCCTCGGTCCTTCAAAGTTTGTCTTATGTGACACAATAACTTAAAATGCCAGAGGAATAGACAACAATGTATAAATAGCTTGAAGCACATCCAAGCAAAAAAAAAAAACAGATAAAGTAAAATTGAAAATCATCAAGTATTATATCACCTTTTCAGTATCGTTACACAATAAACGAACAATTCTTAGAGCAAATTAAGGTAAGTGAAACGATGGTAGTTGGAAGAACGGATGAATGGCATAAAACAGAAGCTGACAAATAAAGAAGTGTTGGAAAACCCAGAAATGACAGGAGAATTCTGGACCAGATATAGCACGTACAAGAAATGAACGTTTTCAGTCAACGGTCAGAAGGACAATGGCGTTTTATGTGAGAATGAAATATAAAAACGTATCTAGAAAATGTTCTACCACCAAATCTAGAGATTAAAAATGGTCTATTACTGCGTGCCTGCAAATTAAGAGACTACAAATATTCTATAACTCTGTACAATCAAATCTAGAAACCGAAAATATTCTATCACAGAGCTCCATCAAATCTAGAGACGTATGATGTTCTATCACAACACGCCATCAAACCTAGAAACATACATTGTTCTATAACAATGTTCCATTAAACATAGACAGACAGAAAATATTCTATCACACTATTCCATCAAATCTGGAGACATAAGATGTTCTTTCACAGCACGCCATAAAACCTAGAGACATAAATTGTTCTATAACAATGTTCCTTTAAATATTGAGAGACAGAAAATATTCTATCACAGAGTGCCATCAAATCTAGAGACATAAGATGTTCTATCATTGTGGGCTTCAAATTTATAGATTACAAATATTCTATCACCGTGTATGTGACAATTCGGCTCGTTTGCTTTTTCTTAATTTCCTCTCATCGATTTTATTATCTATTATTTCGGCATATTTAGCGCACATAATTTCATGCCTATTCTCTAATCAGAATTTTTACTCTTTTTTTCTACTGTCATTGTTCACGTTTCACGCTTCGATGCATGACAGGGCAAGACAATCGCCCATCCCTGAGAGATTAATTGAATCACTAAACGTGATAAAAACCACATTGACTCCAGGTAGATGCAAGCATGAAGAGTTTGCTTAAGATAGCATAATCACTTCCGACTCGACAACAGAATGGACTTGCAATACGGGTTTAATTGCATAAACCACGATTTGTCTAGACGTGCAGTCGGATGGCGACAAGTCATGTGATACAAGAGATCAGCTGAGTCTGATAAACTAGATAATCAGTCTTCCGAATTACTTGGGATAGGTGATTATAGATAAACACAATATTGGAAGACATTTTGAAGGGTGAGCTGGAAGTGTGATATACGTAAATTTTGACAACATTTTGCGGATATCACAAACCCATATATGGACGATGACTGTTTGAATTTTTCAAACACATGAGTCATAGAAAATATTACATGAGGAAAAGTTGTCATAACATGAAGTTTTGAAGGTACTGGCTGGCTTTTGAAGCGCGAATAAACATTCGTGTTGATTGAGAGTTTGTCAAAAAACGGCAGGTGGAAGCATGGGCCGGGAACCTACGATATAATGTAGAAGTTTGACATACGGCCCTGCATTCCAGAAATCGCCAACGTAGACAGCTCGGATCTTGCCACAGAAAAGAACAGAGTTGCATTCTGACTTTATAGGACCTGACAAAACGTATTAAGAGCATCTATGTTCATCAGTAGAAAACTCGCCAATATTAATACGGAACCCGGAATTCTACAGGACCACTCACAAGTCACAGAGGGATTCTGAAATAGAAATAATACCCTAGACGTGTTCGAGGCATCTGTGTTAAGTTGCCCAGACTATTCTACTGAGCAAGAAATCTATCTACCCTACTGGGGTAAGTTGTAAACATACATTTTATGCTGTGAATTTGTCATGTTTATACTTGCTAATGTTGTTAAAGATTCATATTAAGCTGGCAACCTCAGCATGTGAACAGGATATATTCTTGAACCACCACAGCAAGCGCTGGTGATTGTTCGTGCTAGTTTTCACGGAAGAACCAAAACCAGAGGTAACCCCAGATTCCGAATGGAGGAAGGAGTGAGTGATGACTACATCAACCTGTACATACTTAGTTGTATATTATCATTTTGTGAATTTATGTAAACTTAATATGTTCCATCAGGCACAAGCCACTGCCGCGGTCGAGTCACAAATTTGTCCTTAAATTAACTGACATAATGGTGATTTTTCATTGCATACCCTGAGTGATATGATATACGCTCAAGGAGAGTAAAAAAATCTGAGAAAACAAATGGCTGACGGACAGCGGGAAAAGGCGCCTGATTAACATTAGGAAAACAAATATTTATCAGCGGAATTTGTTCCTTTTATTGCCTCTAAAGTTTGTGGTACCAGTACGAGGCTACACGACTATTTGCGGTTTGAACCGGAGAGACCATTTGCTGTATTACTAGTCTGTGGTTCGAAGTTTGAGATTGACACCTGGAGATTCTTGCCGTGACCAGGAGAGTTTACTGTCTGAACTGATCTGGAAACGTGTCCTTCACCACAAAGACGAATCTACGGAAAAGCAGCATCGGCACCTCAGCATTTTGGCAAGTCCCATTTTTAACAGGCCGAACACGACCGAACTTCATCAAGCCTAAAGACTTGAAGAAACCTAATTATATTTCATAATCACCAGTCATAGTTAGTTATAAGTGTTAAAGTAATTGATCATTAAATGTGTACATGTTGATTTTGACAAATAAATTCATAGTTGAATTAATCATTACAGAGAGAAAGGCATACGTATGACTCAGAACCTCTAGTATATATTCATATATATATATATATATATATATATATATATATATATATATATATATATATATATATATAGATAGAGAGAGAGAGAGAGAGAGAGAGAGAGAGTGTGTGTGTGTGTGTGTGTTCGATCAAACCTAAATACAGAGAATGGTCTACAAAGCGTATTATCAAGACGGGCTATCAAACTGGAGACAGAAACTGTTCTATCCCAGTGTACTATCAAACCTAAAGATAGAGAATCTTTTCTCACAGATGTCATCAATCCTTAAGACCGACAATGTTTTATAACAGAGTGCTACCAAACCTAAAAATAGAGAATGGTCTATTATAGCGTATCATCAAACCTAAAGACAGAAAATGTTCTAATATAATGTACCATCAAAACTAAAGACAGAGAATGTTCTAGTTCAGTGTGCTATCAAAAATAAAGGTAGAAGATGTTCTAATATTAGGTACCATCAAAACTAAAGACAGAGAATGTTTTAAAACAGTGTGCTTGTCGTGAAACGAGTTGTGTAGACCCACTGCTTTGTTAAATCCCTATGTCGAGAGCCCAACCAATCAACGAGCACCGTTCACCAGTCGCTGAGCCAGAATAAATTACAAGAAGTTACGCCAGGAAAAAAACTTAAGCCCTGTTTTTTTCGGATGTGTGTCGCGGCCATCTTGTTCACGCAAGATGGCGGAAAAAAAACAGAATAAAATTAGGCTGTACGACGCTTGGGACTAAACTGCAGGAAACCAATCAGCTTGCCCCGCCAGGAACCAACCAAAAGCTTTCCTTATGCATTCATCTACCTATATAATCGGGCGAGATTTTATGCAAAAGCACGCAACTCGACACGAAGCCAGAGAGCCGACCGACTGAATAAGAGGAGCTTTCAACTTTGATTTATAGCTTACCTGGAGTGCATTGACCTGCAGCCTGCTTCACTAAGTCGAGTCAAAACCAGGCCGGTTTAAAAAATCTTAGAGGGTTTTATTCGTGTCATCAAAACTGAGATCGTGGGTCGTCAATCCAGCTGCCTGGAACTCCGCAGGGGCATAGAGGTTGCACCGAATCTACATCTTTGGTCCCCCTTAGTCTTGGGTGGGCTAAAGGAACGATCCTCAGCCGGTTTTGTGTCAACCAAACTAAGAAGGACAGAACTTTTGAGAGATGAGTACACATTAGTACCATTTCCGTCGGCAATTGTGAGCAAAGTTAGTGTCAGTGACGAGAAAGTGATTTAGCGTAGAAAGAGACAAGATTAACAGCATAGCTAATAATTGTTATAGACGTAATTAACAGCACAGCTGATACCTGTACTATAATTGAATAACAGCACAGCTGATATAATTTTTTGTTCCTATAATTGGAAAACTTGTTGTAATATATTTATATATCTATATAAATATTTGTAAATCATATGTAAACTTACAAATCCATTACATTCCATTTTTCAACATTCACCCTTCAGCACAAGAGTAGATAGTGTATATACTAAATAAATAATAAGGAAATTGTATTTGAAGACTTGTCAATTTTATCATTGTTAAGTAAAATCTGTTTCCTTGTCTTAATATCACAGTTAGTTACACAGCGGAGGTGGCAAGTTATGTCGGTCTCCTCTCTACTAATTTTTCGAGATCAGATCATTCACAGCCGTAACTAATTTGTGATACCAGTAGTTCTCTCAGACACTGGGACTTCACCATTTTCTGCAGAAATTCTATTTCTGTAATTGTCAGTACTATACTGATCCAAGAGCCAAATAAACCCTCACGCCACACTGGGGGCTCATTCCTGGGATATTTCTGTATATCTTGAGCCATACTTAGTCTATTCATCTATCTACACTCTATCTTGTGCCACCCATAGATAACAAAAGAAACAAATTTTTGAAAAAAAAATTCTATAATTGGATTTTTTTTTATTGTTTTCTTAGGAGGAGTACCATTTAGTACTCAGTAAATAGTTGATGCTTACAAAGTTGCACGGAAATTATTTGTTCATTTAAATTAATTAAGTTTAATTATACTATTTGGATATAGTAAATTTACATACCCTATCTAAGTAACGCCATGGCTGATCTAGTGAAGTTCAGGACTGCGATCATGCAGATGGGTAAGGAATTAAATATGACAGGTGATGCTCTCACTCAGTATGTCACAACAGAAGTGGACAAACACATGGATAGAGAAGAAAGAAAGTTGCAATTAGAGGCTGATAGAGAAGCAAAGAAATTAGAGGCTGATAGAGAAGCAAAGAAATTAGAGGCTGAAGAAAGGCGGTTGCAAGCAGAAGCTGAGAGAGAAACCAAAAGATTAGAAATTGAAGCCAAGAAATGGGAGGCTGAAAATGAGGCAAAGAAAATTGAAGCTGAGGAAAGGAAATTACAAGCAGAGAGAGACCATCAGTTGAGATTAAAAGAGCTTGAAATTCAGGCAACTACTGGCAATAATGGTGGTAGCTCACCTCACTCTGAGAGTAGCTCCAGCCAGAGCACCTCAAGTGGGGCCATGAATTTTCATCTGGACCCATTTGTTGAAAAAGAAGACGCCATTGAGTCGTACCTGGATAGATACGAAAGACTTGCCACTACCTATGGCTTAGTTAAAGAAAAGTGGAGTCTTAAACTATCTCAGGGATTGAGAGGTGTTGCCTACGATGTATATTTGAAGCTCTCAAGAGATGACCAGGAAGATTATGAAATCCTGAAGCAGGCACTGCTTGTGAGATGTAGATTTCGGATAGGAGTATTAAGACTAGGGTTGGTCCCTTCTGAATAGGTTGGAATGAGTGATAGTCACGGTGAGAGTTTGAAAAATGAAATAGATTCCACGAGTGGTGAGATGATAGACTGTGGTATAGAGGCTGTCGCTGAAAGCGAAAAGAATTCTTCTCCCTCTCACCTATCCTCTACGACGGTTTTTTTTTTCAGAGTCCGACAGTCTAAACCACATATATATTACATATAATTCTATCTACTCACGGGCACGCACATACACGTGACGACAGTTAAACACACAGACTAGGAAAATCTATAACAAATGATTTTATATGTATTTGAACGAGCTGACCAACGCACTGATTTAGTTCAAGAGAGAGATTTTTTTATTATTATCATCAAAAAAAATCTTCTCACAACACCAAAAATACATCAAGGAAAAAAAACATATACAAATAGTCATACAATTCAAGAAAATGCTACAAGGATGGTAGCCCGTTAGATCTTACTCTAGGTTTAGCCCACAGCCCCGTTAAGAGAACAGATGATGGCCCAAAGAGTTATAGATACGTAGGGTTTAGTCTAAGAGATTTCTTCTTTTCTCGTAAATGTATGCACAGAGTTTGATAAATCTGATTTAACCTAAGAAGTAAAGAAACTCTAGCAAATAGTAACAAATTCTGCAGGTTAAACAAAAAGAATTAAGACAGTAAATGTGGGACGATAATACATCGGTAAAATAACACTCAGACCTGTGTACTCTCATTCATCCAGCCATGGCCTTTCTTACACATGTATACTCACAACTTTGCTCGCTGCCTCTGGGAACATACTAATTCTAGGACCTTCACACAGACCCGAAAATGCAGTCCTTGACCAAGAAATCCCCAGTTCCAAAAGACGTACTAAACTTTCAGGGAACGATTCCTTGGGGGTTCTAATTTTTCGAATGTCTGATTAAGTCACATAAAATTTTGTCCAGGCACGAAAGTTAGCAGAGCACAATGTCATTAGCTTTGGATTCTAGAATTAAGGAATGTCAGATCGGTGTCTACGTCCAGGAAGGTACTATATTTTGTCACCACAATACTAGTCACAATCTCTTGCGGAATGTTAATCTTGTAATATTCTCGCCGCCAGGCAGCATGTACATTTAAATGTGTGGAGCAATATGACCTGGCTCAAAAGCCCAATATATATATATTTCTAGTCTTTAGAAACCGTTAGTGGGGTTGCTATTACTGTCTCTCTCTGATGGCTTATGCACTGTCAGACCCGTGTTACTTGAAACAAAGAAACCCACGTGGTTAAAGATAGGAAATGTCTATGCTTCTCACAAATATGTCTCTCAGGTTACTAACCGCTGGCAAGTTGGGTACCACCGTTTCACTCAACCACAGAATTACTACGAACGTTAAACCACTTCGACCAAACTAAGGCCATCTCTATTTACAGAGATTTTTTAGAAATCGAACGAAGGTTGTTCTAGTCTAACTGCAAAGTTACTGAGTGAAATGAAATAGTTTCAAACGTGGGTTAATATTTTAAACCAGACAAAGGATGAACTATTATTTCGTAGAACGAAATGCTCTCCCCTTTCCGGCTTAAACGATACGTTTCACACCTAACATGTCGTAACTGCCACCACTGACCAAGATGTACGCGTGTCAGTTTCAAATCTCAGACAACCTGTCTCCAATGCAGGGCAGTTTTCACACTACAGCTGACCATGGCCCACAGTGAGCGCCGTGTCAGTTTGGGATTTTTCAGACAAATGTCTGAATACTGACCGGTGCAGATGTAAAGTATCACACCTCACCGGGACTTATGCCTAGAAGAAGCTCGCGCGCTCGGTGAGAATGTAGACTATTGTCTACGTCCTATGTTCAGCGAACCGACTTATCACGCCTTCTGACGCCCTGCAGCCCTGACATCTACGTAATATCGTCCTAGCGCGATTCTCAGTTTTGAGAAAGAAACAGGTAAAGTTTAAAAATACTGAAGAAAATATTTTTCGCAACCGAGTGATGCGAAAAATACAGGAAAAACCAGTATGGAAAGAATATAAATGAAAGGATTAGGGTGAGAGAATAGGAAGAAGATGTAGGTAATTTAATGACATAAAGACCTACGTGACAGGACGTCCCCCCTTAAGATATGGAAGCACTCCATGTCTACGTTATGGAATTAAATTTCCTATAACCGTAGCTTCGGGGTGTCTGTCTTCTTCCCTCTCATCTTCCCCCTCCATCTCTGTCCAATTCCTACTCAAGTCTACTCCCCAAAGTTTCCTTCCTCTGGAATGTCTCCCATGCGCGCTTGAAAGAGCGTCGCCGCTTCTGACATTTTTGAAAGATTTCCTGTGATAGCGGTGGAATATCCCTGCCACTATCGAATAAGGCGTCGTTACGACACTTATTTTTCTATAAGAACGATTCCCAGTAAAATACTCCCAGTAAATTCGTTCGAAAACTTCAATTAGTTCCCTAAAAAATGTGAAGGTTATGGTTTTTTCTATCCTTATGCGTTATACATTCGCGAATCTACCCCTGTAGAGAATTCCCCACATTACATCCGACCTTCTCGATGATGACTAAGAAGTTCATTATTAGCTGCTGTGTGTATTACTAAATAACTACCTGGGTTATTATGGTTCCTACTAGAGTACGATGCTGCCTTTTGCTACACTCTTTCTTTTCGCTTCTCCTGCCTCTTTTCTTCTTCTAAACATGGCTAGGCATAAAGTCCGTCGTTTGTATCTAGTGTGTTCACAGGCTTCGTGATTATGCTTATAATGTGAGCCCATTGTATGACAGCAGCCACCGTCTTTTTTCTCAGGCATTTTTTTTTTTTAAGACTGTCGCATTTTTTTTAAAAAAAACAAAAGACTATTAATACTAACACTCACAGTACACCCTCAACGACAAAACTGGCAGCGGTGTTATTTCTACACGAATTCGATCTATTCAATGATGAATACTCTTGTTAGACTACGTGTGCTGAAGCTCACATAGGGACAATCTGAGGTGGAGGGGACGATAAATCCTGGTTAAAAAAAAAAAAAAAAGTTTAAACTCGCCCTCCGTTATCCCGAATTAATACGTCATGGCACCTCTGGCCCCATGTTTCGGAATCCCACCTGCCCTGCCGCACGAATAAATAAGAGTCCTACTCAGACACATTTCCCTAATGGAGACTGTACCCATGGATGCCAGGCACCCCAGTGGCCTCGAAACTGATCGTTCGGGCGGCATCATCCTTCACTGTGCTGGGGTCCTCAAAGCCGTTTGACCAGTTTTTGAAACAACTATGCAAGACGAAGGAGACTCCACTCAATCCTACTAAATTCACCTCGATTCTTGCTCACTGACATCATTGCAGGCTCACGAAGCAATGAACGTTAGCCCACATAGTTCAGTTCTGGTACACATTCTTCAAGAGCCTTTTAATTACTTTTTTTTACTGAACGTGACCGCACACTAGGCAGATTTGTGAACTTTAACGTCAAGGATGTCATGATAACCCGAGACAAAATTGTCTTTTCTGTACAACCTAGGTTACAAGAGAAGCTCTTGAGAGAAGTTACTCTCCGGATCTAAAGAAAGCCTTCACAATCATGTCCCGATACTGGGCATCAGAAGCTGTGCTCACACAGACCATCTAGCTACTACGCGCGAGACTATATATCTCCTATAACCCACGGCGAGAGATATCAGCGCGCGCAACTACCAAACGGCAGACATAGTTACCCCACACCTACAGCTACTTTTTCACTACCAGCAATCGTAATATACTCAGTCGTGTAACTCCGCGTGTGCCATCTCCGAATACACTCCACCACACGACGCGCCACTACTCAAAACTCTCAAGTCGCTCTCGCGTGTGTAATCGACCCTCCGAGATACTCGGCAACTCGCCCTATCACGCGATCCGCTCTCCCCCCTGTCTCTCACGCACATGAATGGGATCACCGATCCAAGCTGGCTCTCAAGCGATCGTAAACGTAGCTCACCGCAAATCAACTGCAGCGCACACACCTATGAGATTTGGATTTGGCTTCTGTAATGTTTTTCCGGTAGACTAGGCAGCTAGGATACTACTTATCGTAAATCTTAAACAACACAAAACACTCTGGCTTCGCCAGTTCTACCGAGTCATAAAAAACGTACGCCAACTATCCTCCATGACACCAAATACAATATGTCCCCAGGTATGTATTGGGTCTCACTTAGGACAATGAGGCAAAAATAGTTTACCTATAAGCATGACCACAGCACAAGCTAGCCAGAAGTAGGGTCATACTCTAGCTAAGATTGCGCTGTTGTCTTAATATGTTGTAACACAATACACCTGGTAAAAAACAAATCTTGGACTCGAACAGGCCTCCCAACAGTTCCCTTACATGAGTATATGCTCCACCAGATCACACACCCCAAACAACCTTGACTTGAATCTACTCTGCTCTGCCACTAATCGGCGTCTGGTACCGGGTTTCCCTCACCTCTCAGAATCGAAACATAAAAAACCATCAACGTATCTCCACGCCAAGGTAATGAATGGTGTAGATGGGACAACATCTCACCTCCAATGTTAAACCAAGCAGCTTTGCGATCAAACACCACTTTATGGAAACAACTGCTCAGCAAAGTGTATTACAACTCACAAGTTGCCTCCGATGTGTGTGTGGCGATAAGCGCATACGCTGTAGGTTTGCACTTCACTCGTTACACTAGACAACTACATAGACTATACTAAGTAACTGAGAACGGTACACCCACCCACCCCAAACCCTCTAGCTGATATCTTGACCGGGTGGGACCAACCGCGTTTCCACTCAAAGGCAAAACAATGCATCAATCTCATAGAAGAAAGCCCCGTAGCTACAAAAATCACAGCAAGCAACGTTACAGAGAAGTAACCTACCTCGTTCACTACAAATGTCAATTAGATAACCAATACTCGCGTGAGGGTCTACCTGATCCCCAACTCACGAGTTAAACGCGAGTTCAACCACCATTCACTGTCACAATTATAATAATCTCCGACCTTGCGAAGAATGTATAAATTAAGACAATCCGATATGGCGAATTTACGGCCGATGTAACACACCCAAACCACAAAAAATACAATCGACTCGCTCTCAGGTCATTGATCTATAATGTCCCATATTGTGCTCATCAGGGATCTCTCCCGTTTGTCCTCATCAACATTCTACTGATCCTTTACTGGCTACTGACTGCGCCATGTAGGGCCGCACCACCAGAATTCGAGGACATTGATAAGACTGTTCTGGGTGGTTGGCCCACGAAGGTTACTAGTTCTTGTGTGAACTTGGATTTTTCAGGAAGGGGGCGTTTTGAGGCGTCCCTGATATTTCTGTCATTGAGAGTTATAACTGAGATTACGCAGCATATGAGATAGGCTATGACTAACCTAGATTATGTTTCTTCGATCAAAAAAATGACTACTCTGTCTAGGTTCTACAGCTTTGTGGACGGTAGTTACTCCGCTCCAAACATCGCGTTATGGAGTACAAACGCTACCAGACTTTCATTAATGATGTCATTCAAGTTTTTCTGCCCCCAAACCTCACTGCCTCACAGCAAGAGAATCTAGAACTCAGGTAAATCCGCAAACAGACGAAAGATGTTCTTTAATTGTTGGGGGGGGGGGGAGGTTTTATTTTTTTATTCTTTTTTTTGTTAAGAACCACAAGTTCCATTCAAGACCTTCTCACTAGGTAGAGCCGAGGAGCTAACAATGAGAAAAGCTCCAAGGCACTTCGGTTAGAATATCCCTGTAAAGGCGACAGTGAGAGGAATAACTGGCTGAAAAAGTTTCAGCCGAATTGACATCTTACTCGGGCTGTCATGGCACGAAACCAGTTGCATATATAAAACTTGCGAGAGTTCATTTCTCCATAAAGCTCCAGTCTAACAGCTGTTTCTCTCAACCACATCGGCTAGTCGCTCTCACTCTTTGTTGAGATAACTTTACAGCTTAGAATAAAGAAATAATAAGCGGAACCATCGTTTAGGAGAACCTGGGAAAAGTTCTCATAATTCACCAAAAAAGCGACCTCATCTAATACCCCGTACCAGAGTTGGCAAGATTTTCTAACAAATTTTTTCACTAACAAACATGTGTCCAAATCGTTACCTCTCTTGGACCAAAAGGGATTCGACTCCAAGAGTGACAAAAGCGACATTTATGCATATTGTGTGAGATGAGATTTGTATCTTCTTGAGTCGTTAGCAGGGTCAAGTATAGACAGGCAAGAAACAAAGACACGAGGAAGGAAGTACCTCCGCAATTGACCTGGATAAGGTAGACAGGCAAGCTCCCACCCCCCAAAACGACTTTGAAGTTCTAGAAGCATTTTGTATTATGGAGCCAACTCATGTTAGTCTCCCTTCTCTCTGTCCTACCCGCTCCCCCCCCCCGCCTCCTCCCCATCATGCTCCCCCTCCTTCTCTTTTTCACTCAATGCTGACTATCTGCGAATTCATTTCTATCCTCAATCTTCTTCTCTGACTAGTACATACAGACGGATCTAGCTTCTTTCTTTCCTCCACCTAGCTTCTGTCTTTACTTTTACCTGTTTTCTCATACTTTAGCCTTCAAGTGCCTATTCCTACCTCCGGCATCATAAGTTCCTAAAACGCCAAACAAAGTTCCAAGTCTTCCCTGAGCAAAAGCTATTCGCTTCCTCTAACTCCTGTTTCCCCAGTCCTACCTCTCTCTCCTCGCCGTGTACGCTACTCCCTGAAGTAGAGAGTTGTCATAAGTCTGCTTCGCCAACTCTCGGCCATTATTACATGGTCCAAGTCCGATTGAACTACAGAGTCAAGAGAAAAGAAAAGAAGCATAAGGAATAACAACATCACAAGGCTTACATAACCATCGTACGAGAACACTATAATTTCATAATAAGTATTTCAACAAAGATGATATTCTCTCATTAACCTGGTGATACCTCATCAACAAACAAAAACATATCTAAAATAACTATTAAAATTATCCTTTATAGATTGCTATTAAAAAAAAACCGGCCTCTAATAAAGCAGCACCTAATTGCTCAAAACCACGACTACGCCAAACTCAAATGCGTAGTTACAGAGATTAAATCCCTGAAAAACATAGTGTGACAGTAGTCATACCACAGCTGGAAAGTAAAGCAAAATAAGATACCTTGCATAATAATAAATATTCTCTGCGCATCCGAAAAAAACAAGAATCCCTTTGTAAATTTTAACAAATCCAAAACATAAGTCAAAGTTGATAACCTGAACAGATCTAGTTAGGGTGAGGGAACCGGCAATCTAACCCGTGAAAAGAGCGATAAATCTTATAGATCCGTAACGCATACAACTCCTTTAGCTTTGCTCACCTCTCAAAGCACCTACCTGCATACAGTAACCACTTTGTGATCATGTATATACAAACGCACGAAGATATAACTCTTTACCCAGCAGTTTAAGCTGTATTTCAAAATCCAACCGATATAAAACTGTGCAACACTGTACACCATATTCCTTATAAAGACTATAAACCTGCTAGACAGCTGTGATACAGAAAAATGATTTATTAATTTCTATAATGTGTGGGAAAAAAAAACATAGTTCAGTTACTGTATGTGAGTGTAACAGTCACAGCACCCTCGGAAATCAAATGATCGCGGTAAAGCCTGAATTTACCTAGGGGGTGACAAAAATTATTTAAAAAGATATATACAAACCCTCCAAAAGACAAATCTAAACCACACTTACCCCAGTCTCTAATTCAGAAATATGTAAAGCAAATCTAAAAAACGAAGCATATGTGATCTTTCTTGCTCGTCTCGTATCTTCTACTAATTCTACGTTTCATCATAAAAAGATACCTTCGGGAGCGAGAACACTCATCCACATTTATCAACTCTTATAGTCGTATTCGTCCTTAGGATTGTGTGGGTTCAAAAGATTCCCGGTATAAACAGAGCGCACACCAATTTCCGTGCCAGTATACTCAGAATCTACTTTCATATTCTACAGTTCACATAAAAGATAAAAAGCACCTAGGAACGGAGAAAAAACCCCAATTTGTCTCGTACGGATTTCATAGGAATTAGCGAGTTATTAAGAACTACAGAGGTATCCAGGCTTACCCCTTGACCTGATATTTGTTCACGGACAAACAAAATAGAAGTGCATGTATAGTTCCCCTGGTGTAGACCAGGTACCGTGTTAGAATAAATGTAAAAAAATAAGGAATTCCATCCAAAATACCGAACAACAAGCTGGTGAGATGAATAGACATGTGGGCTATAGAGGCCTGTCGCATGAAAAGCGAAGAAATTGTCTTCACAAACTCCCTCATCACCTCTTACATCCACTTAACGACAGGTTTTTTTTATTACAGAGCTCGACAACAAAGTATAAAAACTATCTACATATATCTCATTTAAAACATTATTAATCTCTATCACTACTCACCGGGCTCACGCACATTCACGTGAACTCAGAACAAGTTATAATCAACAACAGACTAAAGGGAAAAAATTCATATAACTCAATATGATGTTCTATATAGTCTTCTGAATAACGAGCTGAAAACACAACGCTCAGATTTTCAGTTGTCATAGAGAGAGATTTATTTTTCATATATCAGTAACCATCATCAATAAAAAAATAAAATCTTTCTCCAAAAACCCAAAAATCAAAACCACCACACACCAACCACCAAACAACACTCAAATAATACAAGTTTATACAAATCAAAGGAATAGAAATAACTCATCCTATACAAATAGTACCATTACTCAATTTCAAACAGAATAAAATGTACATAAGGATGGTGCCCGGTTATCAGCTCTTATACTCATAGGAATTCTAGCCCACCGGCCCGTTAAGAGAACAGGACTGAACTGGCCCAATAGAGTTATAGAATACGTGTGAGTGTTTTAGTCTAAGACGACTTTTTCTTGTTCTCCGATAAAAATAAATGTTGACAGAGCCTAAAGAAGTTATGATGTACAAATCAATGATTAATAAAACCTAGATACTAGTAAAGAAAACTCATAGCAAATGTCTAAAGTATAACTATACAAATTCCTGCAGGCTTAAACAAAAGAAGTAGAGGACTAGTTAAAATGTGGGCTACGATTTCACTCAGCAGCCGGTTAAATATAAACACCTCAGCCTGTGTCACTCTCTCATATTCGCATCAAGCCATGGGACCATGTTCTTCTATACCTTAAAACTCACATGTATACTACACAAAAATTTGCTCTCACTGATGCTCATCGAGGAAACTCTATAATAACTAATTCTAGGACCTCTTCACACACAGTACCCGAAAATGCAAGATGTACCTTGACACACATAATAGATAATACCACAGCTTCCCATATCACCTCACCAAACACATCATCATAGACGTACTAAACTTCAGGAGAACAAGATTTCCTTCGGGGATTCTAGTTTTCGAACGATCTGATTTACATCACGGAATAATTAAGTACAATTTATATAAAATCGTTTGTCCAAGGCTAGACTGAAAGCTCTCAGCATAGAGAATACAAAGTCCATCTGTAGATCTTTTGGATTTCTCCAGAATAGAATAAGGCAAATGTCACGATACATCTCGGTATCGGTGTAATACTTCCGGAAGGCTACTATATTTTGTCACCACAATACTAGTCACAATACTCTTGCCGAGGGGAATGTTAAAATCTGTGTAATATTCATCGAAGCCCAGGCTCATTAAGCACTGTACTCATTTTAAATTTGTGAGAGCAAATATGACATAGGCTCAAATAAGCCACCAAATAATTATATATTTTCTAGTCTTTAGAAACGTTAGTGGGTTGCTATTATGTCTCTCTCTGAAGGTATGCACTGTCAGAACTCCGTGTTACTTGAAAACAAAGATACCCCGTGGTTAAAGATAGGAAATGTCTATGCTTTCTCACAAAATATGTCTCTCAGAGTTTACTAACCCGCGGCCAAGTTGGGTACCACCGGATTTCACTCAACCCAAGAATTACTAAACGAACGTTCACAAATCCAACATAATATAACCAATAACTTTCAAGACCTCTCAAAAAACATTAATAGTGCTCCACACTCCATGTATCTAGACTATGAGAACAGAGAACGAGTCTGTTATTGCCATTGAAACTAAGCAGAAACCGAAGATACAGAATCAGCGAGTTGCATTAGTTCCCTAACATCCCAATCTTGACCATAAGTAACTTAACTGAAGTGACATGAATCGAACCGACCTGATGTTTCTACAAAACGCTGAGGTTAAGAGTATCTTATGAAACATAATCGAAAAAAACCAAAAACACAAAAATAAGGATGTAACCTATTACTACTACCTCAGAGTAGAACCGAAATGAATCCTCTGAATCCACAACCTCCTCTTTCCAGGCTCTAGTATAAACTCCCATCAACCACATACAGCTAGAAAAATAGCTGTGACTCTTACACTATATCCACTACACCTAGACGAGCGCAGATACACTAGCACCACACAACTCCCATAGAGAACCTAAGAGACGCGCGTGTATAAAGACGTCACGAGATATAGAGACGAGTGATAAATAATCTGTATATAGACTCCATAAAGTCAACATAACGACGTAGATCTACACCCCCAACCCCAAAACACACAGTATGCGCGCCTAGAGATAACGGCATAGTTGTTTAAAAGACAGTAGTGAACTCCAAACAACTAACAAGCAACAACCTGAACACAACATATAGAAGCTCCCACCATAACCACAGTTAGAGCGATAGATAAGTAAGTCAGCCCCGTCAACGAGGAGAGATCGCTTTCATAGCAATAGAACACAGTCAAACTATGTGTCTGAAGCACAAAATCACAAATAGAGAGAGACCACTCAAGAATAGATGCAAAGATGTTAGAAAGCTTATCAATACTCACCTGATCACCAATCCGAGGCGCGGACTTATGCCGAGAAGAAGCGTGGCGGCGCTCGGTGAGAAATGTAGACTATTGTCTTACGTCCTATGTTCAGCGTGACCGACTTATCACGCCTATCTTGACGCCATGCAGCCCTGAAATCTACGTAATAGTTCCGTCCTAGCGCGATTCTCCAGTTTTGAGGAAAGAACACGGTAAAGTTTATAAATACTGAAGAAAAATATTTTTTCGCAATAACCGTAGTGAAGTTATGCGAAAAATACAGGAAAAAACAAGTATGGAAAGAATATAAATGAAACCGACCAAAGCTCTAGCAAGAGACCCATAGTCACCCGAACGATATCAGGAATAGATAGATGGAGATACGCGAGAATATCCGCGTCATGACATAATAAGACCTAAGTGCCAACCAAAACAAACAACCACACCCCAAAACAAACCAACAACCACACAAAAAACCACATGACAAGATCATGTAATAAATCGACTCACCTGACAACACTGACATATCTACAATAGATAGAAAAAAAAAGACAATAAAAAGATACCCCAAGATAAATAGCACCCATCATAAGAAGATCCACTAAGCCACTATAGCGAAGATACGCAAAAAACCTCCTCTAACAACCCCAATAGTCATCACCCACATAGATAGTACACTCGCATAGATAGATCCGTGATTCAACCTTCACACAGTGACTCCTCGGATCTATAGCGATCTCGATCGTCTCCGATCAGAGCCCCCCCCCACCATAAGAGAGTCAGGCACTCTATGCGATAAAGCTAAAAGAGATTTACTCTGAATGAGAGAGAGAGATGAGGAGCAAGTCCAGAGAAAACACCTCACCCCTAACCTCCCGCTCCCACCGCGCACATCGTTGCCTTATCCACTCCCCCCCCACACCAGTGAACACCTCTTCCCGCTACTCGCTCCTCGCCTCGCGGCCTCCCAATTTATCACACCCAACGCCGCACCACCTTATCCCGACACCACGCCCCACCTCCCCCCCTACTCCTCCACTCCCCACCCCCCCTAACCCCCCCCCTCCCCCCCCACCCAATCCCAACACTCCCGCCTATGGCCCCCCCCCCCCCCCCACCTACAAGGCTCCACCCCTCACCTACCCTTGTGGCTGGGCTTATCCTTTCCCCCACCCCCCCGTTAGCCTCCCCAGTGTAAACCCCCCCCTCTATCACCACACTAGGCCCCCCCTCGATCTCATTATTAACACTAGAGCATCCTTACCCTCAATACCAGACTTTAACCTGGTGTCTGAACGGAACAGATCGACAACTGTGAACACTAAAAATTTAGTCCTCATGCCCAATGAAATTACCTCATTACTAAACTCGATACTCAGTACCTTATCATTGCCATACATTTAGGTGAAAAAACATCCCAATTATTATGCCTATCAACTGACCATTCACAAACCGAAGAAATTCAACACATGGATGAAAAAACGGAAATTTGGCAAACTCTCACCTAGAACTAATTTGTGACATAGCGGGGAAGAACCTATCCCGCAATGTGCCATTCCCTGTCTGTGCCCAACCCTACCCAATAAACCTCCATAAATACACAGACCCCTATGTTCGAATTCCCATCACTTTCCCGCGTTATATTCGCCCTTTCTATGTCCCCATTTTTTGAAACGGACCAACATTTTTTGTTATCCCTTCCCTTGCCCCCCGTTTCTAACCACGCACAGAAGTAAGTACTCATAAAATATTGTGATGAGCCCTGAAAATTCTGTACCTTAGTAGATAAAGGAATCGAGGGGACAATTCGAATGAATTCTCAGTGATAACGGAGGATAGAATAGATACCCTGATATAGGACACCTAACAGATACATTGGTTGTACTAAAAAAAATAAAAGAAAAAAAAAGTGGGACATCCCCCTAAACGGAGCACATGCAGAGGTGTGATACAAGGTCCATGCTGGGGGGCGGTAGGTTCACACTAGTGGGCCGCACACGTCTATAACTGTGGGAGCTCGTCTATGATTGCAGGAGTTGGATAAGAGAAGCATAAAGTAATAAGGAACCATATGGATCGATAAATTGGGCTGGTACATTGGGAAATGTAATTCATATAGGTCTTATATTTCATCATCGGCTACGAGCCCAAATATAAAACCTTGACTGTTTGTCATGGCAGCAAACCAATACGCAAGATCGTACCCCTCCAAAATACCCAAGGCTCCAGGCACAGTCCAGAATCGCAGATTTTCAGTTCAGATGTACAAAGATAAAAAAGGCTCTAAAATGCACGACTATATGCATATATATGAATCCTAAATAATGTTATGGAAACGTGCTAAGAAGGCCCACTCAACCCTATCAGACAGCAAAAGGACCTGACCAGTTGAACTAATGTTGCCCTACCTACTGGAAGGACCCGCCAGAGTAACCGGCTACCTAAAACACCATGATACCATCTGTTAAATGCCAAAATATCTACAGTGGAGTAAAGAATTATCGAGCAGAGAGACAGAAACCGCTACATCCATTTGGAAAAAGATGGTCCCTACAGTAGGACACATACAGATAAAAGGTGGGCCACTGGTCAAAATTTAGGTTCTAATGCGGATATTAACCTGGCACAGGTAAATAATTGAAGACAGATGTAAGTCTGTATATGAAATCCTGTTCAGAATGTAACCATGTAACCTCATTCAGAATGCGTAGACATGTTACTAGGACCTAGGGCAAGCATTGTTGCCGGACGTAGCCCAGAAAGAAAATACACCAGAGAAAACAAAAGGTAGATGCAGTCTATGAAAGAGGAAAACAAAATCACAAATAAGTCTACTGTTTACACCAGTTACCATGGCAACTATCCGTATTGTACAGAAAGGGGACGAGAAGACAATCCCACCCACGACTAGATATTTGTCGAAACACCATGGCCTGGATCATTTGGAAAATTAGGTTAGTCAAGGCAACCAGTATTAAAAATGCTGCAGAAACAAACCCGAAATCCAATAGGAGGTAGGAACCAGGGCTTGTACCAAGTCAATTGAAAAGTTGATGGAGACAGGCCCCACTTCGTTTATAACTGTCCACTTACAATAGAAATAGTTGTGGGTCCCGGCAACGTTGTTGTAATTGCCCGTCCCCCATAACACAGTCCACTGTGAAAGCATTGTTGCGGACATGGCAGGCTGAACCAAATTAGCAAAAAGCCACAAAGCAATTCATGGATGAGATTGACTATCTCTTAAAAGACGAGAAAATTATTCTCAATGTCTTGATAATTTCCCTATAGCTCAAGTGTGGTGCTATTAAGCAAACCTATGTGGTGAAACATATTTATAAAAACACAGGTTATGTATTGACTACAAGAAAGATATAATGCTAATCACAGAATCTCAGGTGGCACCCCATTACCTGACACCATAGCCAAGCTGTTCTCTACACACTGAGGTAAAGGCTAGGTATTTTATCGAAGGGTAGATCCTAAAGCACTGGGATACTACCAAATACCAGTGAAACCAATAGCAACTTTATCAGTTATGGAAAATGCTGGCATTTAGTACATTCAGACGGAACACTACGAGTTTAATGTACTACCCTTTGGGCTTGAAAACAATGCTCACCATAGTATCTTTTCAAAGAATGATGATGAAATTATTGGAACCTCTACAAAATCCCCATAAACACTAACTTTATGGCAATGGACCATTCTTTGATTTTTTTTTTCAAAACACTATTTGTTGTCTCTAAGGCTCCGTATACGTTCTGGTAGCAGCTCTGTCCATGTTGCATTGACAATACTCTAGAGAGAATTCACTTGTTATGGTAATCAGTGACTGACAAACGTCCACCAAAGTGCTATCATTCGGGTTGTAAGAGAGTTGAGTAATAATATATTTAAAAAACCAGGTTACACACTATTTCTACAGGTCCATATTTCAACATCCTTTGACAGCACCAAGACGAATGTGATAAATCGTATTCTGAAATAAAATTGAGCACCCCGAACATCAAACGAAGTGAACTATAGATTAAATATATTATGATTGATTTGTTGTCATTACTGTCACGGGATTACTATAGACATGCGGACATACCGGTCAAAATTATGACGTAGTTAGCTGTCGATAAGAGTCACCGCTAACTAACTTAGTTAACGATGACCTAAGTTACTGCTGCGTCGACAATATTCCATGTGGACGTGTGATTGTGAAAAAAGCTCCTTACTCAAGAGTTAAAAGACTCTTTGATCAACGTCAGCCAAACCCATCATTACGCTACCGTGACATCACACAGGAATTGTGATTCAAGGACGTGGACGTCTAGGCGTATAGGTATTGGGGCAATATATATCTTGCAGGAATTCAAAAGCCCAGCCTGGAGAAAAAACTGCCTGTTACAGCTCGGGCCTTCGTGATAAAGGGCAATTTGATTACTATCTTGACAATATAACTACATTTATATTACCTATTCTGGATGCTCTGCATATATTTTCGTAAGCACATAGTATATTAGACCTTTTTTTATGTTGCTTCCTGCAGGACATCGAAGTTCATTTTTGACAACACGGAGTTGAAATCCCTTGAATCATAGTTACTGGTGAACAAGTTAATTCCTAATCGGACTCCGCATGTGACGGACTCTAGGCCTAACAGTGTATTTATTTCTGTCGAAAAATGGGTTGGACAAGTAGAATTGTTCTGGCTTCATATATCATGGGGAACTCGGAATTTTGAAGAGATACCATCTCCGTGTGTTTGATACGCAGTTACAGTCGAGTTCTGTCTTCCGATTTTACCCATATGTTAGATGATCTTTTGCATTTTATAAGGTCGAAACCATATTTGGTTGTCGCTAGAAAACTTGTATCAATAGGGGCTAAATGCAAGTCGGTAGTATACGTTGCACAAGGGGTGTGATCCTATGGAACTTGTCTTCCTGTGAGGGATTGCAACCCAGTTTTACGCACAGTGAGCAGCTTCTTATTGCCGAAGATTAGTCAACTATTTATGGAAACGAGATAAAGTGATAAAAACATTTAGACGCAGGTTCGCGAGATGTCAACAAAATACAAGAACCAGCTGTTTATACCTTATCCTTATTCAGCCTCACAAAGAATGGCAATGTTTATCATTTCGCATAACCCAAAGGTAAAACCACAATTTAGAAAGTTAAAGAACGGACAACTTTGGACTCATATACCATCAGTTGTTGATAAGCAGAACACACAGTGGTTACTTAAAAACAAAGAATATCCCATATCGCAAGGAAGTAAGTGAAGATTCCTATTCGTATCGTCACGGATTGTATGATATTATTCAATACCTCTATGAGGTGAAGCTATACAGAAATGAGGGGGGGGGACATTAATTGATAGATAATTTTGTGTCAATATATTGTATATAGCACATGGAGTGAGCATCCACGTGTAGGAGAGAACCCAGCCATGTTTGGAAAGAACATATTAATTTGACATTTATCCGCCTGCTGAGATACTAAAAAATACTGCCAAATTGTACTATGACGCTTGTCGGAAAATGAACCTGGTAGTCACTGAGCTACATGTGCAGAACCACTATGTATGGGATTCACTATATTTATGACAACTACTTATAGGCATATTGACCACTTTTATCGTGACATGGAATTATTCGCTAGACGAGGTTAAGGGTCTAGAGCACGATAAGCACTATAGGTATTGAGCATATGGTCTGAACGTGCCCAGTCATGTAAAGCAATCAAGATGATTATACATGAGCCTCCGGAAGCTGTAATGCTTAAAAAATTTACGTCAATGTCTCAACATTTTAATGATACATCGCCACAGCGATGAATGCTAACTTTAGATGATATTCCTGTGATCAACATTAGGCTTTCTATGGCGACCTTTGTTCCACTGTAACCACATACACACGTACTGTCACACACTGTGAAGTACCCAATCTGAAAAATGTTACTCGACCATAGAGAAAGTACCACCGTTTTCCAGTAACTTTGAATTTCGACCAGTGTGAGTTATGTCAGTGATCGTTATACTCAAACCTGTCCAACTACCTCTAATGCGGATAGGACTTCATTCTACCCTTTGCGTATTGATCATTCAGATAACACACTCATTGTTTAACTCAATCTTGTTCGGGAAATAGCTCATAACGTATCCTAGGACAAGTATGACATGTATGACAATAAAATAAATGTGGCTGAAGATCTGATTTGACAGAGTTGGACAATGACGTTACACTTTACTACACCAGTCCCAACATCTACATTTAGCCATGGTGGGACATTCCAATCACGTTGGCAAATTAGTAAAAATCAAAGATTCTACAATTAGTCCAGCCAGTATGGATTGTTTAACAGACTAACACTTATTTACATATGAGGTTAAACACCCTACGACCTATTGGAGGAAGCTGAATAATGCAGATGAGTTGATTACATCGACCATAGAGGAATCAAGAATGATTTTGATCTGGTCCCTGCGCATTTGGTCCATTCGGAACAACCATTTTTCAGTTCCATTTTTCTTTGAGGAATAAAACTGTGTGGGACCACACTTCAATTTCGTCACTGGAAAGCGATTAATATCAGCCTTTAATTAATTAATGGGCTGCATCTAAAAAAAAGTGTTAAATTCGAGATTGTTAAGGTGGAGTCTGCGTTTCTGTGCGCCTTATTTCCTTAATTACCGTCTGAATTCACAAATTAATCCGGGTTTAGAGATCATTACTAAATGGGAGACTTTGTCATTTAGTTACATTGATATACAAGTGCAAATAGTGTATTCTGGGACGGAAGATAGGCGGCAACATGATTAACTCACCGAGTTGATGTATGTTTTTGTTGTACACTTTAGCTTATGGGACAGGGTCACAGCTAGGAAAGGATGGGGCTTTGGTCGTGAATTTAGTGTAATGTAAACCCCACGTAAGCGAAATTCACTTGACTACAAACTCATTATGTCGGGATACAAGATTGGGGTGTGCCCGTTGCCATGTCAAACGCACACAGTTTGACATGAGCAGGAATACAACATTTTACTAGATGTTTCGCCAGGAACAAAACTATTAAGCCCTGTTTTTTCGGATGTGGGTAGCAGCCATCTTGTTCACGCCTAAGATGGCGGAAAAAAAACGGAATAAAACAATGTAGGACTGTACGACGCCTTGGGACAATTAAAACTGCAGGAAACAATCAGCTTGCCCACGCCAGGAAAAAACCAACCAAAAAGCTTTGCTTAAGCATTCACTCTACCTATATATCGGGCGAGATTTCTTATTGCAAAAGCCACGCAACCGACACGAAGCCAGAGAGACGACCGACTGAATAAGAGGAGCTGTCAACTTTGATTTATAGCTTACCTGGAGTGCATTGACCTGCAGCCTGCTTCACTAAGTCGAGTCAAAACCTGGCCGATTTAAAAATCTTAGAGGGTTTTATTCGTGTCATCAAAACTGAGATCGTGGGTCGTCAATCCAGCTGCCTGGAACTCCGCAGGAGCATAGAGGTTGCACCGAATCTAAATTTTTGGTCCCCCTCAGTCTTGGGTGGACTAAAGGAACGATCCTCAGCCGGTTTTGCGTCAACCAAACTAAGAAGGACAGAACTTTTGAGAGATGAGTACACATTAGTACCATTTCCGTCGGCAATTGTGAGCAAAGTTAGTGTCAGTGACGAGAAAGTGATTTAGCGTAGAAAGAGACAAGATTAACAGCGTAGCTAATTATTGTTATAGACGTAATTAACAGCACAGCTGATACCTGTACTATAATTGAATAACAGCACAGCTGATATAATTTTTTTGTTCCTATAATTGGAAAACTTGTTGTAATATATTTATATATCTATATAAATATTTGTAAATCATATGTAAACTTACAAATCCATTACAATTCCATTTTTCAACATTCACCCTTCAGCACAAGAGTAGATAAGGTATATACTAAATAAATAATAAGGAAATTGTATTTGAAGACTTGTCAATTTTATCATTGTTAAGTAAAATCTGTTTCCTTGTCTTAATATTACAGTTAGTTACACAGCGGAGGTGGCAAGTTATGTCGGTCTCCTCTCTACTAATTTTTTTAGATCAGATCATTCACAGCCGTAACTCTATTACAATGTTCTATCAAACCTAAAGACATAGAATGTTCTATCAAACCTAGAGACAGCGAATGGTCTATAACAATGTGCTATCAACCTAAAGACAGAGGATGTTCTATCACAGTGTTCTATCAAATCTAAAGACAGAGAATGTTCTATGACTGTGTTCTATTAAATCTGGAGACAGAGAATGTTCTATTACAGTGTTCTATCAAATCTACAGACATATAATGTTCTATCAAACCCAGAGACAGAGAATGGTCTAAAACAATGTGCTATAAACCTGAAGACAGATAATGTTCTATAACAGTTTGCTATCAACCTAAAGACAGAAAATTTTCTATCACCAAGTTCTATCAAACCTAAAGACAAATAATGGTTTATAACAATGTTCTATCAACCTAAAGACAGAGATTGGTCTATAACAATTTGCTATCAACATAAAGACAGAATGGTCTATAACTGTGTGCTATCAACCTAAAGATAGAGAATGTTCTATCACAGTATTTATCAAACCTAAATACAGAGAATGGTCTATAACAATGTCTATCACAATGTTCTATCAAACATAAAGACAGAGAATGTTCTATCACAGTGTTCTATCAAACCTAAAGACAGAGAATGGTCTATAACAATGTCTATCACAGTGTTCTTTCAAACTTAGAGACAGAGAATGTTCTATCACAGTGTTTTATCAAACCTAAAGACAAAGAATGGTCTATAACTATGTCTATCACAGTGTTCTATCAAACATAAAGACAGAGAATGTTCTATCACAGTGTTCTATCAAACATAAAGACAAAGAATGTTCTATCACAGTGTTCTATCAAACATAAAGACAGAGAATGTTCTATCACAGTGTTTTATCAAACCTAAAGACAGAGAAGGTTCTATCACAGTGTTTTATCAAACCTAAAGACAAAGAATGGTCTATTAGACTATCAGAGTGTTCTATCAAACCTAAAGACAGAGAATGGTCTATCAGAGTGTTCTATCAAACCTAAAGACAGAGAATGGTCTATAACAATGTCTATCACAGTGTTCTATCAAACTTAAAGACAGAGAATGTTCTATAACAATGTCTATCACAGTGTTCTATCAAACCTAAAGACAGAGAATGGTCTATCACATTGTTCTATCAAACTTAAAGACAGAGAATGTTCTATAACAATGTCTATCACAGTGTTCTATCAAACCTAAAGACAGTGAGTGGTCTATCACAGTGTTCTATCAAACTTAAAGACAGAGAATGTTCTATAACAATGTCTATCACAGTGTTCTATCAAACTTAAAGACAGAGAATGGTTATCACAGTGTTCTATCAAACCTATCGACAGAGAATGTTCTATAACAGAGTGTTATCAAACCTATTGACAGAAAATGTTCTATCACAGTGTTCTTTCTAACCTAAAGACAGAGTATGTTCCACCGCCCATGGTTATTTATGAGTATTGATATGTTCGCTATACAAATCCCAGAACAGTCAACAGGTCTCGAAAAGGTGGCGCAAGGTAAATAGCGACTTGCACGCGAGAGCGCCCCCTGCGCGTAGTTAACGCGCATTGATATTTAACAAGCAAATTACCTCTGACACTATTTTTATTCCTTCCTCGCTGAGGTCGTACGATACATTCTAGAGTCATGTGATATTCCCTTGGTATTTCCGGGTGGGCTGGGGTTTCTCTGAACCAGAATCCAAAACTTAAGTGTTGGACGGAGTCTTCGAGAAAACGAAAGAAACAGCCTTGGGATTAGACCGTGTGCAAATGTCGAGTTTCAAGGGAGATTATTGATGCTAACGGCTACAGTAGTTCACAAAACAGTTGATCTATATACATAAACATTTTAAACACACACGCAGCCACAAGAACCACATTGAATTGCCCGATAAAATGTTTACATTGTGAACATTCACTATGCTTACAAACGTGAACATAATAGTTCACAAACATAATATCTCCGGCACCATACATGCTGACTGCCCAGTTAAAAAGAAAGCATTAGAAGAAACATATAAACGACATATGTGGTTTAACACTAAATTTAACCAGAAGAAATTTTGAAGAAAAAAAACCGAAACAATAGCAAGGTTAAGCAGTTACGAACCTGCTAGAAAATAAAGAAGGAGAAAATGAAGGAAATCGTCTTGCAGGAAGACTCTATCAATCAACCACGTGCTCATACAGTAGTGGTTTCTGTAGCATTTTGTCTTACACGATGAGCTTGCTTACCTCCTGTCAATCACCTTCTCCAATTCATACAAGGTACCGGTAACTAATAAGAGGCTGCGCAAGGGTGTATTGCACTGGATGTGTGTTGTAGTTTAAGCTTTGTCTCATCAGAGACTACCCCCCCCCCCCCCCCCGGTAGGGGAAAAAGGGGGGGGGGTGGGGAACGACGTGGGGTTTAATTGCGTTATGTCCTCTGGGGTTCAATACCTTATAACTGGCAATGAAGAAACAGTTCTAGAACGGTCTGAGAAATAGGACTTGATCAAGAATTGCTAGATTACGTTGAGCAGGTAAACACTACATGTCATGTTCGAATTTTCTTCTTTACGTTATATAAAAAACTCTTACTGTTGTCTGGGTTAATTTTTCTTAGTTTTACAGGACAGTTACAAGATCCGTTCAAAAAAATTTTTTTTTTAAAACTAGTGTAGTGACTACATGTCCGCACGAGTGCGCACCTATTGCACACAGTCGCGAGTAACTAATTCAAACAAAAAAAAACATATATTTTTGAACGGATCTTGTAACTTTCCTGTAAAACTACTAAAAATTAACCCAGACAACGGTAAGAGTTTTTTTTATATATCGTAAAGAAGAAAATTCGAACTTGACATGAGTTTTGTAAGGGCAAAAAATATATTAATTAATAACTGCATGGAAAATCTAAGACTGCATGCAAAAATTCATGTCCATACAACAGTTTTGGAGAAAATTGACGCTTTCTGTGGGCACGAATTTCCGAACGGACTATAGTGAAATAAGAATATATCTTTTTCGTTTTCTTTTGTTCTATATAACGGTAAAGGTAGTTCCATAGCAAATACTGCCATAGAGGAGACAAGTGTTATAGACTTCGCTATAGTAGGTTCAGCTTGGAGAGGTGGGGCAAGCAGTCTTTTTCCTGGCTGTCTTTATCTTCCCTATTTCAAGAGAAGAGTCAGGTACCCATTTACAACTGGGTAGACTGGAGCATGACGTCACTGTGTTTCGAACCCGGCATCTTTGCTGCGAGAGACCAGCGCTGTAACTACTCAGCCAATCAGATGTGACGGTATTGCGTCCCCTACTTTGCAGTAGTGGTCCAACAGTGGCCAAAACTCAAGAGTATTTACTATGGGCCTTCAAAGGTGTCTACCTTCGCAGAGATGTAAATAGAAGGGTAATGACACTTCTGTCACAAAGGGAGTCTTCACAAGATATTCAGATAAGCGAAAACAATGCTGCTTTGGCTGAGCACGTTAATTCTAGAATCTGCCGAGAACTTTTGTGAAGAATTAAGCAATGATTAGTTTTAGATCGTTCAAGCCCCCACCTCTGATTTACTCAGTGGAATTCTTATTATTCTGGTATCTCTCTATTTGGAGTGTGTGTAATAAATTGAACTGAGACAAACATGCAGTACATTTAAAATGATTAAATCGAAGTTAAATTTGTAAAAAAAACTACACATAAAAAAATGTAATAATCACTTAAGTTTTAACAGTATGAAAATAATTGCATAGTTTAGAAGAAAAGTTTCATCATTGATGGATAGTAGAGTCGATGGAAAAAAATTTACTTTGGCAGCGTATATTTTGCACTTAGCTGCCAGTAGTAGTTTCTGCTCCCTCTAATGGATTGGTTCATTTTACACTGCTCCCGCTTGTCGCTGGTCAACGTAGTCGGGTGTAGCTCGTTTCCAAGAAATGTCAAGGAGGGTCTACAAAGTTGGTCCCTCGTCTTAAAGCTTAGGCCACTGTTCCCTTCTTGTTCCAGAGATAGTACTTTCTGCTGGTACCACCAATAACTATAATAAAGAATAGAAACGAAACGCTCTCCTGAGTATTGCGTTTTCCAACACATAATTATGTGTCCCCTTTCTTCTATTCTATCATCCAATTTATCTCAGAATTACCCTCGATGAGAATTAAATTTTATCCCTCGGGATAAAACTTTCTTTACGTTTAAATTGGATAGCTTTAGCTTTACTTTACATTTAAATGAAAAGGTTAATAGGGCAGATATAATATGTTTACATTTACATTTTCACTGATTGAAAAGTGTTCACAAAATAAATTGAATTTGATTTCATTTATGTTTACACTGATTTGGAAAGTTTAAAACTTCCATTACTTTTAAAGTGCATAAGTTAACATCGACATTTATACTGGTTTGAAAATGTAAGTATTATAATTAGAATGTACATCATTTCTTCATCTATTCCTCCCTGCTCGGTATGGAACCTGGGACTGCTTTATGCTTTTAGTTCTTTTTACGAAACAAGCAATAAAGCAATCACCAGCCCTTTGCAGTGGTGGTTCATGAAATCCTCATTCTATACGCTGAGGTTGCCAGCCTCAAATCCACTAGCTATTTTCACATATTAATCTTTACATGGTAATATATATATATATATATATATATATATATATATATATATATATATATATATATATATTCATATATATATATATATATATGTATAATATATATATATATATTAGTTTCAATGTTAGTAACATAAAATGTAAAATGGACAAACTTACGCCCAATTCTTGGCTTCATATACTTTTTTGCTCAGTTGGATAAAAGAGGACTCGACATCTGCCTCTTACCACCACGTCTGGGGATGTCGTTTCTTTAATAAGTTATTTCACAACCTCTTTGACTTTGTGTGTTTCAGTTTCCTCAGACTTATTCCAGTTTTTCCTTATTTAAAATGTCAGAGGATTTCCTGGGGCTGATTTGTAAGTACCCGAGAGAATACTCCAATGAAACGATGTCAGGTTACTGATGTAAACAGAAATTCTGAATTTTAAACCACTAATTTAAGCAAATGTGCTATCGCGTGTCTTTGGCAAGCGTGTATCTCTCGAACCAGAGTATAACTTTTAACAGTATTGAAAATTATACACTTGAAAACGTAGCCAGGTTACAATTTGCACACTGTCCCTAGCCCCAGCAATAACTGTTTGATGGAAAATGGAGCTCAATTAGATGTTAGCCAATCATGACTCTTAAACATCATTTTGCATCTACCATAAATCCTATCGATGCAAAATTTCAATAAAAACAACCAAAAAAACACTAACAATACATTAACTTCTTCTCCCCCCACATCCCGAAAAGACCGGCCACCAGATTAAAACTTTCGATTGCACATCAAGGCACACAGTAAACTCGAACACTACACAAGACATACATCATACTGCTTATATAATACAGTAGTTTCATAGATAAAAAAAAAGTATAACAAAATTAATATAATCTTCATTTAATGAGAATAAGATATAAACTCTTCAAAGAGATAGTCGACAGAGAAATCCGGAGACTCATAATATCGTATGTATGTAAATAGACCCAGGTACTCTGCCTTTTTTCTCCAGACCACGATAGACTATTTGCAATAATAACTAGCTTGAGCCATTTCATGGGGCTAATCTGTGTCTCAGAAGGATCACTAAAGAATTTAACGGACTACAAAGAGATATTATTAAAAATACTCCACAAAAACCCTTGTCCCCTTGTCCAAAACGTATAATATAACATATTTACTCTGCCGACATACCCTTGCTCAATAAGATTAGAACGACACAGGGACGGACCAAATACAATACAGGACGTAATATATTAGCACTACGAATTACCCTGTGATGTGAGTGTAAGAGAGCAGAAAAACCAATAGCAATAAATATAAAAAATTAAATATCTCTGCAACCACATAGGATAAGAGAAAGGAAAGATAAAGTGCGACAATTTGACAAAGCTATAATACTCAAAATAAAAATATAATATCATTACAAAAAGATAAATGAGCTACCTTCCGATTGTGAAAACAGAAGATCGTATGAGGGGTTTCGGCCACATGATCTATCTCATCAGGAAACGCTTCTTTTTATTATATTTATAGACGTTTGAATTTAAACTCGGGGAAGGGGGGGGGGAAAACTGCTCAGATTGTGAAAAAAGAACGAGAAAAACTGTGTAAGAAGTAGTATTAACTGTTGTAAATTATGTTTACTCATAACAGAGTAATAAATGTGAAGGCGAAGAGTAAAACATATACAAAAACACAATATTAAACCAAATATTGTTGGAAATGAGAATAAAGACACAAAAGAGAAGAACGTATACTGTTAAAATGAAGAGTATTGATAGTAAAAGGAACCCAACGTCTCAATGATGTGGTATGAACAAGTTCAACTAATGTAGTATGGATGCCCCAATCAATAACCAGACAAAGAGGCACTCATGAAAACATTAGAACAAGAGAGCGAGAAAGACGAAATGCTAGAGATGGGATTACGAACACTCACATTGAGGAAAAAAAAAAACTCTGTTGATAGATACCAAAATTACCAAGAGGCTCAAATGTACACACTTGATTTACACTCTGGTAGAACGAATCCTCACACTGAGCAGGATTAAAGGGAACACGAGTAGAGGCAGACATAAAAAAGATCACATGGATATGAAGAAGGAACTCGAGGCCGAAAAAGAACAAGAATCTAGGGGAAAGAGTACAGACAGAAGGCATTGGACGAAATGTCATAGAAGCCTGTGATTGACCACTGTAGAATGGAATGTCTTTAGGTACATCAGTCTAAGTAAAAGGTTTAAACTATGCCTACCTCATTTGGGGACCGCAATGAAGGTTGATGATGATGATAGAGATGAATGATGCAGAGCAGATGACGAGAAGGAGGAGGATGAATAGATGGACGATATTCTGCCCGTACAAGGGTGTAGATGATGATGATGATGAATACGCATGAAAAGAGCAGGAAAAGGCAAGATATCGATTGATGATAGAATGATCGAGGAGGAGGAGAATAGAATGAAATCTACGATGATCAAACAAAACAACCCCATGATGACACAGGAGGAGGACGAACAGAGGAATGATGATGAGGAGAGCAGGAGGAGGAACGAATTGAAAAAAGTGCAGGTGGTGATGAGAATGATATGGAAGGAGGAAGACAATGCAATAGACGACATGATGAATGTACACGTTATATATTCTTCATGTAATATAATAATATATAAAGCCACTTTATAATGGCAGATGATGATAGTATACTGTATTGTCTAAATTTTGTTACGCATTAAACAAGAATCATTTTCATTATGTGTGAGACCATTAAGTACCCTGAGCGAATGAACAAACGAAATTCTTTATACTCAATTCGGAGGGAACCATAAGAATAGGAAAAGGCAAATTAATAATGTTTTTTAACACTGTTATAAAGTCACCTGGGAAAACAAACCCAAAACAAATTATTCAGTATATAGGGACCATCAAGGAAGGAATAAAATAAAAGAAAAAAAGAAGAATACTACATATAGTGTCACTCATATATCCAAAGGAAAAAAAAAAACCAAAATTAATTTATGGTGAAAAAATATGATTACACGGTGAGAGGCAGGATTCGATCGCGGAGGATGATGCCTACATACAAGTTATGGTATTTTGTACATTTACAATGTTATATATCATAGTCTGGTTCAATTGTGTAGTAGATCAGGATACTATTGGTTTTTGCTCCATGAAAAGGTTGTCATCACGACTCTCATATACTCAAACCTGAAATTAGTATCATTGCTTCCTCTCAGATTTCGTCTTCTTGATCTGGTTGATGTTTGTGAATGCTAAAAGTGTTGTACAGTGTGGTCGGATATAAATGATTATAGTTCAGTTGTTGTGGTGACTCTACTTTCTCTTTTGCATAGGTCAGACTCATAACGTTCCTGCAAAACATTCTTCTAGAATAACAGTTTGATCGTCGAGATAAAAATCTGTGGCGTTAGTTGCCAGTAAGGTTATTCCGACTCAACTCATTAATGTAGTTAGATACAGAATACAGATACACCAGATGATTCAGTCAGTCACATACTGGGTGAAAAATTTTTATATCTATGCATCCTTTACATAGTAGATATTGACATTCCAACAGATGGCGAAAAATACTCAGACGTATTGTAAATATGGGATTCCAAAGGTGATCTACGTTCGCTCAAGCAAGATTAGTCATGGTAGCATATGTCGAAAGTGAAACTACAGAACGTGTCTAGACCCCAATTCTATTAATATCCAAGGACCGTGTTTTGGACATAGCCTATTCAGAATATGATCGAGACAACTTCAGCACATGCTATTCATGGGTATGCTATAACTCTGTAATTTGCCGAGATCGGCAATTTGCAAAGAATAGGATAAAACAAAAAGCACTTGATGTACTGACAGCTCGAATTTCATCCCCACCCCTGATTTTCAAAAGTGGGAATTCTATATAATCTAGAATTTAGCGCAGCAAATGAGTGTGTGTAGTAGATCTTACAGACTAGGAGATGCAAACATGCCAGTAACTCAAGATTACATTTAAACCAAATCGATGAGATAACGGAATTTTGAAAGTACACGGAAACTCACGACAGATAGCTCCCCAGGTTAATGGAATATTAATAACGAATCAGTTAGGTCGTTAACAGAGGACAAAATAGATAGATTGACACGCAGTTACGGCCACTCAAAGCTAAGTGTTCCTCAGCGGCTCTTTGCCAGCAGGCGAAGAGTGCAGAACATGGAGATCCTAGCAGTTCATGTCAAGCTCGACAGTTAATATTTGAACGATAGACCTTGACAATTGCATCGTTCGGCTACATTTCCGACGTGCAAAAGATCCTCATATACAATGCTAACGAGCCTATGCTAGCGCGTAGTACTTATATTCACGGAGCTTGAAGCACGAGAGGAAGAGAAACAATCGCTTAGCGCACGAGACTTAAGTCAAGGCAACAGCAGTGCTGACCCGCATGGAACGTCCTTCGGAGTCCAAATTAAATGGCTTGAGGGCCACGAACCGATTGGCGAGTCATTTTTGGACGAGTGTTAATAAACAGAGGACTATCCACAAAATAGACTAGAAACTCCAACCTCTACTATGCTCACTCGATACGGGTTTTGCGAGTAAAGACTGGCTCAAAGATCATGGCTATGCACACAATAAGCTAGAGAGATTACATTACTTGATCCCTGAGCATATCTTTCGCGCCAGGTCATCAGCTAATATATTGCCCCGAGTGTGAAATACAGGGGACTTCAACTCCAAGACGGATGTTGGTGGAGACTCAAGAGACACATAGATAAAATTGCCCCCTAAGACGGCGCGCTCTTGACATGAAGCTGCAATCTAGGAGAGGGACTACCACATTATAGGATTCATTGTGTACACACGAGTGTATCTTTAACCGTGTCATCCTAACCCGTCTGGAGCTCGCCGAATAAAAACAGGGGGGCACCAATGAGTTATCTGAGTTTGTGCTCCTCGATATAAAAAAAGAGTCTCCAATCGACTCTTATAAGGCTCATACATGCTCGCGGGTCCTTGGCCGGCAAAAGCACCGGCACCGAAGAACTGATCAGATGAGAGTTGTACTGAGGGACTTAGAAACTGGATGTGACCACGATCCGTACGATATTCTTCTCTGAAAAAACAAAAACCAACCACAAAACTAGTTTTTCTGATAGGGGATTGGAAATTCTGGAGAATGACCAGTCCTTGTAATTCTTCCGTCCCTGAGTGTTTCTTATTATAGCCTGTATTGACTGATGTTAGTGTATACTCTCACTCTAGAAAAGTGGTAAAGAGACTTAAAAAACCCCAAAACCCTTTGAGAAAGGTATAACTAGACACCACACTACTAGTGACTATCTCATCTATAAAGACCACTGCTAATTTAGTCTACCCACAAAACACAGAATTATAAGATAACTATACATACAAGGTAAATTATACGTGACGACAGAGGCTCTCGCATCATAGTGAGCGAACGAACATGTCCACAAGAAGAGTTATTAATATTGTTACCCCAGTATGGCTAGTCTAAATCCTTTTTAAAATAAGACAAAAACAAAACAACCAAACCACACAGAAGTACTTAAGTGACACACTAAAGGGTTCACACACTTAAGACTAAATAGATAATCTCAATACTTTTATAGGAAATTCCGCTCACAACACAGTGATCTAGAGGTGACGAATATGGTTTGGAACAAGAAAAGTAGCTATTTAAATAAATAAATCTGGAAGCAAATGAAAAAGACATACCGTGTGTAAACTGAGATATAGTGACTCATGATTATCGAGGAACACGCTCGATACCTGACGACGCATGATTATTCAAGTTAAATACTCTGAAACCAATCATGAAATTGGGATACTCGTATTTACGGCTCAACCTATCTTCACCAGCAATGTAAGTATGTACCTGGCATGTAGCAAAGCGCCAGTCATGAAGTCTTTTGCTAAAGTGTAGAACAATGGCACTTGACTTTGTTTTAAATCAAATTGAATATCGCTCTCGTAATAAGCTAAAGATAATTCGCTAGGGACGTCTTACGACGGGGCTCAGAATCAGTGGATTAGCAGTATTGCCATACGAATAACAGAATTTAAACATCGGTCAAAAGACATTGTTACATTGCTCTGGGGATTCTGTGATGCCTGAAAGCTGCCCTTTGTAAACTACAAACTCCATATATGTGAACTCAACAGGATGTCTTATAATACTAATATTGGACATAGTTTCGTCCATCATCATGGTATTTCGTACGTGTCTTGAATTAAAATATATTGTAAAACACGTCACAACGCAGCAACTGATTCCATCTACATTCTCACTAGGACTCACTACTACACATTTGGTTGTATGGACGTTAAGTAGAAGGTGATTCAAGAGCCCTCTATACGGCCTCTTCGTTGTTATTATAAAGACAATGTTAACTTTACTAATTCACTACAATCAAACCATATTGATAATAAAAGTTTTTTTCTACACTACTAGATAAATAGTACATGGCAAACTATGTGACATTTTGAATATGATCGTACTAAACAAAAACTTATAACCACATCGGCCCAAAAGGCCACACTCATACTGACCTATAAAGTGACCTCTCAAATTCAACTCGGCTATCATACTTGGTAACATGTCTCCCAGGACCTCAAACTATCTCGACACGCATCCAAAAGTACCTAAACTCAATATCCATAACTCACATCAAAAACAGTACGTTTCTCACATCTCGGGCATATAATAACATCCTGAAACACAACCTAAATATACAATCTAACGTCATAACAGAACTTTTACATAAACCTAACAGTTACCCACTTCTTGATTCCAAGAACGAATAGCTACTTTCTGCTTGGTGACCCATTAATAACTATGAGTAAAGGACATAGAACAGACACACGAAACCGCTCTTCTAGAGTATGGCGTTCTTCCACACAATACGTTTTGGGTTCCCTACCTTCACTCTTACCATCCCAAATACTCAGACTTTACCTCGATCACGAGAAATTAAAATTGTAATCCTCCCACGGCTAAATACGTCAATCTCACGTTAATCATTTTTTAACAAGTGTAAGAATTAGATGTCATATCATAGTTACTTTTATATTGATCTTTAAAAAGACAAGACAGTTAAACTCAATACAGATAGATTCCAGCTTATACATTATTCTCCACATGCTTGATAAAAGTGTTCATCAATATAAGATTGAATTTATATCTTTATTTATGTGTTACAGATACTGATTTGAAAAGTATTGAAAAACTTCACATTACTAATTAAAATGAAATATTTTCGCAAATCAGAAGACCATATTACTCATTTTAATTTTAAAAAGTGATATTCAGGATTTATAGAAAACACCCGACCCAAGTAATATAACTGCTTTGAATATGTAAGTAATTTATATACGTAGGAAAAGTGAAAATATTTCTTTAATTCTTAAATCTCCCTCCCTGCTCCATAGGGGCGGGAGGATCCTGAGCACAAAAAATGCTTTTTTGCTATTTAGTTCATGAATTTACAGAACATCTATCATTAACAGCACTTATCCACTGGGCCGTGACAACTAGGTAGGTTCCATAGGAAATCACCATTCGTATAACGCTGTGAGATTTGCCGCCTCATAAATGACTATGAACATCAATTATACGCGTGTATTTATCCCTCAATTAAACTTCACCATCGGTATTATATATATACATATATGTGTTTAGTTACATGTTAGTATAAAAAATATGAAATGGATAAATCTCATAACTTCTACGACCAAAATCATGCACTCACAGACGTTTTGCTTCCTTAAGATGAAATATAAAGAGAAGAGTCACAAGTCTCTTACTCACGCGTCTGAGGGGTGTCTTTATTTTAGGACAATTAAGATTCCCACCTCACTTCTCGACTACGTGTGTTTCTCAGTCTTCCTAGTTTCCCGGTGTTTCCTTAATTAAAAAAATGTAGAGTTTTCCTGTGCTTTGTAAGTCTTATTTACAGTTCTGTCATTAAAAGGTAACTCCGGTTAAAAAAAGTAAATTATTGATTTAGTCTTCACTATGGGCGTAGGTCTATGTTGGTCTTGGCGAGAGTTAAAATTAACAGTGATAATAAACAACTGCGAAAATGGGTCAGACAACAAATACTTCACTAAATCTTGTACAACGGGCTGAATCACACACCGCTTATGCATCTCAGAAATCACTTTCGATTACGGGAGAAACAGGAAAAACAACAAGCAACAGATGGAACTAGAATATTGAACCAATTGCCCTCTAAAGAACAGCAATTACGGAAAGCACAATCGTGATGGGAAAACAATAGGACAAGAAGGACATATTACCTAAGTCTGCTGTATGAACCTAAGAAAGCCAACACTAGGAATCTCAAGTTAAATGGCAACTGATGCTAATATGAAAAAATAGGTCGCGATGGCTAAGAGGACGGGGGGGGGGGGAAAGTGAAGAGGAAGTGGGAGGGGGGGGGGAGGGGGGGGGGGGGGAGGGGATCTCTTCACCTCGGGGGGAGGGGTTCAGGGGGGGGGGGGGGAATACAGAAATGGTGGAGGGGGGGGTAAAGGGGCAAACTGGGGGGGACCATAAGAGGGGGGGGGGGAGGGGGTGGGGCGGGGGGCGATACGGACTCATGGGGGGGCGGGGGGAGGGTAGGGGAATAACGAGTGATTTCAGGAGGGGGGGTTCACCCAAATACTGGGAGGGGGGAGGGGAGGGGGCATGCACCTTGAGGGAGGGTGGGGGGGGAGCAGGGCGGGGGGGGGGTGGCGGGGGGGGCATATATGGGGGGGGGATATATCGCGGGGGCGGGGCGGGGGGGGGGGTTTCGGGCGGAGGCGGGGGGGAGGTAAGGGGCTTATTTACTTTATTAGAAACGGGGGGGGGGTCATAACAAAGTCGGGCCCGGAAGCGATGGGGGGGGGCTTGAGTTGCCTGGGGGGGTACACGGGGGGTAATTCTCCTTAGAGGGGGGGGGAGGTGGGCAGGAAAATCGGGGGGGTCTTCCCAGGGGGGGGGGGGGGGGGGAGTGTGGGGGGGGAGGGGAGGGAGGGGGGGGGGGGGGGGCGGGGGGAGGGGGATCGGGGGGAGGGGGGGGGTGGGGGGGGGGCGTGGGCCAGGGGAGGGGGGGGAGGGTTAACAACATGGGGGCATTTCGGGGGGGAGGAGGGGGGGGGGTGATATTTGTAGGGGGGGATACAAGGGTGGAGGGAGGGAGGGGCAAAATACGGGGCTAAGAAAAGACAATGGGGGATAACCGAGAGCGGGGGAATGGATAAATGATGGGGCGCATAAACGTGCGAGGAGGCGGATGGGGGGAGCACCAGTGGGGGGTGAGGGGGGGGGTACGAGCGGGGGGTGGGGGCACGGGGGGTGGGGGGAAGGGGTAGTGGGGGGCAAAATAAGATAATCGTGACTTCGAGGCGGGCGGGGAGGATTTAGTCACAACATGGGAACACTGGGAGGAGATCGGGGGAGGAACACATACGGGGGGGCGGATAACGAATCATGGGGGGCGGGGGGGGGGGGGGGGGGGGGGGGGGGGGGGCGGGGGGGGGGGGGGGGGGGGGGGAGGGGGGGGGGGGGGGGGGGGGGGGGGGGGGGGCGGGGGGGGTGGGGGGGGGGGGGGGGGGGGGGGGGGGGGGGGCGGGGGCGCGGGGGGGGGGGCGGGGGGCGGGGGGCGGGGGGGGGGGAGGGGGGGGGTCATGTGACTGGGGATGTGCGGGGGGGTGAGGGGAGTGCGTATTAATGCAGGAACTCAATATTCAATAGCGCGGGGGGGACATATAGCAGATTTAATATAATGATACTCAGGGGGGCAGGTGGGGGGGTGGGGTCTAGGGGGTTTAGAGGGGGTGGGGGTGGGGGGGGGGATGTTGAGGGGTGGGGATATCGGCGGGAGGAAGGGAGGGGGGGGAGGGATAGATCAGGGGGACCCAGATGGTCACAATGGGGAGGGTGGGGGGAGGGTCCAGGGGCCTAGGGGGATCCCTTTGTCTAGGGTTACGTTGAGGGAGTGGCGGGGGGGGCGCGGGACGGGGGGGGGGGGGGGGGGGGAATGGAGTTTCTGGAGGCGGGACGTGGGCGGGGTCTCCATGGCGGGGAGAGAGGGGGCTGGGGGTGGGGAGTGGGAGGAGGTTATTTAGAGGCAGGGGGGGGGGGGGCGGGGGCGGGTTCGGGGATCGGGGGGGGAGCGTGGTAGGGGGATTAATTCGGGTGGGAGCTTCGCGGGAGGGGGGGGGGGGTTTCTTATGTACAGGGGGGGGGGTAAAGTTGGCGGGCGGATTGGGGAAAAAGCCTGAAAATTAGTCGGAGGGGGTGTGCAATGATAGGGGGAGGGCATTAACTCTCTGGGGGGGGGGGGAACTCCCTCAAATACGGGACCGGGGGGGGGGGGGGGGATTTATAAACTTAGGGAGGGGGGGGTGGAGGGGTTCCTGGGGAATATCATGGGCCAGTGATGGCCGTGGGAGGGGGGGGGGAGGGGGGGGGAGGATGGTGGGGGGGGCGGGGCTGGGGGGGGGGGAGAGTGAGATGAGGGAGGGGCGTGAGGGGGGAGCGGGAGGTGGTCTGCGGGTGGAGAAGTTGGGGGGCCGGGGGGTAGGGTGAGGCGGGGATAGGCAGCGTGGGACGCGGGGGGGCGAGAGGGCGGGGTCTGGGGGGACGATCGGGGAAGACCCCCAGGGGGCGGTGGGATTACGGGGATGGGGGGGGGGGGTGGGAATGGGGGTGGGGGCAAGGGGGGGGGGAGGGGGAGGGGTGGTGGGGGGGAGGCGGGGGGGGTGGGGAGGGTTTGAGGGGGGATCGTGGTCCTGGTTAAGGGTGGTGGAATAGGGGCAACGGGGTGTGGGTTTTGAAGAGGGGGCTGAGGGGGACTAAGGGGGGACGTGATGGGGTCCGGTTGTGGCGGGAGGGGCGGGGCTTCGTATTACTTAGATCGGGGCGAGGTGTGGGTGGCTGGGGGGAACCTGTATCTGGGGTCAACAAAGGGGTGGGTGATGATCGAGGGGGTGCGGTGATTGTAGTGGGAGGGGGATCGGGTGGGGGGGAAGGGAGGGGGGAGGAGGTGCTAAGTGGGAAGGGGCGGGGGGAGTGAGTGAGAGAACAAGGAATATTAGCGGAGGCGAGAGGAGTGGGGTAGGGGCGCGGGGAGGGCCGGGGGGAGAGAGGGGTGCGGGGGAGGTAGGAGGGGCCTGAGGGAGATGTGAGGGGGGCGGCTGGGGGGGTGGGGGGGGGGAGGGGGGGAGGAGAGGGGGAGGCCTTGACCATGGGGACCTTTAAAGTCTATGGGGGGGGCGCGGGGGGGACGGGAGGCGGGGGAGGGGGGGGGGGAGGGGAGGGGGGGGGAGGGGGAGAGGGGGGTGGGGGGGGAGGGAGAGGGGATTAGGGGGGGGGGGGGAGGAGGGGAAGGGGGGGGTGGGAGGGTGGGGGTGAGGGAGGGGGGGGGGTGGGGGAAGGGGTCGGGCTTACGAGGGGGGGGGGGGAGGGGGGGGGGGGAGGGGGCGGGGGGGGGGGGGGGGGAGGGGGGAGGGGGGAGGGGCGTGGGGGGGAACAGGACCGCCAATGGGGAGCGGGCGGGGATTGAGGCTATATCGGTGGAGGGGAGCCGCGAGGAGGGGGGGGGGGGGGGGGGGGGGTGGGGGGGGGGGGGGCAATGGGAGGGCTGGGGTGGGGGGGAGGGGGGGGGGGAGGGGGGGAAGGGGGGGGGGGAGTCGTGGGGTGCACCATTGGAGCAGGGGGGGGGGGGGTACAGGGCATTCTGTTTACGGGGCAGGGGGGGGAGGAAAAGGGTGGGGGTCGGGGGTGCGCTTAAAACGAGACCTGTCCTTCGGAGATATCGGGGGAGCTTAAACTGCCTCCAGGTGGGGTGGAAAAATGGGGCATTGTAAGGAATGTAAATAAAGAATCTGTATAATTTTCGGTGAACAAATGAATGTACATATTAGAGAGTCCTGGGCATGTAAAATTTTTAATGTGTGCTCTCGGTCCAAAGCCGGGAATACTCCTTGGCAAATTGGCTACGTCGCGATATTTGTACATGCTTTTAGTATAAATAAAGGGAGGGGATCCGCGATCTTTGCTTATTTCGAGTACGGGGTGAGGCTGTCTTCTTGTGGGCTCTGGTCCGTCAGGATTTCGGCACATAATAGATTGGGATTGTTCATGTTACTACATGCCTGTAATGGCCGTCATTTTTAACCGATGGAGGGAAACGATTTTATTCTTTTCCTCTTATGTTATCCTGGGGGGGATGGTGAGATATTATCAGTTTTACATTACAACAAATATGTTCTCTTATAAGTTATTGCATCTCATTATTATTATCTGTGCCGCGAGGGAGTGAGGGACGTGGGGAGGGGATGTAGGGTGTTGGGGGCGGTAGTGATGTGTGTGTGTAGAGGGATTTGTGGAAGTGCCTGGGGGGGATCGTCTAGGGGGGGGGGATGTGTGACGCACCGCGGGAAGGGTCAGGGGTGTAGGGGGGGGGGGTGTAGTGTGTGCACCATAACAGGGGGGGGGGCGGGGGTGGGGGGGGGGGTGGATGGGTGAGAGGGCGTTAGAGGAAGGGGGGGCTGGGGGCGTTGACGGGGAGGGGGGGGGGTACGGTGTGACGGGGGGGGAGGGGGGGGAGAGAGCAGGGGTGGAGGGGGGGGTGGGGGGAGGGGAGGGGGCGAGTGGGGGAGGGGGGGGGGGGGGTGGGGGGGGGGGGCGTATGTGTGTGTGATGGGACTTGTGCGTGTGGGTGTGAGGGTGGTGAGAGGTGTGGAAGTGAGTGTAGTGAGTGGTTGAAAGTGTGTTGTGTGGGTGTAGATGTGGGGGGAGTGGGTGAGAGGAGGGAGGGGGTGAGGGGGGGGGAGGAGGGGGGGACTTTTTACCAACATAAACTATAAAATTTCCTCTATCTTGACTGTGTGTGGGCGCAAACAGATTTCTTAATATTTCTCGTCCAGTCTGTATGGTGTAACTCTCTGTTGGAAACACAATTCTTCTAACTCACAATTCGTAAATATTCACAATACATACTAAAACACATTATCTCACAACAATAACTAAAAGGATAAGTTCTCACGCCTAATATAGGAACAGTTTTTGTAAACAACAAAAACACTCGTTTAATTACCTCATTCATTTTCTACTCACTTGAGATAATACATGACCGAAAACCAGAGGCTTATGTACCATTCGATTAGGACCAAATAATAAGGCTTCATAGATATGCAGTGTTCGCTAGATGTTGCGGCTAACCCTCTACCATCTCAAGAGATAAGAGAGCCCCAATACCCCACTACTTATGGCGATGTTGACAAGCCCCCCGCACCACCCACATAAGGCCACAACTTATGGTGTAACCACAGGTCTCCATCAATGTTTGAGAACCCGCAGAGTTGAGGCAACACTTCTCTATCGGAGAAGTTTGAAGCCAAGAAGTAATAAATAATACACACACTAAAACAAACAAAACTAAAAAAAAAAAAAACTATCTCAACTAAACTCTCTAACTCCAAACAAAGCTATCTAAAAACCTATCCACAAAAAAAAAAAAAAAAAAAACGCTATCCACAAACACACTATCCCACCTCTCCAAAGGATTACAAGGTTAAAGCGAGTGATGAAAACACTAAAATCCAGGGTTCGAACGAACGAAAACGAGGCAAACGCCGCCGCGCCCCGGTGGCGTTGTCACTTCTCGCCGTAACCTTGAATCCTACGGTACGGTCCGCGGAACCAAAAACTGTACTGACGCTTGTGGGCAAAAGAGGAACAAGCACCTGCTCACACTACCTCACCTCTACGTGATAATCCAATGGCACAGTGATTTCATAAACTTGCATTGTCTGTAGTACTATACTAACTCGTCAAAAAAGTTAAGGGCCACCCCCTCAATTTTCTTTACAAAAATACACTCTGTTATGTATTAAATACAGTCGCATACCTAGAAAATGATTAATAAATGAGGAAAAAAGTTGTTAGTAGTAAAATACACCACATAAAAAATGCTGGGCTCACTAAAAAAAAAACAATAATTCATCCTCTCCCATTTCTCCCCCTATCCCCACCCCCTAAGAGTCAACACCATTCTATAATTCACTCCAATCTTTAAACCACCAAATGTGGTACGAAAAAATCATAACCCTATTTGGCTATCATCCCTCCCACTCCCTAACTTCTATCATCCACCTCCATCCATTCCTAATATCTGTGTATTCTAATTCCAACAATTCCCCCCATCTTCCCATAATCCACTCAACAGGATGAATCGCTACCTTACATGCTCACCCTGATCCTGGACTTCTCTTCCAATCCTCTTCTACCATTCTCCTACTCTCACGATCTCCCCTCTTATGCCTACTTAGCTGATGACCAATTTCACCTCCAATGTTTGTAGAATATCGTTGCAATCTATGCAAAAGTCAGCAAGATACACTAGGATCGTTATCAAATCAATTGCGCAGGATGAAGGACTAGTGCTCCCTGCTTTCAGGAGTGGAGGGTTATGAATGCTTGCACACACATCCCATTTTGCAAAGAATCAGGGGCATTTATACAGCGGGATGTTAAGATACATTGTGAGGGTTTGATTTATGTTGACAGTTCATAAATTCAGGATATTTTATGCTAGACCAAGAACGTCTTTGTTAAAAAATGATCATGACTTTAACTTATGTCTTTAGTTGCATATATGTTTTAAGTTGGCATCGTACTCATGATACACTATATTTAAATTTACTCATTAATAATGATTGACATTATATTTCAACTCACTGGAACATCTGGTAATACCAAGAGCCATAATAATTTTTCCTAGCAATTTAGCGTACTTGAAGCTATGAAGGACACCAAATTACTCATATATTATGTCCCAAGCTGACTAGCTCCACTGAGAACATTAGCCTATGTACCCTCTCACAACTCCTCTATACAGCATCGAACTCAGCCTAAGAGGCATAGATTAGACTAATCAAACGTAAAAGTACAGATCTCATAGAACACCTTTAGCAAGTACAAGTACGTTTATAGGGTATTAAATTGGGACCTCGGAAACTACACCTGACATATTACTAACTGTATCTACCTTTTCGAAAGTGTATCGAGAAATCCACTTGCTATCATAATTATTATGTAAGTAATATACTTAGTAGACACTTCGGTGGCCCTACTTAAGAGAGGTCGATTCTTAAGCTACATTGTGAAATTACCGATATATTCACTTTACTTAGATTATCTGTATAAACCACCAGACATTATATGGATATTGAGAGAGTTAAATTGTTGCCTATGTAATACATGATCATTAGTTAACATGTATTATCATAATATTTTCTCATGATACTAGTGTAGCTACTGTAGATACATTAACCCAAAATAACTAGTATAGGCAGGCGATTATCTGAGTTTGGTGAACGAACCCCAGGATAGTTTGAACCAATTCTAGACCTCAAGAAGTCTCCAGCTACTATTGTGATTATTTATATTGCAAAAGGGGGTCGTCCTAAGGATAGGGGTTGCGTAAAGGTCATGGGCCAATAATTACTACACTGACAAGCTACCTACAGATTGACGGTCATTATTTTATCAACTCAGTAGACTAAAATATACTAACAAATACTCAAGGCAACTTGATCACTTCTCATCATCAATCAAGATACACAAGTACAATCGGAACTGCCCTGGGTAGAGGATCCTTCACAATATTAACGATCATTATGGCAACCTCAACCTTTTAAAAAAATAGCTACTGTATAAGGCCATAGAGACCGAGCATGTAATGCACTCCATCAATCCATACTAGATGAATCCCTATTATCTCACGATAAAGTGACCTCACTCCATGTCGAGCTGTGAACTGGTTGAAATGAGTTACTGATTCAGCAACACATAGGGATCTAAGGATGTAGTATGCCCGGGATCTTCAGATTGTACTTACCTTTGACTTTCATACTCCCATTGAGAGCACTCCAGAGCACATGTCCTCTTAGGTCGAAGATACATTTCAATATAAATAATCCCCCTGACCAGCCTTTTAAATAGTGTGCGCATCTCTGTTGAACTGCTTATGTCTAAGCTTCAACTAATAGACTATAGCTCGTATATCCCATGTTGAAGAATTACCTCCTCATTCCAGATAGCCTATGGGACTACGATGTCATGTCATTCTAAAAACGATTATATCATAAGATAGGTATAGCCTATAGGTAATTCATACGGTTGTGCTCTGTTAAACCGTAGGTAATGTGTAGATAGTACTATATTACTCACCAATCAATTATATCCGTCCCAATAGTACTCCTATAACTGTGTTTGGGATATGGGGATTGATCCTAGTCACATACTGTATACATGTTCTAAAAATGCTAGCTAAGAAGATCCATCTTTGTGGCTTTACGTACGGTCATTACGCCATTATGTGACAATATTAGTTCGATATATCAATCATAAATGTACGTATTGGTCTGATACCAAATGCGGTTTACTACCGCGCACTCCCTCACAAGGTTTTCAGACTATAGTACAGTTATTTATATTTGGTCACAATGATATCGCAGATCTATGATCTATAGAAATACCGGCTTTTTATACTTATCTAATTTATTATTTATTATCTACTTGCCACTATGCCAATGTCTCTGATCATAAATCCGACTGATAGTGCTAGAGATTTACTTGCCCACTTATCATTGAATCGATACAGTTATGGCACATACGACGTATACATTTCCGTAAACATGTCCCATGCCGAATATAACCTTAAATCGTTACTAGGATAAACTAATTAACTTGACACATTACAGATTATCTCTCATTGTCAGTATTATGAACTTAATAATTGTCATAAGCGTTTCATTAAGTTGCTTCACGTATTGCTATTTTTAGAAGATCGTCATCGAAACCATTCTTGGACTTTACCGCTTTTGGTAGACTTGCAATCACTCTGTATGAAAATTGTCGTTGTTGGTAGACCATTCTATGACTCTATGATTCTATATTAAAATTATCGTTGTTGGTAGACACATGGTCCCCGATATGAATTAGATTGTTAACTGACAATTTTCGTTAGGATTTCGAATAGACCATTCTATGAAGACATTAGGCTATTTGAAAAGTATCGTTAAAGTGGTAGACCAATTACTATGACGCTGTATATGATAGACTGTCGTTGTTCGTAGACCCAATGTTCTCCATCTAGAGACTATTTCAAAATTATCGTTTAATGGGACTTGTCGTGAAGAGTTTCTATGTTTTCACCATACACTCGTCCTTTCTGTGTACCTCTGACGAAACCGCACGCCATACTTTGTAAGAAACTGCTTGATACACGACCATCATCAGATGGTACCGTTATGATGCGTGTGTATTCACTAAAGCATTGTACAGATTCAATCGTCAAATGGTCTGGACTAATCTGCTTCAATCCAGAGGAGGAACCTAGGCCATTTAATTACAGCCCATTATGACTAAGAAGTACCAACTCACTGTAGAGGAAAGAGGTCAATACCAATAGACAAATATTGGAGATTCTATTTGCTCTACACACGTCTGTGCAGAGACTGTATTTACAACCAGTATTAGATATAATAATTAAAGAGAGAAATCTGTCACTGGTTGAATCTGCATCGAAGCTCATAACAGGTTAGTGCATAATTTTGCTGTTTAGAGTACGCATAGAATAAAATGCACTTAGGACAGTAAAAACCTATTAGCTAGGAAGATGCAGAATAATGCAGGGCGTGTTTTCAGCTTTAAATGAATAAAATCGCTCCAGGAATAACGTAGATACATAAAATATTAGTTATCCTGATTTCTACACATAGGCAGATTTTACATACATTTTTGTCCGAACTCGGACTATAAATAATGGTGTTCTAAACGGAAATAGGCCAGTCACATTTTGAAAATTACAGCGAGCGCAAAACGTGTTAGTGAATAGTGCCTTGCCTTCTGCATCTGAGAGCAGACCATTATAACCATTAACAGCTCGACTGTATTTGCCTGAGGGTAAGAAAGAATATATATATATATATATATATATATATATATATATATATATATATATATATATATATATATATATATATATATATATATATATAGATATATATATATATATATATATATATATATATATGTATGTATTTTTAGTGATTAATTCATTTGTGCGTTAGGAAGAGTGTAGAATGTGTTTGAAAACTACGGTATGTTACTGGCGGACTTACAGGCATGTGTATAATTCTGGAGGCAAAAGCCAGCTTTGTGAAATATTCAAAATAATTGAGAATGATGGCAAAAGTGTGTCTGCGCGTTTAGAAAAAGCATTTAAAGAATTATTTCTTGATGGAATGACACACGCCAGGAACGTATGGAAGAATGAAAGCGATTGTTTTACTGGATTGTTTAAGCTATTACTTAGTAGTTTTATAATAGACCTAATCATTGTAGGGAGGCAAATCATGGACAAATGGCTTTAACTAAGGTTTAAGAGAAGAATCGTAGTCACAATGAACTGGATGTGGGTGTTACTGGTATAATATGTCCTTTGCATCTGCTAGCACTGTCTGAAACTGTCTATCATCCCCAACCTTTGTGATATTGGGATAGTGATGGACCATATAGGGGTTACATTTATTATGTTTCAGGTTATATCCTGTAAACCCAACTACACAAATAAAATCATCCACTACTGAAGGCACTACTGGTGCAAGCGCCTTTGAGTTCAGGTGGCCAGTGGGTGTCAGTGAGCTTTTCAAAAAGAAAAAAGAAACTGTAAAAATAAATTGTAAATGTTTACCAGCAGACGTCCTTAAGTATTTAAGTTGAGTTCATGTTCTTGTTTGTAGATAAGTTAGTTAATCCCCTAGCAGAGTCAATAATAATAATAATAATATTAACAGAGGAAGATCTGGAGAGGGAGCAAGTAGGAACTTAGAGTAAAATATTACCATCTTCTCTAGGAACTTATACAGCTTGATCCTACCTTTGATGTCTATACACCCTTACTCTTTTCAGAAAAGGGGGTATTACTTATAAGACCAGACTCTTATCTGGCCCTATCCTGGTATCACCCGATACAACTTTGTGTCCAGGGTATCTTATAATTTCAATAATAATCAACCCTCTCGTGACAATGGTACACCATTCTATGACTCTATATGAAAATTTTCGTTGTTGGTAGGCTATTCTATGACTCTTTATGAAAATGTTCGTTGTTTGTAGACTATTCTATGACTAAATGACTCTGTAATGGTAGACCATTATATGACTCTATGACTCCTTATGAAAATTATCGTTGTTGGATGCCCATTCTATGACTCTGTATGAAAATTATCGTTGTTCGTAGACCATTCTATGACTATTTGAAAAAATGTATCGTTGTTGGCAGTCCATTTTATTACTCTGTATGAAAATTATTGTTGTTGGTAGACCATTCTATGACTCTATATGAAAATTGTCGTTGTTTGTAGACCAAATTATAACTCTATGGAAATTATCGATTTTGGTAGACCATGCTATAACTCTATGAAAATTATCGTTGTTGGTAGACCATACTATAACTCTGTGGAAATTATCGTTGTTGGTAGACCACACTGTCGGTGATATACAACGATGATAACTGGTTGCTGTAGCAAAAACCTATTCTTTCCTTATTTTCTTCATTTGGTGCTCTTAGACCTTAAAATTGTTTACAGTAAACAAGATCTGATTATATTCTTCTCTGTATAAAAAAGATAAAAGTAGTCCCTAACGTATAAGATATACTGGGTGGGGCACCAATGGTCACATCGCTACAGTATGATGCGGATGGCGTATTAAATGTTGTCAAGGTATCTAGAAACTGGCTCGTTAAGAAAGAAAGTCCCGCGTGTAACGAACATCGCAGTCTCATCAGTATCATAATGTTGACTTTCGAGAATGATATGTACAATTTTGAGAATTTATTACATTTTTATCTGCTATTATTCCATACCAAGAACATTTAATTAGCCCCTAATTATTCAAACTGCCTTCGTTACAATGTCCTATATCGTGGCTGTTTAAGTTCTAAATCCTTAAGCTATAGAACAAAGCGTCCGATTGACATAACGGTTAGAGCTCTGGTCTCTCGCGGCAAAGGCGCCGAGTTGGAATCACGATACCGACACTTCCAGTCTACCCAGCTGTAAATGGGTACCTGACTCTGCTCTTTAAGGAAGAAAAAAGCACCCAGGAAGGGAACTGGTCACCCCACCTCTCGATGCTAGACCTAGTATGGCGAAGTCTCTAACATTTTACTCCCCTAAGGCAGTATCTGCTATGGGACTATCTTTTTTATATAAAACAAAATATTATGATCTTCAGTAATCGGAAATCCACAAAGCATTCCAACATAAGCAAGAGACACAAGAATAGAACGACTGCACTCTGTGCACGTCGCAATCATGTCCGTTGTTACAAGACAAGTAATTCTTTGGCACTACTGACTGTTCTTAGTTAAATAAACAAAGAGGGAAACCCGAAGCCTGTAATCAGTCAATAAATAATACACACACAAAGGTATGTTTCAGACACTCGTGAGAAATACAGAAGTAGAAAACCAGACAACAGAAAAACAAACACCCGGTAAGCCTATCACTGCTTTTGTTTTTCTGTTCTTTATTTCTCACGAGTGTCTGAAACATACCTTTGTGTTTGTATTATTTATTGACTGTCCTTAGCATCCATCTGCCAACAGCACACGTTCATAAAGCCATTAAATCTATTAGATCTAATTTGTAAATAAAGAATCTTTAACTCACATGTCAAGTCAGTACTATTATATGGCTGGTTCTGAAACATGGAGAACAACAAAAACCACAACCAAAAAGCTACAGACTTCCATAAATGGGTGCTTGGGTAGAATAGAAGGATTAAAATGGTATGACAGGGTTACCAATGCGGAACTGATAACAAGAACCAGACACATGCTAGTGGAACAAGAGATGAGAAGAAGACGATGGCGATGGATAGGACACACGCTGAGAATACCTGTTGATAGCACTACAAGGCAGTCCTTGTTCTGGAACCCCCAGGGCAAGAGAGCCAGAGTTAGACCAAGAAGCACACGGAGAAGAGAGCTGGAAACAGAGGTGAAAATGATGTGGAGAATGTGGAAAGAACTTGAGATGATGGCACGGGACAGGAGGATTTAGCATGTGTTTGCTGAAGGCCTATGCTCCTTGGGAGCGGAGGGTAATGAATGAATTTATAATTAAAGTATACCTAATTACTGATCAGTGGTCAGAATGCGGATACTTTACAATCGTTTTGACAAGTCTTCTTCTTCTTGGATCGTTAGCCCTTGACTGACAAAGCAGTGAGTGGCCATCACGCCTAGTGGCGCCATGTAGGACAGCTACAAAGTGTCCTCATTTCGCTCAGTCGGTGGCCGTCCTTTGTGCTGTGCCCCAACTCTGGATCATGTTTTGCATCTCAGCGTCCACAAATCTCCGTCAGGTGGTTTTTGGTCTGCCTCTCTTTCGTCGTCCTTCTGACGTCCATAGCATAGCACTTCAAGTGATGGTGTCAGGGTCCCATCTGAGGACATGGTCAACCCTGTTCCAGCGTCTGCCTGCAATGATGGTGTGCAGGCCTTTTCCCCCAGTATTAGTAACACTGAATTCTTCTAGCAAAATGTGTGACTAATGTGCAGATTTGTACATCGCGTATGTTTTGTTTATGAATTTTTAATTTGGATGATTAAGGTGGTGGTTGCTAATGTTAATTTAAAAATTAATTGCAGTGTATTGTACTATCTATTCACGTCCGCGACAGATTTCGGGAACATTTTATAACATGCCATGACCAAACAAGTTTACGGATTCACAATTCCTTTAGCTCCGTACGTTTCTACTATCATCATCACCCTTCAGTTACAAAGAAGTATAGACCTTCACCCTTCAGTTACAAAGAAGTATAGACCTTCATCCTTCAGTTACAAAGAAGTATAGACCTTCACCCTTCAGTTACAAAGAAGTAAAGACCTTCACCCTTCAATTACAAAGAAGTATAGACCTTCAACAAGCCTGCCAAGTCTTGTGTCCCATGTCATCATCTCTTCTTGATCCATTTCATATCTCCAGTTCTCTTCTCCGTGTGTTCTTTGCTTTCCATCTACGCTGTTTCTTTAAAGAAATTAACTTCTGCTTTATACTTCATTAGACACTTATGGATAAAATATATGATAAGCGCTTAAGCGCCCCACGCTTTTTGTCAATTTGATGTTACATTTTGTTACTGCAAGCTATAAACTCCATGAAAAATTATTTTTGGAATTTTAATTGCATTAGAAACAGAGCAGAGCTCTTGAAATATGGAGGGCCAGATATAGTAAAAATCATGACAACAATTTGCCAGAAGATATGGAGTACAAAAAAAAGTGGCCACAAGAGTGGACGCAGTCATTAGTAATACCGCTTCCAAAGAAAGGAAATCTAAAAATGTGCAAGCATTACAGAACCATTAGCCTTATTAGTCATCCAAGTAAAGTGATGTTAAGGATACCTTTGAACAGAATAAAACATAAATCAGAAGAAATCTTGTCCGATGAACAGGCTGGCTGTGACGTATAATGGAATAGGAGCCTACAGTAATCTGACAATCTGTGTGACCTCGTAGCGCTCTACGATTTGCTAAGCTGCCTCTCTTTACTCACATAAGCTTACTTTTTCATCCCCGCCTCTTCTCTTGGAACTCAAGCAAACGAAGTGTTTACAAACTTTCGTGACCTGCCCGTCATAACAGGTAGCGAATCAGGTTTGTTTACGTCGTCTTCTCACGCGAGCTAATTTGTCAATCATACGATACCTGACAGACCGCACGTGAAAAACACAGAATCTTTTGAAGTCTACGAGGGGAAATCCAAAATTCCCCGAGTACGCTTTGAAATAGACTCACAGGCAAAATCTTCGTGAGACCCGTTAAGACGTAAAAAGTCCTGTGATGCCGGTCAGCAACGCCCGAAAAAGCCGATCTGTAAGCCTTTATCTTGTAACTCTGTTTTTTATTCTCCGTTACACACACTAGCGCGAAAATTAACAACATCTATAGATCAGAGAAATATAATGATATATAAACTGTGGTTTCCTAAACCTGCCACAGTGTCACTCAGAATTCTTGGATAGTCTAAGCACGCAGTTCTAGAACCATTTTGTTAAATGTGTTATTAGCAATTCGTGGGGATTTTTCATGCTGATTTCTGGTAATAAAAATTAGTGCTTATGTGTTTAAAAGTGTTAGCTTCTACCAATTAAAAGTGTTAGCTTTTACCATTATAATTCACTTAGATTTTCTAGCTGTTAAAACTAGTGACATAAAATAACGCGTAGCTATCACATACCAGATGTTCAGCTATAATGTTAATTTTCACCACACGCTTTCTCACACAAGAAGAGACGGTTTTAGCTGACTGGTTTATATGCTATAAAAAAGTATGTATATGTGCTTCATTGACTATAAGAAGGCTTTTGACAGAATCCATCATGAGAAAATAATTGAATGCCTCAAGGACATAGGTATTTATGGAAAAGATATAAGAATACTCAGTAACCTTTATTGGGAGCAAACTGCCACAGTAAGATCGGGAAGGAATTATTCACCATACATAGACATAAAAAGAGGTGTCAGACAAGGTTGTGTGCTGTCCCCCTGCCTATTTAATTTATACACCGAAAAAATTTTCAAACAGATACAGGAAATACCAGGACTGAACATCAGTGGAAGATCAATAAACAACCTTAGATATGCAGATGATACCGTGTTGTTAGCTGAAAGCGAACAGGAGTTACAAGAACTAGTGAAGCAAGTGAACAGTATAAGTCATGAATATGGACTCGACATTAATATTGAGAAAACTAAAACTATGATAATTAGCAAAACAGACGATAAACCCACATTAAAGATAAGCGTAAATGGGAAAATCCTGGAACAAGTCAAGAGCTACGTATATCTTGGTCATATAATAACAGAAGATGGCAGATGTGAAACAGAAATCAAGAAGAGAATAGGAATGGCCAAAGCTACATTCAACAACATGAAACATATACTGACATCCAAACAGTTATCTTATAAATTAAAACTGAGAATCATATAGTGTTATATATATTCTGCATTTCTGTATGGTGCAGAAACATGGACGATGAATAAGCATTTGGAAGAAAGAATTGAGGCTCTTGAAATGTGGATATATAGAAGAATGGGGCGTATCTCATGGAAAGAGATGAAAACAAATAAGGAGGTCCTAGAAAATCTAGGTATGAAAAGAGAACTAATGAGAGAGGTCAAAGTTCGGCAGCTAAAATACTTTGGCCACATAAAAAGGCATAACACCTTGCAGAAGACCATAACAGAAGGGAGAGTTGAAGGCAAACGTGCAAGGGGAAGACAGCGCTATAAGTGGGAAGATAACATCAAGAGATGGACAGGAAAGAGTCTATCAGAGTGTACCACCAAGACAAGAGACAGAAGACGTTGGGGATCCATTACAGCCAACCTTCGTTGTGGAGATGGCAATTGATGATGATGATTATATGCTATGCGCGACTGATAGTGACAGAAAAGAATTCACGCTTTTTTTCATTGTGCGTATTTATTATAAGTGCCTATTATTTAATATCATACGACTAAACTATCAGACGCCGACCAAATTAATAGCTTCTTAACGATCGGCGATAGTTTGTGATAACTGACACTGTACGCTGATCGTTAACCGCGAGCAGGAGGGGGAGAGTCGTATAACTCCACTCACTAAGACGCGCGATAGGGTAGGCTAAAGAAAACACATGTGCCATTAACTTTAATCAGGACTGACGGAGTGGATAAGAGACCGTCTTGTCCCCGTCTGTGTGCATATATATAGCTATATAGAATAGTAGCATTTTTCCATAAATGTTTTTCTTATATTCCTAGCAGACCTGATCAAGAGCGTCCAGCTGTCTTTTCTTTTGTTTGTTTTGGTCTTGGAAATTTTACTTTTGTTAGTTACCTGTGCCTCAAATTGGTTTGAGCGGTACCGATCTTCATTATAAGCGTGTACGGGCCAAAGATACATGAGAACAGTTCTGACACTAAAAGTAATTTAACTGGACTTACCAAACCCAGCAATATTTTTTCAATTTTATCAGCCCACTGGGGTGTACAGAAGATAACATTATTGTCGACTTCTGACAGTCGTATTCAAGCGAAGCATCCAGAAATTTATGCTGTTCAGAATCGGCACTCTAACAGAGGCAGCCGATATTATTATCATCATTTATCATTGTAACATTATTTGCAACCAGACGTATTCCAATACTGTAAGTATTTGCCTCTTTTTAATTGTGAACCACAAGAGCACGTCCCTACATCGACTATTCACCGTAACATTTGTTAGCTAGAAAAACTACCAGATTTGGCGTTCCCCTCAAAAGTTGTTGTTAGAGGATGAACTGGGGCCAATGTGGGAATTGAATATGATAGTTGTACGCGGAGGAATATCTCCTAGGAGGTAAGAGTGAGAGAATGGCCACTGTTTGCAAGAGAGAGTGAATATTTTTCTTTGTTACAGAGATTTTACCAACTCTGGATTTGCCTAATTTGTTTCCTTTACTGTATCTGTAAAGTAAGATTTTGTTTACTCTACTGTCTACTCTGTATCATAGTGCTAACCTTCGACCTTTGGGTTATTAACTTTGGGTTTTTTTCTAAATAGGGGGAGGGCGCATCTATTTTTGTTATTTCATATGTATGTAAATCTGATTTGTTTGATCTTTTCTTTAAATAATTGGTGTTGTCAAGTTTAATGATAATAAACAAAATAGAAACTTCACTTTATGTGTTGGTCAGACCCTTACCCAATTAACCGTAGTTTTTTCACGTTTGTGTGTCTTGTTGTCACATAGCTGTGTGTGTGTGTTGTAGTGGTGTTGATGGTATTGTATGATGGTGATATTACTAAATGTAATTGTATGAGGCCAGCTGTGAAGGCTCCTGAGATAAAATGTAGTTGTGAATTGTCAGAAGGCCTTTCTTGCTACCACTACGACCTCACACTTAATTTTTTTTAATGAATGTGGCTACGTAAAGTGTCTAGGGTTATGCTATGTAGTGTGGTGTAATAGGTTATAGATATACCCACAGATATTTAACAAGACTAATAATATTAATAAATGTTAAAATACACTGAACTAACTCACGTGTGTAAAATTTTTTGATAGAATTATATTACATTTATTTTGTTCTGTATCAATTTTTTAGGTTGACCAGAACTTAAAAGGATTTAGAAATTATGAAAGAAATGCATGGAATATTATATCATAAATGCAATAGTGTACATATATATGTACTATACTAGTTAGTTTTATTAAAATGTGCTAGTAGTCATCTACTTGGGAGGATACTTAATGTTTGTGCTGTTGGGGTGGCCTCATCACACCTGTCTGTATTGACTACACAGTGTCCAGAAAATGGTGGGAATTTTTATGAGGGTATTAGTATCTACACAGCGTTGGTGAATGTCCAGCAGACCAGAGGCTCACTCATCTTGTCGTTGTAGCTCTGGTGCTGAAATCAGGTGGTCCCACCTCTCCGTGCTGGCGGGCAATAATGGTGGTCTCTGTCACAAGTACTGCACAGATACACTCGAGTAAAGTCACCAACTGAATAGACACTGCTTGGTTGACAACAGAAACTCACAGCTCTGCAATCAAAGTATGGGCCATGTGTCAAAATCTATTCTCTACCCACGTCTGGACACAACACTGACACAACAACCACATCATACAGACAGGTCAGATCTCTCTGACCAAACAGCACATTTACCATGGTGGCTTTACATCAGATAGATCCCCCCAGACTATAGGTTCTGAAAAATATTTATTAGTTGTCTGCCCTAAAAGAGGATAGGTAATATGTTTCATTATTCTCAACACCTGATCTGTCTTGCATAATCCTTGCTGGAGTTTATGTACACCGTTGGTCCCTAGACCCTGACTTGGGCGGGGGGTCTAGAGCAAATCCCTACTTGTTTGTAAGGCTAGATTTCGATATGGCAGTATCAAATCACTCGAACATGAAACAATATTCAAAATATATAAGGAAATAATTTCAATCTTACCAGATTATGAATAAATAACACAGAATTGCTAGCAAAACTCAGCTGAGCTGCTGGCTATAGTATGGCGTCCCTAAATTTATTACACTTTCTTTCATATGGAAATCACCACACTTTAAAATCTGTGTCTATCACTGAACAACTATTGAAGAATGGCCCCACTTTCGCGTCTGAGCGCTAATGATATGATTGTCTGTGGCCAATCACTGCCTAGGTTTATTTTAAATTCAAATTTCCTACCATAAAGTCATTTCAGTCATGCTTCAGTCAAGTATGGATGGTTATCTGTTAGTCTGTCCGTCTCTACTTGTGTTTCTACAAAATGTACTTGATTTTTGAACCAACCTTTCTCTCCCCTCCAAAATTTTGTCGTTAAAAGTTATATTTAGACACAGCTACCACCCAAAAACCCTCTCCTCCATACTAAGTAAATTTGAACACTTGCGTCTCGAGGTCGTGTTTTTTTTTTGTGCAATTAGCGACACTTTTAGATTCAATACAGTCTGTCGATGATGTGAACAACACTGTCTTTTGTCATTATCTTCAATATTATCTATCCGTCTGTAAAATTAAGAACATATTAGTTCACTGCTCAGAATAGGCCATCCGGCCAGCTAATTTTTATATTCCTAACATTAATATTAAGAAAAAAATACTTTTTAATTTTTGTAATATTCCAAACATCTGCGTTTTAGCCGCTGAATTCAAACCAAGGGCTTGGTATCGCGCAAAAGCGTCCAATAAATGACTGTGGCGTAACATATCTATGGTCCCTTCTGTCGAGTTGCTTACTTTTTATGTCAACTTGGGAAACGTGACTTTTCTCCGTTTCCCCCCCAATTGCGTCTCCTTAGCCTTTCTAGTCTCACGCAATCTTTCCAGTCATATTTTTTTCCTTTTTGATCCGCCGTTCCCCTCCTGTCTAGCAAATCAATTATTATGGAGGATGATGACCCGCGGTCTAGGCGATCATGTACTATTCGCAGCCTACGCATTATGTTTTTATCCTTAAATGTTATCTTTGGAGATATTTTACCGTTGTATCTCTGTCAATTTCACTACACATCTCCCCACTTGAAAACATGCCTATGGCAAGTTCCAACACCAGCGATACACATAGGTAAAATTACTCCTCACGTCTGCCGCTACTCTAATTTTGATCACAGGGGTGCCGACTGAGGAAATCTGCACCGACATTCAATTTGCCTGGGATATATTGGATACTGAACTGATAAGGTTGAAGCAACAAAGACCACCTCAGCAATCTTGCGTTTTCATGCTTAGCCTGAGACAAGATCACGAGAGGCTGATGGTCCGTCTCCACCACAAATGTCCTACCATACAGATAGATTTGAAACTTCTTTATTGCCCAGATTAATGCTAAACATTCTTTTTCGCTTGTGGAGTATCCTTGTTCCGCCTTATTCAATTTGCGGCTTGCATAAGCGACTGGTTTAAGTTCCCCATCAGGTGAAGCTGATCTTTGCAACAAAGCCCCTCCTAGTCCTACATTACTTGCATCGGTTCTTAAGACAAAGTCCTGTGTCAAATCAGGCAGTTTGAGAATAGGCTTGCTAGTGAGTTTTTCTTTTAACTCTTGGAACGCTAGTTCACATTGTGCAGTCCAAATAATTTTATCTGGAAGTCCCTTGCGAGTCAGATCAGTCAGAGGAGCACATATAGCGTTAAAATTTTTGATGTATTTCTGATAAAATCCGCATAACGACACGAATGATCGCACGTCCTTTTTTGTTTGCAGCCTAGGTGCTCTCTGCAGTTTTTCCAAATTCTTAGGATCAGGGGTCATATTACCCTGATATACAGTGTGTCCCAAGAATTCCAACTCTTTGCATCCAATACAACATTTTGTTGGCCTAGCAGTTAAGTTCGCCTCCCGAAGTCTATCAAACAACATCTCCAGAGCTTAAATGTGTTCTTCAAATGTCTCTGTGGCGACGAGAATATCATCCATGAAATTCGTGATACATGGGTTATTCAGGGGATCCAACAATTTTCGCATCATCCTTGAAAACACACTCGGAGCATTTTTCAGTCCGAATGGTAGCATATTGAATTCATAATGTCCATCCGAAGTGCTAAAAGCCAAATAAGGTCTCACTTCAGGCTTCACTGGGATCTGGTAATAGCCTTTACTAAGATCCACCTTTGAAAAGTATTTTGCCTTGTTCAGTCTGGCAAATAACTGTTTTGTGTCTGGTAATGGATCCACTTGTCCTTCTGTGACAGCATTCAGTTTCCTGTAATCTATGCACAGTCTGTGTTCCCCAGACGGTTTTCTCAACAAAACGACACTAGAACTAAAAGATGATTCACTGTGCGAAATAATCCCCTCCTTCAACAAATACTCTATTTCTTCCTTCAATGCCTTCTCCTTCGCGAACGGAATAGAATAGGCTCTCATACAGATTGGGTTTGAGTCTACCAGTTTCATGTCATACTGTAGCAAATTTGTATGGCCTGGTTTATCTGTTAATACATCTGTATGTTCCTCCAGAACCTTTTGAACTCTCTCCCTCTGGTTTTTAGTCAGATGCTTACTGACTTTTACCTGTGCTGCTGTTTCACAAGGATGTAATGGGTATTCATGTGAGGTGAGTGGTTCTTTTTGCATCTGGGTTGCAATAGCTAAGGTCAATAAGGGGGTGCTTTCCTGGAGTGGTCTGTCCAGATACTTCTTTAACAGGTTTACATGATAAACTTTTTCCTTCCCCTTTTTGTCAATTTTATAGTTTGTTCTAGACACCTTCTCTAGAACCGTATATGGACCTTGCCAACCAATTTGTAATTTATTCTGGCTTCCGGGTAGTAGAAGCAGCACCTTCTCTCCGACTGCCAGTTCCCTGTCCTTTGCCTTCCTATTAAAATATGCTGCATGTTTCTTCCTGGCTTGTTTCAAATTATCATTTGCCAGTTTCCATCCAGCTTTCAAACGATTGGTCAGTTCGTTCACATATTGATAAGATGAGGTAACAGTCTCTTCCGCCTTCTCATCTGTCCAGGTCCTTAATAAAGCTACATCTGGATCTTTAATTTATCATACTTATTTTTCATGGAACCCGTCGGGTCCCGTCCATTAGAAGCTTTATAATGAGGACTTTTCTTCCTAGAATCATCACTCACAAATCGACCACTACCAATTTTTTTCTGGGGTTTGTCTCCCCACTTTAGATTGCTTATGAGAGATCTTCGCTCTCTTGTCTGTTCTTCCAGTTTATATAAGTCTGACCGAGGGATTGTCATCCTATCCTGGGTAAAATTTCTTCTTTGTACTCTTCGCATAGTGGCCATGTTAATCCATTCAAGTGAAGACTGGGTGTGAAAAGGGGGCTCCCATTCCACTTTGTCTACCCGAGTATAATTAGTTTTCCTTTCAGGCCTAAAGTTGCCCCGTGGCGTTTCTAGGTCCTGCACATATTTTCCCTTTGTGGGTGTTCCCATTGTCCCCTAGAGAAGCAGATCCAGTGCTTTTGGAGCTCATGAAATACGCCACATGCTTCTACAAAGTTTTCAACATCGACATTTACGTCGGGCCAATAGTATTTTCGAGCAATCTTTTGGCAGATGGTACCGACTTTCTCATGGTCACCATCTTTTCCAACATGTAAGCTCCTTATTAAGTTTGCCCTATATATCTTGGGAAGAACTAACTGTCCGTGACCAGTGGATCTAGTTCCTGTCTTCCTGTATAATAGTTTGTTCTTCATGAAATATTCCCCCTTGCTCGGAGGTGTGTGGCATTTGGGCAATTTTTTAAAACAGGGCTTGAGTGTCCTATCCTCAGCCTGCGCCTTCCTCATCTCCTCTGGATGAGCATTTATAGGTTCACCTTCTTCCTCCTTCTTCTGTGACCTGGTCTGCACTGTCGCCATGATCACAGGTTTCTCGGGATTCCCCAAGAAGACGTATCTACACCCCAATATCAGAGGGTAGATTGGTTCATCTATCACTGCTGCTCTGATTTCTCCTTCCACATAGCGAGTTTTCACCGTTATCCTTGCGATGGGAAGTGTCATGAGTGGTATGTCCTTAGTCGCCCCTTGTATTTCCACTGTTTCTGTGGTATACTGACTTGGGTCCACTAGGCTAGACTTCACAACTGAATCATAATCCAAACCTGTATCATAAAGGCACCTTATGGTGACCCCATTACAAATAACATCCTCACAAACTGGGGGGTGATAAGGTTCCTGTTGTCCCTTAGGATTAACCTTTAATCTTTGCGTCCCCGACTTCATTGCAGCAATGTTTGAAGGTTTCCTTCTACAAAATTCGGTGTTATGGTTATCCTTCTTGCACCATTTACACCATCTTTTTCCTTGGTTCAACGGTTTTCTTTCATTGAACTTTTGGTCATTGAACTGTGAGTTTCTGTCGCGATAGTCATTTCTTGGCCGCTCAAAGTTTGTCCTACCTTTATTTCCCTGCTCTCTATTATCAAATTTATTAAATTGCTGTGGAGCTTTAAAATTGTCTATGTGCTTCTTTTTAGCACCACTTACCTCTGCCTGAGCTGCCTGATACCTCTCAGCAACATTTAAAATTTCCCCCAACTTCTCTGCACCTTGTTCCATGAGAAATTTTCTCATGTCTGGAGCCATGGACTCTCTCAATTGCTCAATCATGATCATTTCTTTAAGATCTTGGGTCTTCCCCAGAGCCGTCCATTTCTCCAAATAGGTTTCTAGTCTAGCAGAGAATTGGTGGTATGTCTCCCCAGACAACAGTTTAGCATTTCTAAATTTCTTACGATAAAATTCACCATTCTTCTCGTACCTTAATAACAAAGCCTGCTTTAACATGTCATAATTGTCTTGGTCTTCCCTGTTCATTTTAGCAAATACTTCATAAGAAGTACCCCTCAATCCCTGTGATAGCTTTAAACTCCACCTCTCTCTCTCTAACCCATATGTAGTAGCTAATAACTCAAAACGTCCTAGGTACCCCTCTATGTCATCGTCTTTTTCAACAAAATGGTCTAAATGAAACCCCATAGCGGAGTTTGAGGCTCCCATACTGGGCGTAGCATCTGAGGCAAAAGGGCTGGCACCATTTTCAGGAGCCTGGCCTTGTAATTCCAGCTCCCTTAGTCGTAATTCGTGCTCCCTCTGCAACCTTCTATCTTCTGCCTCCCTTTCGGCAGTCAACCTTTTTTCTTCTGCCTCCCTTTCGGCCTTTTTATCTTCTGCCTCCCTTTCGGCCTTTTTATCTTCTGCCTCCCTTTCGGCCTTTTTATCTTCTGCCTCCCTTTGCTGTCGTTTTTCTTCTGCCTCAATCTGCAGCCTCTTAATTTCTCTATCAGCCTCTAACCTCTTCTCTTCAGCTAACCTCCTTTCTTCCCGTTCAATATATTTATCACATTCAGCCGTTACGTATTGAATTAAAATTTGACCATCCATTCCCATCTCCTTCGCGGTGAGCACAGCAGCTGATCTAAATTTTGCCAGCTCCGCCATACTTTTTAGACAATATAATAATATACAAGCTAAATCTCTAACCAGTAAATACACTAAGTACTTCTAATTACTATATGCTAACTAATTCTAACTAACCAGTTAACTAATTAATTATTACTGGCTGTGAAGATTCACCAACTTTTATCTGCAGGGACACTTTTAATGTTAAAGGGAATTTTACAATTTATTTCCCTACTTTTATTTCTCCCACCAGGAGATCCTAATATTACTGTTGGGCTAATTATCCCCTGGACAAGACCCCAATATATGTAGTGGTGTTGATGGTATTGTATGATGGTGATATTACTAAATGTAATTGTATGAGGCCAGCTGTGAAGGCTCCTGAGATAAAATGTAGTTGTGAATTGTCAGAAGGCCTTTCTTGCTACCACTACGACCTCACACTTAATTTTTTTTAATGAATGTGGCTACGTAAAGTGTCTAGGGTTATGCTATGTAGTGTGGTGTAATAGGTTATAGATATACCCACAGATATTTAACAAGACTAATAATATTAATAAATGTTAAAATACACTGAACTAACTCACGTGTGTAAAATTTTTTGATAGAATTATATTACATTTATTTTGTTCTGTATCAATTTTTTAGGTTGACCAGAACTTAAAAGGATTTAGAAATTATGAAAGAAATGCATGGAATATTATATCATAAATGCAATAGTGTACATATATATGTACTATACTAGTTAGTTTTATTAAAATGTTCTAGTAGTCATCTACTTGGGAGGATACTTAATGTTTGTGCTGTTGGGGTGGCCTCATCACACCTGTCTATATTGACTACACAGTGTCCAGAAAATGGTGGGAATTTTTATGAGGGTATTAGTATCTACACAGCGTTGGTGAATGTCCAGCAGACCAGAGGCTCACTCATCTTGTCGTTGTAGCTCTGGTGCTGAAATCAGGTGGTCCCACCTCTCCGTGCTGGCGGGCAATAATGGTGGTCTCTGTCACAAGTACTGCACAGATACACTCGAGTAAAGTCACCAACTGAATAGACACTGCTTGGTTGACAACAGAAACTCGCAGCTCTGCAATCAAAGTATGGGCCATGTGTCAAAATCTATTCTCTACCCACGTCTGGACACAACACTGACACAACAACCACATCATACAGACAGGTCAGATCTCTCTGACCAAACAGCACATTTACCATGGTGGCTTTACATCAGATAGATCCCCCCAGACTATAGGTTCTGAAAAATATTTATTAGTTGTCTGCCCTAAAAGAGGATAGGTAATATGTTTCATTATTCTCAACACCTGATCTGTCTTGCATAATCCTTGCTGGAGTTTATGTACACCGTTGGTCCCTAGACCCTGACTTGGGCGGGGGGTCTAGAGCAAATCCCTACTTGTTTGTAAGGCTAGATTTCGATATGGCAGTATCAAATCACTCGAACATGAAACAATATTCAAAATATATAAGGAAATAATTTCAATCTTACCAGATTATGAATAAATAACACAGAATTGCTAGCAAAACTCAGCTGAGCTGCTGGCTATAGTATGGCGTCCCTAAATTTATTACACTTTCTTTCATATGGAAATCACCACACTTTAAAATCTGTGTCTATCACTGAACAACTATTGAAGAATGGCCCCACTTTCGCGTCTGAGCGCTAATGATATGATTGTCTGTGGCCAATCACTGCCTAGGTTTATTTTAAATTCAAATTTCCTACCATAAAGTCATTTCAGTCATGCTTCAGTCAAGTATGGATGGTTATCTGTTAGTCTGTCCGTCTCTACTTGTGTTTCTACAAAATGTACTTGATTTTTGAACCAACCTTTCTCTCCCCTCCAAAATTTTGTCGTTAAAAGTTATATTTAGACACAGCTACCACCCAAAAACCCTCTCCTCCATACTAAGTAAATTTGAACACTTGCGTCTCGAGGTCGTGTTTTTTTGTGCAATTAGCGACACTTTTAGATTCAATACAGTCTGTCGATGATGTGAACAACACTGTCTTTTGTCATTATCTTCAATATTATCTATCCGTCTGTAAAATTAAGAACATATTAGTTCACTGCTCAGAATAGGCCATCCGGCCAGCTAATTTTTATATTCCTAACATTAATATTAAGAAAAAAGTACTTTTTAATTTTTGTAATATTCCAAACATCTGCGTTTTAGCCGCTGAATTCAAACCAAGGGCTTGGTATCGCGCAAAAGCGTCCAATAAATGACTGTGGCGTAACATATCTATGGTCCCTTCTGTCGAGTTGCTTACTTTTTATGTCAACTTGGGAAACGTGACTTTTCTCCGTTTCCCCCCCAATTGCGTCTCCTTAGCCTTTCTAGTCTCACGCAATCTTTCCAGTCATATTTTTTTCCTTTTTGATCCGCCGTTCCCCTCCTGTCTAGCAAGTTAATTATTATGGAGGATGATGACCCGCGGTCTAGGCGATCATGTACTATTCGCAGCCTACGCATTATGTTTTTATCCTTAAATGTTATCTTTGGAGATATTTTACCGTTGTATCTCTGTCAATTTCACTACATGTGTGTGTGTAGTTAAACTTATATTTATATGTATGAGGAGGGCAAGGTTGTCTTGTACTAAATTACAGTCGTATAGATAGGCTGGAATAGAGAAACTTACTCATTCGAGAGACATATCTCTTTCCTTAAGCTAACACCCGTGAAATCTATTTCTCGCACCTTTCTCACGTACCTATCACCATCCACTCTACTCAGACGGGCAAACACACAAATAACTCACAACCTATCCGTACGACACTGGCTTTAGACCAAAAAGAAGTACCTCAGAACAATTCAATATTAGATTACTGATCGACAAACATCTCCAGCATCAACGTGATTTATACCATAACTTCATCGATTTCACAAAAGCCTTCGATTGAGAAAATTCAATTTTCATACCAACATCATAGATATCATTGAAGCACTATACAAGGACGCAAGCAGTGCTGTTTTTGCAAGCAATGACATTGAAGAATTTTTCAAAACAACTGTAGGAGTTCGTCAGGGATGTATCATGTCCCCAGTGCTCTTTCATATATATCTAGAACATATTATGCAGGAGGCTCTCTACGATTATAAAACAACCATATCGATTGGAGACCGACCTCCAGATTTGCAATCTGCGTTTTGCTGATGATATCGATCTTATAGCTGGAACAGAATCAGAACTTCAAGACTTTACCTCTAGACTGGAGAAAGTAACACGAACGTATGGGATGGAAATTAATATAGAAAAAAGCAAGATATTGGTGAATAGACATAAGAAACATGTTCCGACCAACATTACGTTAAATGGGCAAACGTTAGAAGAAGTGAACACCTTTAAATATATGGGGTCCACTATGTGTAGTGATGGAAGATCAAGTAAAGAAATCAAGACAAGACTTGAGATGGCCTCAGCTGCCATGACAAGGCTGAATGTGAACTGGAAAAGTAACATCAGTTTTCCTGTAAAGATCAAATTATACAAATCACTTGTATTATCTATTCTCTTGTATGGGGACTTGTACGAACTGCTGAGGATAGAAAGCAGTGGAGGACCCTGTCTGCTGATGCTTCCACCATGGCACCCCTACGACCCATGACGGGTTACGGGTTGAGATGAGATGATGAGTGCATTAAAAGCGTGTTTTTAAAATATTTTTTATAATATTTTTTAATGTATAGTTAAGTCTAAGTAGTTGTGTTCAAAGATGTGCGTAAGAGAGACACGAAGATACTGGACATAAATCCAACAACCTGGGAGGAACGAGCTGCCGATCACACCAGATGAAGATGTTCCAGTGGTGAAATTTTAAAGACTCTATCGAAATTTACCCCACCCTTATTTATTTTACATTTCTTCTTCCTCGTTCGCCTTCAGACTTCCACATTTATGACTCTAATAAAGGCAGTAGTCAACCCAAGGTTCCCGACATCTCCAAACAGTTTTTCGTTGACAGAAGTTGGTTGTTGCCATATGTTACTCCGTTCATTACTGTAGGCTGGGCAATACTGCAGGAGGTGTTCGACCGTCATCGGGCTGGTACCGCAGGTGCAGAGATCTGTTGCACCAATCTTGAATTTGTTTTACATTTGATAACGATAATTGGCTTTTAAATTTTGTTATCTGTACATATACAAATTTATAGCTGATTTAGTCTTTTGAGTGAACTGTACCCGTATGTCTCAGTCATTTTAAATACCTATAACAGAGCTACTAAAGTAATATTTTACTGATTTAATTCAGTTGGGGGCTCATCAAAACGAGCAAAATTCTTTCTCCTCGTAGAAAGTCAGGGAAGGTAGAAAGTTACACGGCCTGGGTCCTATCAGCCGTAGTACTTGATGTCTTAAAATCCTACGAGGCTCCCTAGTTGTGTTCAAAGATGTGAGCAAGAGAGTCATGAAAGTACTGGACATAAATCAGCAAACCTAGGATGAAGATACTGCCGATCGCACCAGATGAAGATGATTCCTACAGAACTGCCTCAGACTGGGTAAAAAGAAGCTTTTACACCAAGCAGAAGAACACATCAAAAGAAACATCAAGAAAAAAAAGCTGCTGGAAGTTATGACCTCAAGTGCGCATCATACCCTTAATAAGTTATGACTGATGGAGGCTACAACTACTACCTACTGTGTAGTGGTGTAAATGGAAGTAGTAGTACGCATTAGGAACCATCATCGTCATCAACATTTCCCTTGTTTGCTGCTTATGGAGCAAGGGAGCACCATCGCAGCTCACCTCCATAACAGCGGTCATATATTCTTGCAGTTGTAGTTTCTATTTAACTTGATTGACATGATGATGTTGCTAGCCACATGCACAAACTCAATGCCTATTACGACGTTCCTGAAGGAACATTGTTCCAATATTTCTTTATTGTTGTTGTCTTCTCGGAGTTCACAGGGAACTGCGTTGGGCCATCGGGAGCAGTAAAGGTGAAATAATAACAGATTAGTGGTGTAAAACTAATAGAGAAATGGTGTACAAATTACAGAATAGTGGTGTAAAATAAACAGAATAATGTAAAAATAACAGTATAGTGATGAAAAAATTGTGTATTTCTGTTTTTTTTATTTTTATTTTTTGGTTTTTTTTTTTTAAGGAAACGTTCTTTTGAATGCATTAAACAATAAGAAGTTTTCTGGGTATCAATAACGCATTAAAAGAACTTTAATTATAACTTATCTAACAGAGATACTTTATGAAGTTAACTATCTTAACAGCGGTAAATGAGTTTTGCACTGCCATATGGAGGTCCTCGACATTTAGAATATTTTTACGCTGTCTTCAAGACGCAAGCTAAATTGTATTCCTTTGTCGACACTCACAAAATTGTAGTTTACGAAAGTCGGTAATCTGTAACTTGCTGGATTCTTGCCGGTCACATTAGTGTTAGGATGTTATGAATTCGTAAATGATAGTTACGAATAGTGCTTATCTATCTATCTATCTATCTATCTATCTATCTATCTATCTATCTATCTATCTATCTATCTATCTATCTATCTATCTATCTATCTATCTATCTATCTATCTATCTATCTATCTATCTATCTATCTGTCTATCTATCTATCTATCTATCTATCTATCTATCTATCTATCTATCTATCTATCTATCTATCTATCTATCTACCTATCTACATATCTGCATATCTGTCTGTTTACCTGTCTTTCTAAACAAAATACACATAACATGTACATAGTTAAAAACAGTGTCCAGTTCAAATGTTATTTTATCTCCAATGTTCTTTGTCTTGTTCCTCTGTGAGCGGAGACTGTGTGTGGTCTATTTTATTGTTCTGTACTGTAAATATGAACAGTTGTAAATGTACTTTAATGTGTTAGGATTAGGGGTAGGAGTGGCTAAGAAGTATGATGTCCGCCTCTAGTTCTAATGGTACGGAGTTCTATTCACAGATATCATTACCCCCTTCCCCCCCCCCCCCCCCCCCCACATCTCATGGGCAGTGAGATCGGATGCATAGTCGTCTCTGATACAGGCGAAAAAAATATGTCCCGTGTGCAAATTGCGCACGTTAAAAATCCCTCGGCAGTTGGAAATCGCAAAGAGTAGGCCATATGGCCGCTGCCCTGGCAAAATTTAAAAAGTTAGGAAAAACCTACCCACCACAAAATTATTTATAGAATGCGTGATTCATGTATACACACACACTGGGATCCTCGCAGGTGCTACGGAATTCGTCCTTTGTGCTTAGATCCTCCATGTGTGATCTAAGGGAGGTGATCGGAGCACTGATGGAGTTGTTTGTGTGCAATGATGATGATCCTGCGAACCAAACCAAGCCAAACCAAACCAAACCAAACCAAACGAATGTGTTATGTTATAAACTCACGCTTCCTTAAACATCTTTTTTTTTTTTGGTTGTACAATGAAAAGGTTCAATGTCTCCATGCTTTGTTAATCGGTAAACTCGTATTGTCTGTATTGTATTTTGCTTTCATAGTCTGAATAGTGAACTATTTGCGACAGACATTTAACTCCGTACTAATTTTGTTCAGATTGAACGAACGAACGAACGAAAGAACTTTATTTTCAAAGGGTTGAGAATTGGGCACACAGGCCAGTCTAACATTCTGCCCTTCTTTTCGCTCACCTTTCATACTGAATTCATTTATTCTCATATGCATGTTACATATCAATTTCAAGAAATAGGATAGGAGTATACTCAAGGGTTTTGGCATCAGCGAAGCGCTGATACAACTACCACCGCCGTGTCTATGAGTAAGCCATGAACTAAGCCCATTGCAGTGTCGTCAAAGAGGACACAACATAGACAAAGAAAATGTTTGCTTTCTTGGTCCTAGTTTTTTGCCTGCACGAGAGAATGTTATTTGAGATAAGCCACATTGTTCACCCAAAGAGAGTGACAAGAAGTCATCTGGTAATGCCCTCATTGTCTGTCTTTACGTCATAATTTCACACGACAACGACTAGGAGGGGGGGGGGGGGGGAGCTTGCAGCGTACCTTTTGGAAACTTCCTGTGGAAATACATCTTTTGCATTTTAAATCAGGTAATCTTACTGAGAAAAAATAGTCCATGCAGCATAGCTCAGGAAAGCTTACTGTGAAAATACTACACTGCATCAACCTAGGAAAGTTTACTGTGAAAATACTACGCTGAAGCACAGTTTAGGAAAGTTTACTGTGAAAATACTACGCTGAAGCACAGTTTAGGAAAGTTTGCTGTGAAAATACTACGCTGCAGCAAAGTTTAGGAAAGTTTACGGTGAAAATACTACTTTGCAGCAAAGTTTAGGAAAGTTTACTGTGAAAATACTACGCTGCAACAAAGTTTAGAAACGTTTACTGTGAAAATACTACGCTGCAGCAAAGTTTAAGAAAGTTTACTGTGAATATACTACGGTGAAGCACAGTTTAGGAAATTTTACTGTGAAAATACAACGCTGCAGCGTTGCTTAGGGAAACTTTCTGTGAAAATATTATGCTGCAGCATAGTTTAGGGAAACTTACTGTGAAAATATTACGCTGCAGCAAAGTTTAGGGACACTTACTGTGAAAATATTACGCTGCAGCAAAGTTTAGGGACACTTACTGTGAAAATATTACGCTGCAGCATAGTTTAGGGAAACTTGCTGTGGAAATATTACGCTGCGGCATAGTTTAGGAAAACTTACTGTGAAAATACTATGCTGCAGCATAGATTAGGAAAACGTACTCTGAAAATTTTAAATTACAGCATAGTTTAGGAAAATGTACTCTGAAAATATTAAATTATAGCATAGTTTAGGAAAACTTACACTGAAAATATTACACTACAGCTTGGTTTAGGAAACCTTACTGTGAAAATATTATACTACTGCTTAGTTTAGGAAACCTTACTGTGAAAACATTACATTACATCGAAGCTCAGGAAAGCGTACTGTGAAAATATTACATTGCATCGTAGCTCAGGAAAGCTTACTGTGAAAATATTACATTACATCGTAGCTCCCACGTTGTTTTTGGTCGGCCTCTCTATCGCTTTCATTCGGGGGTCCTTAGCATAGCTGTTCTTGTAATGACATCAAGAACAATTATGGTATGGACCACCGAAGGAAAGCGAAAGAAAAGCCCAGGAAAGCTTACTGTGAAAATATTACGTTACATCGTAGCTCAGGAAAGCTTACTGTAAAAACATCGGGCTTGTGAAGCCGCGTGCGAAGCACAGGCAATTTTGTAGATGACGAATATAAAGAGAACATAAAACGACAAAATAGGTAGCATTAGTTAGGTTATGTTAAATAAAAGTATTAGGGAAGTAACTGAAATTCAGAACAGATCACACTGACCAGACAGTTGTAGTAAACAACAAATTATCAAGGTCAATTCAATTTTAATTTGAATAAAACTAAGAGGCGAGATGACCGCACGAAGAAAATAGATCACAAAGACACAACATGTGACAAAACTGACCAGTGAACAGTCCGTGGTACGTGACAGAAAGATTGCATAAGCAGCGGTTGTAAAATTATATAGGGAAAGTCCCCAACTCAGTTAGAAGACCAGATCATTATGACCAGACATGTGAGTTGCATCAGCAGTGGTTCTCAAATTATATGAGGAAAGTTCCCAACTAAGTTTAATGTTAATCACTATAATAGGTTTAGAATCGTTCACACGCACTTGAAATAATAAAATGTCAGCACGGTTTGACACGAGACAATGTCGGTCAGCCGGCAGAAAGTACGTGGGAACGGTTGAAAAACAAGTAGGTGTATAAGAGAGGCAGATAGAAGGGGAGCTCGAAAACAACCATGTAGAAGTAGACTGAAGGGAGGGCTGGAAGACAACCATGTAGAAGTAGACTGCAGAGAGACGTTTAGACGGTAGTGCTACTCTTTCGACCAGAAGAACTTCAAAATTCGTAGATAGAAGCAAGTGTATTGAGATCTCTCCAAATGACTACCAGTCTCCAACAACCACGCACTACGTTTTTCGGTTCATGGTTTTTCCAAAATTTGGAGAGGTAATGAACCTATGTACTCTGTAAATTTATACCTGCTCAAACAGAACGCTGAAATATATTTAAAAGCATAGATAAACATTCATCTTCGTCACTTCGAGCGACTTTATAATTGGCTGCTACTAGAGAAATAGACAGTTTATGCTACCACAGAAAATAGACAGTTTATGCTACCAGTGAAAATAGACAGTTTACGCTACTAGAGAAATAGACAGTTTATGCTACCAGAGAAATAGACAGTTTATGCTACCAGAGAAATAGACAGTTTATGCTACCAGAGAAAATAGACAGTTTACGCTACCAGAGAAATAGACAGTTTATGCTACCAGAGAAAATAGACAGTTTATGCTACCAGAGAAATAGACAGTTTATGGTACCAGAGAAAATAGACAGTTTATGCTACCAGAGAAAATAGACAGTTTATGCTACCAGAGAAATAGACAGTTTATGCTACCAGAGAAATAGACAGTTTATGCTACCAGTGAAATAGACAGTTTATAGTACCAGGGGAATAGACAGTTTATGCTACCAGAGAAATAGACAGTTTATGCTACCAGAGAAATAGACAGTTTATGCTATAAGAGAAATAGACAGTTTATGCTACCAGCGAAATTGACAGTTTATGCTACCAGAGATTTCAAGTAGATGAGAACCGCTGCAGTTGCATTTTATAAAATGATACAGAAATCCAACTACAGTAGAACTCCATTTATCCGAACCCCAATTATCCGAACATCCAATTATCCGAACACTTTTTCCAGAAAAAAAAAAAAAAATCAGGCGCCATCAGTCACGCTAGACTACAATTCTGAATCTTTTGATGCGGCAAGCTTCAAATACGTGCGAACAATTTGTAGAGAATGGGATGGGCTAATGGTCGGTCGCTTACGTACAGGAAGTCAGTTAGATCATAAAGTCAGTTAATATCTGGTTTACCAATCCAGTGTACGTGTGCGTTCTAGGTAGAACACTGGCTAAACAGACAGTTCAACTTAAAATAATTGTGTCTGCTACTACAGCAGAATAAGGAGCCGCGGTAGCATAGTGGTTAGTGCACTGGCTTCCTAGCGCAGTGGTCTATGGTTCGATCCCCAGATGAGGCGGAAAATTTTTAGGCCACAAACGGCTCCTGGGTCGACCCAGCCCCGAATGGGTACCAGAGCTACTCTGGGAAGGTTAAGGCGGCCGGCGTGATGCCGACCACATCACCCCTCGTGTGCCGAGGTCAAGATAATATGGGCCTAACACCATATTCCAAATATGCCTCAATGGGCGTGTAACGGGTTCCTTTACCTTTACCTTACTACAGCAGAATAATTTTGGTGTACAAGTATTTCTCTGTGCGATATGGCATCTTCCTGTAGGCCTAAAGCATATAAAAGGAACCGCAATGTTTTGTCAATTGAAACGAAAACAGAAATTATCAAGAGACTAGGACAAGGTGAAACTGTGTCTTCACTTGCGAGGATTTTCAATGTTGGGAAAGCTACCATCTCTGACAACAAAAGTAACAAGGATAAAATTATGAGTTTTGCATCGAAATTTGATAGTGAAAATGGGTCGAAGAAACTTAAAACCATGAGACGTGCGAAAGATGTGAAATTGGAAGAGGCTTTGTATATATGGTTTGTGCAAAGAAGAAGCAAAGGGGAACCTATCTCTGGTTCTCTGTTGTGTGAAAAGGCTCTTCAGTTCAACAATCAACTTGACGGTCCTCCTGACTTTAAGGTTAGCAAGGGATGGTTAAGAAACTTTAAATCTCGTCATGGCATACGAGAATTGGAGATTCAAGGGGAATCTTTATCTAGCGATGCAACTGCCGCTGAAAATTTTAAAGAAACATTGTTGGCTTTTTTGGAAGAAGAAGGTTATTCACTCGATGATGTGTATAATGCCGATGAGACTGGCTTATACTGGAAATCATTGCCTCGAAAATCACTTGTATCTCAGCGCGAAGCAGCTGCCCCTGAGTTTAAAAAGTGCAAAGAGAGAGTAACAATTTTGGTAGCCGCGAATGCCAGTGGAAGTCATCGTTTACCGGTGCTAATGATCGGCAAAGCCAAAAAACCACGTTTTTTAAAGAATGTGACATGTCTCCCATTGTGTTACAAAGCACAGAAGAGTGCTTGGATGAATAGTGAAATATTTCTTGATTGGTATACAAATCAGTTCATTCCAAATGTGAAGAGGTTGAGAGAACAAGAAAAGAAAACTGGAAAAGTAATTCTTCTACTGGACAATGCACCATCTCATCCAGAGACGGATACATTGAATGCAGTTGATACAAATTTTAAAGTAATTTTTCTGCCTCCCAATGTAACAGCACTGATTCAACCAATGGATCAGGGTGTTATAGCAAAGCTTAAAAAGATGTACAAGAAGGAAGTCCTGCGTCGTTTATTGTTGGCTGAAGATGAAGAAAGTGTGGTGGCGTTTTCCAACAAGCTTAATCTCAAAGACTGCTGCTATATGTTAGCTGATGCTTGGACCACCCTGTTACAAGATAATCTCATCAAGGCTTGGAATAGATTGCTTGGGAAAAAAGGAGGAAATGAAACTACTGCAGTGGACACAAATGATGATTGTATAAATGAAGTTGTGGAACTGTTTCAAGCAATGCCCGGATTTTCGGACTGTGACAAAGATGATGCACACATGTGGCTAGAAGATGATAATGATTCTGGTTTTCAGTTTTTGAATGACGAAGAAATTTTGTCTTTTGTGCAAGAAGAAAACCAAATACATGTAGTGACCGATGATGAAGACTTCTCAGAAGTACATGATGTACTTGTAGATTATGAAAAAAAACCAAAACATCGACCAAGTCCTGAAGAGGCCTTTATAGCACTAGAAACAGCGATGGCTTGGTACGAGCGTGTGAGATGATAGTGCTAGAGTAGAAATAGTATTCTCTCCAGAATGTGTGAGGTCCCAGTGACAGAGAAGTACACTGGTATCACTCGATAGTCACGGTTGTGAAAGTATCTAGACTGAAAATATTCAGAGAACAGTCAGACCTTACTGCGCCACCTCCGCTATGTGACCACCTGTGATATTAATAAACATTCAACCAAACTCACTATCAACTATATTGAATGAATAAAGCTGGTGAATACAATTTATATCCTCTTTATTTACATCTATCTAATTGTGGTGATTGGGTGTGACTGGTGATACAACAGTTATATTTATACAAAACCAAATTGGCGAAATCAATTACAGTTTTTACAAGTTAAACTAAAATGTCATTTCTTTAGACTCTTCCAATTAGTTGGGTAATAGACTTCTTCACTGTCTTATTCACTTTATAACTTTCACTAGTTTATCACGCAAATTGTCATCACAAAACTCTGCTTGACAGTTATCACTTCTTGGTTGCACGATTGTCACAAATATCACTCATCTGTTTTTATAATCAGTGTTCATATGAGATGTACAGCTTCAGTAGGTCGTGCTTCTACCAATCCAGACACTGCTGGGGCGATTAGCCTTGATCATCGAGCAATTCTTGATCATTGACCTCTGACTTTTGGTTGACAAATATGAACCTGCAGATAATTGTAGGATATGTGGCTATTTGTGGATAAAAATTACCACATTCCTATTGTAGGTGAGATGAATTTGTTTTCAGATGTATGCGTGAAAATGCATGATTATGGATCAGTGACAAGACAGGTGTCTACTGTGGAACATTTTATAAAATCAAATAATACAAAATAATATGTACACACATATATGGTATGAGGTTATAGTATCCCCCTGCCTGACACGTTAGCTCTGTAAAGTGCAGTAACTTGAAGACAGATTGAATAAGCCCTGATAATGATTGTTGGTAGTCCTGAAAAGAATTGTTATTAGTCCTGAAAAGGATTGTGCTAGCCCTGATACGGACTCAGTCACGGTGGTTATATTTCGGGTTCCAATCTTCAACAATCATATCAAGTAATCAATTAATATGCATGATACTTTCATAACATAAAGATTAAACAAATCCTGAAATAAAAGTTGTAATTACTGTATTATTTTACATAGTAACTTTACATACCCTCGCAGGATCTAATTAAGATCAGTAAAGACTGGCTTTAGTGGAGTAACAGAACTGCCTGGCTGCAAATAACAAGATATTGGCCTCTGCACGTTCCTCTCTCTCCAGCCGTTGTCCTTCTGTCTTGCTTCGCTGTACAAGTGAATTTGAAATTTTTTTTTTTTTTTTATTAATGTGTTTGCTACTTCATTTTGTAGCACGCCCCTTTCAACCATCTACCATGTACATGGATTTGTTGGTTATATCAGGACGTGTTTCTTTTATTGTAATATGTTTTTGTTTGTATTTGTTTTATATTATATTATCTCTAGTCGGTATTTTTCCTTTTGTAGTTATAGTTCAACATGGTTTTTAAAAAAAATTCCAATATATGCTATTTTCTAAGTTAGTATGTTTTTGATTTTTACTGGATGGTTTATTTGGTTAATCTGTATGTTTCTGGGGCGAGTCTTTCACCAGTTTGGACTACTGGTTCAATTCCTTATTTGATTTTTATATGTTAGCTTTAGTTTTTGTAATATAGTGTTTTATTAACTTTTGCATTTCTGAAGGGCTCTTTGTGCCTATGAGATTTTCTACACTCATTTCTACCTTGTGGTTACTACAGTATGTCTTAATGTTTTGCCTCTGTTGGTCATATTTTTTGCAGTCCACTAGAAAGTGCCTAATTGTGTTTGGTTCTTGACACTCTTCACATGTGGGTTCCTCTATCATGAAATATCCAGTTCCCAGCTTGAGTCTCAGCAATTTTTTATTAATTGGTATTTTTAGTTCATCTTTTATTTGACATTTTTTGCTTGGTTTTTTAAGGATTTTATATGAGTGTCTTGCTTTTTTACTTAGGTCCCATGCTGTTATCCATTCTTTAGTTATTTTTTTGAGCAATTAAGCTCTTAATTTCAAACTTCCCTAAGCCTACTTCAATTTGGTTATGGCTAGTTCTCCCCCCTTTGGCTTCTTTGTCTGCTAGCTCATTTCCTGCTATCCCCACATGTGATGGTATCCATGTTAGTGTTGCACTGCATCCTATATTTTGTAGATATGTATTAACCTGTAGTATTTCCTCTATAATGTCTGGCCTGCTGCCTTCTGTTCTGTTTCTGATTGCTAGTACTGATGATAGGGAATCTGTGAGAATGGTTACTTTTTTTGGTGGATTTTCTGCAGCTATTTCTAAAGCTTTTAGGATTGCCACTAATTCTGCTGTAAAGATAGATGTATTACTTGTTACTTTGTATCTTTTATAAATTTTTAGTTTTGGTATTGCTATTCCTGCTCCTAATTGTCCTTCTTCATCTTTGGACCCATCTGTATATATAGTTAGGCTATTATTTGTATACCGTTCTATGTACTCTAGTGTTTTACTTTTTGCTGAGATTATGTCGTTAGATTTATTTATGATCTTTGATAAGTGGGAGTCAGTTTCTGGCACTTTTAATTCCCATGGTGGGATCTTTGCTTTATACAGAGCACTACTGTTTATCGCATTAAACAGGTCTGGGTATTGATCCACTTCATCCATTGTTTTCCACCCTGACGGGTATCTATTATGGTTTAATGGAATGTGGCCTATGTACTGGTTACCCCTATCAAAGGTTTTATGTGCCGGGTGAGTTGGATCTTTTGCCACTCTTGCCCAGTAGCTGAATCTCAGTTCTTTTCTCCTTAGCTCCAGGGGTATAATGCCTAGCGCTACTTCTAGTGCTTCTGCTGATGTTCCCTTTGAGGCACCTGCTATTATTGACAGTGCCTGGTTTTGGACTGTGTCTAGTTTCTTCTTATTGCTTGGGGCGGCTGATGCATAGACAACACTGGCATAGTCAAGTTTGCCTCTAATAAATGATTTATAGAATGTTAACATTGTCTTATTGCAGGCGCCCCAACCACTTCCTTTCATATATCTTAGCATATTAATAAGTCCTCTACTGCTTTGCACTAAAAGGTCTATGTGTTTGTTCCAGTTTAGTTGCTGGTCTAGTACCATGCCAAGAAATCTAGTTGATTTTGCTGTGCATACTTTTTGCTTATTAATGCTTATGTCAATTATATTGTTTTTTAATTACACGCCCTCTACTGAAAATCATTCCTATGGTTTTTTTAACGTTTAGATTAAATCCCCACTTGTTCATCCAGTCAGATACTTTATCTATTTGTTTTTGTACTGTTTTATAGAGGAATGGGAGATTTCTTCCCGTTCTCCATATCGCAGCATCATCTGCAAACTGAGATAGGTTGTTTTTTTAAGTCCTTAAACTCGTCGCCTAGGTCGTTGACCATAATCGTAAAAATTGATGGTGATATTACTGATCCCTGGGGAATTCCATTCTGTTGCTCATATACCTCAGATCTATCATTGTTTATTTGTACCATGAAGTATCTATCCTGCAGGAAGTTTTCTAGGTAATTGTAGGTTCTGCCTACTATACCTAGTTTCCTGATTTTATGTAGTGCACCCTCCCTCCAACACTCATCATATGCTCTTGCTACATCAAGGAATATAGCTACTGTCTTTTCATTCCTTTTGAAGCCTGTTTTAACATCATGTTCCAGCCTCAGCAGTTGCTCTATTGTACTATGTTGGCTTCTAAAGCCTGCCTGGGTTGGACTGTACAAATTATGCTTTTCGAGATGAAATTTTAGTCTGCTGTTGACTATTGTTTCTAGAATTTTTCCTAGATGTGATGTTAACGATATGGCCTGTATGAGCTGACATCATGTGCTTCCTTATCTGGCTTTAGTATGGGGATGACTACTGCTGTCTTCCATGAACATGGTATTTTTCCCGTGTGCCAGATTTTGTTGTAGAGGGATGCAATCACTCTTAGAGTTGTATTTGGTACCTTTTTGAGGATTTCATAGCTCAGAATGTCTTCCCCAGAGGTAGTATTGGTTTTTTCTGCTAAAGCTCTTTCTATTTCATCTACTGTAATATCTGCATTTAAATACTTAGCATCCTGTGTGGTTTCCATATTTTCTTCTTTTAATTTTTCTAGCAGTGTTTTTCGTCTATTTATTTCTGCCTTATCTAGACTGTCTATTGAACTAACCTGATAAAAGTATTTAGCTAGTATGTTGGCTTTTTCTCTATCTGTTTCAGCTCTCTCTGGTATTTTAATTGTTGGGATTTTAAATTTCTTGCTGTTTCCTCCTTTAATTGCTTTTAGTTTTCTCCAAACTGTAGTTATTTGGGACCTATGGTTTAATGTTTGACAAAATTTTCTCCAACTCTTTTCTTTAGCTCTGAATATTATTTTATTTGTTTCATTTCTTATTTTTTTATAGTTTGTGTAATTCTCTTCAGTTTTGGCTTTTCTATACTTTGTAAGGGCCCTCTCCCTCAATTTCAGTTGTTCTGAACATCTGTCTGTCCACCATGGTACTGGATTTTTATCTTTGTTTCTTTTCCTATTTTTACCTTTTTGTGTTGGTTTTAAGTGCTCAGGCATATTCCTGTTTGGTATATATTTTATTGCTATTTTTAAAATCTCATTTGTTAGTTTTTCTGCAAATATATCTATACTGTTAGATTCAATTTGTTCTATGCTTAGTTTACCTAGCTCTAATTGGAAGGACTCCCAATTTGCCTTTTTTAGGTTGAATGTGGGTTTCGAGCTTTTTGGACTAGTTCTATATTTGTCGTTTAGGTTTATTTCTATGGGTAAGTGGTCTGAGCTGGAGTCATTCAGTACTTCCCATTTAGTAGAGGCTAGGTTTGGTGTTATAATACTTATGTCTATTGCTGTATCTCCTCCACTGTTGCATGGGTTAACCCTTGTCACTGAGCCATCATTTAGTATGATTAGCTCAGCACTTTCAATGTAGTCCAACAGTCTTTTTCCTGCTGGATCATTACTGTTGTTACCCCATGCCTCATGGTGTGCATTAAAGTCACCTACCAATAATGTTCTTTGGTCTATTTGTGTGTTAATAGTGGCAATGTCCCTATCGGTTATATTACCCTTGGGGCTATAAATGTTTATTATTTTTAAGTTATCTGGCTCACTGTCTAATGTTATACTTATTCCTTCAATATTTTCTGTGTTGAATTGTTCCCAATTTAATATTTTGTAGTCTTCATGTATTAAAAAGGCCACGCCCCCTCCTCTTCCCTCAGGTCTATCATTTCTAAGTGTTATATACCCTTGGTAGTTCAGTTTTTGTTTGGGGTTCAGGAGGGTTTCTTGTATTGCAAAGATGGGTTTTGCCTCCTTATACTGTCCCATAAGAGACATCAAGTTCTTCCTGGCACCCCTACAGTTCCACTGGACTACTTTGATAGCTCTAGAGTCTTTGGTCCCCATTTAGTATGGTTAGCTTAGTTATGTTATTGTTTTTATTAGGTTTTTTGATAAGGGATCTACTTTTTTTGGTTTTGCACTTTACCTCTTATGTTCTCTACAAACTCATCATTCCAAGTAACCATTATACTCTGAACTCTTTCTGCGAGGTATGGTAGGTGTAGTTCCACTGTTTCCTTAAATTTTTTTTCCATATTTTCTATAGGCCTAGCTCTTTCTCTCTCTATTTTTTTTAGGATTTCTTCATTAGCTTCTTTTATCTCTGCTATTTTTTTGAGGTCTCTCTCTATTTCCTTTTGTGCTGTTTTCATTTCTTCTAGTACCTGTCTGGCTTGGATGAGGATATGTTCCGTCTCTTCTGTGTTGTCATCTTCTTTACTGTTTATGGGTGTTTTGATTTTATCATCTTTCTGGATTTTTTCCTTTATGTCTTTCATTTCACTGGTTATTTGTTTTATTTGTTTCTTAATGATATTTTCTTGAGAGTTTTGGAGATGGTTGTTGGTTTTCTGTCTTTCTTTTATTTGCCAGAATGGTTTGTTTGTTTCTAGTGATTCTTTTAATATGTGTTTTGTCTCTTGATAGACTGGGCATCCCTGATACCTGGCACTGTGGTTACCCTGGCAGTTTGCACATTTTCTGTTTTTGTTTTCTCGTTTATAATCTTTGTCCTCCTTAGCCATTGGACAGTCCACATTTCTGTGTGCTCCCGCACAGAAATTACACCGTGTCGCTCTTTTACACACATGTTGGGTATGGCTAAAGCCTTGACAGTTTGTGCATTGTATAATGCTAGGTATGAATACCTCTGTCATTTTGGCTCTCTGGTGGAGTTTGACTTGCTTGGGTATTTCTGTGCCCTTTACACTTATCACTACCACTGTCGTATTCTTTTGCTCTTTGGTTTTGATTCTTTCTACTTTTTCTATCTCTGTTTGTGGGTTTTCTTTCGTTATGTTAGTGTGGATCTCCTCTTCTGTTAGGTTTGAGTCGACCCCTTTGATGACGAATCTTCTAATTTCCTTGATCAATTCAATCTTTACCTTTATCCCATGTGCGAGTTGTGCTTCTTTTGGGTTACTTTTTAATTCATGTAACAGTGCCTTGCCTTTTTCTGTGTTGTTTACAGTGATTGTTACTCCATTTCCATGTCTTTGCACTTTGTCAATATATTTTTTTCCTATTATTGCTTCTAGAATGACCAGGATTTTGTCATCCGGGAGAGATCTCAGTGTGGCTTCTGTTCCAGCTATCTGAGTTATTTTGATTCTGTTTTTGGTTTCTTTGTTTTCTCCTCCTCTGGTTTCCTGACTTTTTTTGCTTGTGGTCTCGTGGTTGTCTTCTTTCCTGTGTCCTGTCTGTTTGTTTGCTGTCCGGGTTCCTGCGTCTTCGTTTTTGTTGTTTCTGCTTACTGCAGTTTTAATTGCGCCTCCTTTCAGATTTTCCTTTATTGTTTCTATTTTGGGTCCAATTTCTGTGTTTCTGACTATAGGGCTAGTGATCCTGTTCTTTTCTGTCGGGTTTGGTGTTCTACCCTTTTCAGCTGGTTTGACCCATGCTTTTCCCTCTCCGGATTGCGACCTGAGCATTGGTGGCATTGTGATTTATCCTCTGGTTCACTCTGTCTAATGCTAAATAACACAAATTAAGATAAATTATGACTAGGCCTATTTATTTTACTAAAAATAAAACAATTTAAAAAATAATTAGTAGATTATTTCCCTTGGCATTATAAGCTGGCTGCACTTCTTTCTCTTTTTTTTTTTTTTTTTTTTAAATATTGGCTAATTACTCTATCTTTATTTTATACCTATCACTGATGACTTACAATTAGTATTTATGCTCTATCTATGCTAAATTAACACAAGACAAGTTATTAATATTTTTTTTAATATATAAATTTTAAATTATGTTTAGATATCAATAGTTAAAAGCTGACTAGTCCTACTACTAAGCTAGTAAATTTGAATTAACTTTAATTTTGTTCACGCGCGTCTCAACGATGAAAGATGCCTGTATTAATTACACAAAGTGAAGAATGCTAAATGTTGTTGTTGTTGTTTTCTTCTACTATGATGCTGTGATACCCTGTTCAACCTGAAATTTGGTTATAATTGGGGTATATAGGGTGTTATAAATGTTGTTTGTTGTTGTTGATTTCGTCTACTATGTTGCTGTAATACCCTGTTCAACCTGAAAGTTGGTTATAATTGGGGTATATAGGGTGTTTACTATCTTCGGTGCTAGCCTGTTGTTAGTCCTGAAAAGGACTGGTCCGAAAAAGGACCACTAGCTGCCTGTCAGGATACATCTTTGCTCTTGTCCATTCGGGGTGTCGTGGCGTGTTCATGGTGTACATTTGTTGTTTTCCTATCTGGCTTGTTAGGTTTTGTGAGTTTTTGCCCTCCTCGTTTCTGCTTCTTGTGTCTTCCTTTTCTCCAGTGTCTGGGAAAGCGCTTTTTCTATCATTGTTGGGAGTAGCTCTTCCCACGTTTCCTCGATGACTTTTTCGTTTGATTGGTCGTTCGTTTTAGTGTCTTTTGTGTTTGATGTAATTTCTTCAATGGTCATTCTTTCTGCCTCTATTCTTTTCAGTAGTTGTTCGTTTCCATCTTTCAGTTCTATCAGTTTCCTTACATCTTCTTCTATCTGTTGCTGAATTCTTTTCATGTCTTGGTGTATTATTTTCATGTCGTTTATGACTTGTTGTTGTTTCGCGCTTTCCGAGCTGTCATGTATTTCTTCACATCTGTCAGTTGAGGTTCTGTTTTTGTGTGGCTGGCGGTTTTCTCTCTCCTTTCGCAGTTGTTGTTTCAATTCTCTCACTTCAGTCGTGAGCCGTCTGACTTGTTCCGTTAGGCTGTCTTGGCGCCTATCACCTAGAGTACTTGCCTTCAGTGTGTTTTTTTGCCTCATGGTATGATACTCTCTTTCCAATGGCAACTGTAATTATTTGCCTTGTTTGTTGGTATTCGGGACATCCTCGGTATCGTGCTCCGTGCTTTCCGAGGCAGTTGGTACATTTTCTATTGTTATTTGGTGCTTTGTAGTCTTGGTCTTTTTTGGCCTTTGGGCAGTCTTTGTATTCGTGGCTGCCCGCACAGTATCTACAGACCGTCTCTTTTCTGCACGTGTTCCTTGTGTGAGAAAAATCCCTGGCACTTTGAACATTGTATCACTGGCGGGATGAAGACATGTGCTCTTCGAGGTCTATTCTGGATAGTGATGTTTTCTGGGACTGTTTTCCCCTGTAGAGTCACTATTATCAGTCTGGTGTCTTCTTTGTTCCAGGATTTAAGCCTTTCTGCGTGTGTGAATCTGTACCGAGGGTTTTCGGCCTGGATGTAGCTGAGGGCCTCTGTGTCTGACAAGTTGGTGTCTATCCCTTTGATGACTACTCTCTTGGTTTCAGTGTAGATTTCTGCTTGGATTTTGATCCGGTGTGGTAGCTGAAATTCTTTAGGCCCGGATGCCAGAGCAGTCATCAGCAATTTAGTTTTTTCTGTATCATTCAGGGCAAGTGTCACTCCCTGTTGGTGCCTTCTGATACTAATTATGCCTCTTTTGCCTACTACTTTCTCCAGGACATTGATTACTTTGTCGTCCGGGAGTGCCCTGAGTGTGGCTTCTCCTTCCGACAACTGCGTAATTTTTATTTTGCGCTCTTGATCCTGTTCTTTGTGAATACTTTTCCTTAGTTCGCCTGGGGTGTTATAAATGTTGTTGTTGTTGTTGATTTCGTCTACTATAATGCTGTAATACCCTGTTCAACCTGAAAGTTGGTTATAATTTGGGTATATTGTGTGTTTTTTTTTTCTTCGGTGCTAGCCTGTTGATAGTCCTGAAAAGGACTGGTCCTAAAAAGGACCACTAGCTGCCTGTCCGGATACCTCTTTGCTCTTGTCCATTCGGGGTGTCGTGACGTGTTCATGGTGTACATTTGTTGTTTTCCTATCTGGCTTGTTAGGTTTTGTGAGTTTTTGCCCTCCTCGTTTCTGTTTCTTGTGTCTTCCTTTTCTCCTGTATCAGGGAAAGCGCTTTTTCTATGACTGTTGGGAGTAGCTCTTCTAGCGTTTTCTCGATGACTTCTTCGTTTGATTGGTCGTTCGTTTTAGTGTCTTTTTCTGTTTGATGTAATTTCTTCAATGGTCATTCTTTCTGCCTCTATTCTTTTCAGTAGTTGTTCGTTTTCATCTTTCAGTTCTATCAGTTTCCTGACATCTTCTTCTACCTGTTGCTGAATTCTTTTCATGTCTTGGTGTATTATTTTCATGTCGTTTATGAATTGTTGTTGTTTCGCGCTTTCCGAGCTGTCATGTATTTCTTCACATCTGTCAGTTGAGGTTCTGTTTTTGTGTGGCTGGCGGTTTCTCTCTCTCTCCTTTCGCAGTTGTTGTTTCAAATCTCTCACTTCAGTCGTGAGCCGTCTGACTTGTTCCGTTAGGCTGTCTTGGTGCCTATCACCTAGAGTACTTGCCTTCAGTGTGTTTTTTTTGCCTCTTGGTACGATACTCCCTTTCCAATGGCAACTGTAATTATTTGCCTTGTTTGTTGGTATTCGGGACATCCTCGGTATCGTGCTCCGTGCTTTCCGAGGCAGTTGGTACATTTTCTATTGTTATTTGGTGCTTTGTAGTCTTGGTCTTTTTTGGCCTTTGGGCAGTCTTTGTATTCGTGGCTGCCCGCACAGTATCTACAGACCGTCTCTTTTCTGCACGTGTTCCTTGTGTGAGAAAATCCCTGGCACTTTGAACACTGTATCACTGGCGGGATGAAGGCATGTGTTCTTCGAGGTCTATTCTGGATAGTGATGTTTTCTGGGACTGTTTTCCCCTGTAGAGTCACTATTATCAGTCGGGTGTCTTCTTTGTTCCAGGATTTAAGCCTTTCTGCGTGTGTGAATCTGTACCGAGGGTTTTCGGCCTGGATGTAGCTGAGGGCCTCTGTATCTGACAAGCTGGTGTCTATCCCTTTGATGACTACTCTCTTGGTTTCAGTGTGGATTTCTGCTTGGATTTTGATCCGGTGTGGTAGTTGAAATTCTTTAGGCCCGGATGCCAGAGCAGTCATCAGCGATTCAGTTTTTTCTGTATCATTCAGGGCAAGTGTCACTCCCTGTTTGGTGCCTTCTGATACTTATTATGCCTCTTTTGCCTACTACTTTCTCCAGGACATTGATTACTTTGTCGTCCGGGAGTGCTCTGAGTGTGGCTTCTCCTTGGGACAACTGCGTAATTTTTATTTTGCGCTCTTGATCCTGTTCTTTGTTAATGCTTTCGCCTGGGCGGCCTCTCCCATCTGCTACCACTGGTTGAGTATTTGTCTTCGGGCTCGGTGCCCTGTTCTCTTCTGTCTGATCGAGATTTTGCTTCTCTTGTTTACCTCGGAGGACTTGGCTGTTCTTTGTAGGATTCCGGTGTATCTCGATGTTTGACACTGGAGCCGCCTCAAATAGTGCTTCTTTCATCTCGGCATCGTTTGGTGGTGTTAACGGTGTTTTGTGCAGCTTCTCTGTGGTAGACAGGGCTTCAGTTGGCGATTTGGGTACTTGTGGTGGTGGTCCCTGGGTTTTAGTCTCCTGTCTTCTTTTTCTTCTTTCCAACATCTGTTTTATCTGTTCTAACGCTTTCATCTGGTCTTCTTCTTCTGACATCTGTTCTATCTGCTCTAATGTGCTCACCATGTAGTCATATTCTGGGTCTTCATCGTCAAGTTCAGAACTGCTTGCATCTGCTTTCTGCTCTTCCTCGCAAGGAGTCTGGTCATTCGGGCTCTCAACCGGGTCGATACACGTCGCAGCTAGCTCCGTCATCGTATCAAGAGTTGGAGAAATTTCGGTCCCCGCACGAGTACTTGGGGCAGTTTTGCTCTCTGGCTGTCTTTCTTTGTTGATTGTGTTATTCCCCTGGCTGTTCTGCGCTGGTGGGCTGGTATAAATCTTCCTCTTTTTAGCGTGAGGTTTCTTTCGGCCCATTTTGACTATTGCGATCGCTGTGTACGTCCTGAAAAGGACGCTGGTTATAGTGCGGTTGTGAACGGTTATGGTTATGAACGGTTATCGGTGTTATAAATCATTTCCGTCCGCCCTTATATATGCAGCTACCGGACGTACAGGAAACAAGGCTCGCAACTCCAGCAAACTTCCCAAAAAAGTTGTAACTTCGGGGGGTTTGTGCTAGAGGTGTTTCAAACCTTGGTCTCGTGCATTTCACCTAACCCAGTTCAAGCCTTTGGAGTTATATATTTCCGTTCTCCATGAGTTGACCTTTATATCCATATGTTGTTTTCCCATATCTGTCGTGTTAACGATTTTATATTGAATTATAAATAGGAAAAACACAGCATTTCTCAATGCACGGACACTATTCTTGCGAAATTCTTCACAACTACTTACTCCCTTCTGATTTCCTTGTACCTATACATAAATGAAGATATTCCCGTCAAAATTAGACCATTCTCATCCTTGTCTGTCATTCCGTTCTCCTTCCCGATGTCTAATTCTAACCATGATTTCGGACGATTTATTCTTCCTTATACACTCGCCGAAGTCATTCTATCTGACCGTGGGAAACCCCTTCTCTGATTGGCTGCCCTAGATACACACAGGAAAATACCCCTGCATTCCTTTGTTCAGGTCAGCACACTGGTGTCCCACTTTTCGGTCTTCAAACATTTAACTAGGCAATGCGTAACATGCGACAGTGGGCTACATCTGTGCAAGTACATGTATACGTAAGTTGCGCCTGGTTTTGAATTGTTTGTAATGTTATTTTGAAAACATTTCTCTTTCTTAACAAAAATAATTAATACAAGTAGTACATGCACTGCAGTGTAATGAAAGATTTTGGTGATACAGTGATCTAATACATAAGGGAGGGAAACCCGAGGCCTGTAAACAGTAAATTAATATTAGACAAACATAAAGGTATGTTTATACAGTGTGGGTATTATTATTACAGTACAAGTAAATATGTTTTATAGTGTATTTTCCTTGTAATGGTTAATTATTTTTAGAAATATGTGTACATGTACTCGATACATTATGTAATCCAATTATCCGAACATTTGATTATCCGAACGATGCTCGGTCCCATGGGGTTCGGATAAATGGAGTTCTACTGTATTTGTTACCAGTAACCATGGTAATGTCAACTGGAAGAAGACAGACAAGACTGAATCACCTCTTACTACTCATAGGAGAAAACGATTGGGAATTGTATTATCTCGCTGAACATGTGAACAACAGTTGTACGAAAGAAAAATTATGAGAAATTGTGGCAAGCCATATTCAGCCAAATAAACAACACTACAAAATGTTTTCCTGGATCTTTTTAAAACCAATGCATGTTACTGTCGTGACGTCACCGCTTTTCATGTTGTAAAGTCTACATCATCGTAACCTGTATTGGTGTGCGTTCATGTTTCATTCATCATTCATTCATAACACTCCATTCCCAAAGGAGCATAGGCCTTCAACAAACACATGCCAAGTCCTCCTGTCACGTGCCATCATCTCAAGTTCTTTCCACGTTTTCCTCATCATTTTAATCTCTGTTTCCAGCTCTCTTCTCCATGTGCTTCTTGGTCTACCTCTGCCTCTCTTGCCCTGGGGGTTCCAGAACAAGGACTGCCTTGTAATGCTATCAACAGGTTTCTTCAGTGTGTGTCCTTTCCATCGCCATCGTCTTCTTCTCATCTCTTGTTCCACTGGCACTTGTCTGATTCTTGTCATCAGTTCCCCGTTGGTAAACTTGTCATACCATTTTAATCCTTCTATTCTACGCACGCATCCATTTATGAAAGTCTGTAGCTTTTTGGTTGTTGTCTTTGTTGTTCTCCATGTTTCAGAGCCATACAATAGGACTGACTTGACATTTGAGTTGAAGATTCTTATTTTCGTGTTGGACTTGATTTCTCTTGTTCTCCATATGTTTCCCAATGCAATGAAAGCTCCTCTTGCTTTTTGTATTCTTATTTTGATATCGCTGTCTGTTCCTCCAACTTTGTCTATATTGCTACCAAGATATGTGTACGATTCTACATCATGTATTGGTGTTTCTTTAAGTTCAACCCTGTTATTATTACCTGCATTTATTCTCATTATTTATGTCTTTTCCCTGTGTATTTTCAGACCCAATTGCTGTGACCTCTCATCGAGTGTTTTCAATTTGTCCTGCATCTGATTACGGTTATGGGACAGAAGAGCCAAGTCATCAGCAAAATCCAGATCATCCAACTGCTTAGTCAGAGTCCACTGGATTCCATTTCTGTTGTGTGTTGTCGATGTTCTCATAACCCAGTCTATTGCTAGTAAGAAAAGAAATGGAGACAAGAGGCATCCCTGTCGCAGTCCCGTTCTTATCCCAAACGGTTCTGTAAGCTGTTCTTCATGAAGAACTCTGCATGTCATGTCTTCATTTGTTTTCTTTATTAAATTAATGATCTTCAGGGGAACTCCATAATGCCTCATCAATTTCCAAAGTGATTCTCTGTCTACACTATCAAATGTCTTTTCGTAGCCCACAAATCCAATGTATAGTGATGAATTCCATTCCAGACTTTGATCAATTATTATTCTCAAAGTGGCTATCTGGTCTGTACAGGATCTGTTTTGTCGAAAACCTGCTTGTTCATCTCTCAGTTTTTGTCTATGGGCTCTTTTAATCTCTCGAGGATAATCCTGTTTATACTTTTCCTGGCACTGATAGTAACATTATTCCTCTATAATTTGTGCACTCCTGTTTGGTGACAATCATTCATTTAAAACCAAAACTAGTCATTAACAGGCTACCCAGGAGAACCTGGGAAATGAGGTTTCCATCAGCCTCAATCTCTTAAGACAAATAACAACTCAAGTTGACAACACCGTGTTGAAACGTCACCACTATAAGATTCTTCAAGTAAAGACACATAACCTGATATAATCTAACATTGATACATTTTGAGAACCATCGACAAAAGAAACTCTCTGCATTTTCATTGAGGAGAAAATACGTCGTCAACAGAAAGACTACCATAATAGCCTATCTGACAGACTAACCAACACACTGGATGTACTAATCTGCCATTCTACTAAAACGAACATTTAACAATTACTAACACACCAACAACCAGATATATAACAAAACTAACAGTATTGCACGGCTACACTTGCACCAAAGTCTAGGAAAGATTAAATAAATAATACACAAAGATATGTTTCAGGCACATGTGAGAAATAAAGAAGTAGAAAACTAGGAAAGTTTGCTGTGAAAATACAAGGAGGAGTCAAAAAGTTACCTTAATATTTTTTTTATTAACAGAATATGCACAAATAGGAATGAAAGCACTCAATCACTTTTCAACATAGTCCCCACCACGTTCAATGCAGGTGTGCCAGCGCTTCAGTAATGCCTGGATTCCGCGAGAAAAAAAACTCTTCTGACTGATTGCGTAGCCACATTTGCACCGTCTCTATCACCTCATCGTCCGTACTGAACCTCTTGCCCCCGAGTGCCTTCTTGGGGGTCCAAACACATGATAATCACTCGGTGCGAGGTCCGGTGAATATGCCGAATTTGGAAGACACTCCAAACGCAGATTTGTGATTTTCATTACTGTCGCACGAGCTGTGTGCGGCCACGCGTTATCATGCTGTAACAACACACCAGAACTGAGCAAGCCGCGACGTTCTGACCTGATTGCAGGTTTCAAGTGGTTCTGAAGCAGATCACAGTATGATTCGCTGTTAATAGTGAGTCCCCTGGGCATGTAATGTTCCAGGATTAGGCCTTTACAGTCCCAGAGTGAGCTGCATCAGTCACAGTTGACACCCCACTTTTAAACTTCCTGTGCCACTCATAACCTGCTGAAGCAACACACAAGCGTCCCCATACTGCCTCTTCATCCTCCGATGAATGTCTGCTGGTTTCTCACCCTCACTACCTAAAAAATGGATAACTGCACGCTGCTCTTCTCTCGTGCATGCGTCTAAGGGGGCGGCCATCTTGGCTATGGTTTACTGAAGTCATACTTCCCATCGGGACGACGGACTTGCGCGCAATGGTACCTCAAGCGGGAGGGCCTAATATATCTGTAGTACAACCGTCTACAACGTGATTTGGACTTTTTATTGCCATATTAAGGTTATTTTTTTATTCCCCCTTGTAGCACAGGAAAGCTTCCTGCGAAAATATGGCTTTACAGCGTAACGCTGGAAAGCTTACTGACTGAATGTTCTGCTTGCTGAGTAAATCAGGAAAGCACATGTAAAATAATCTGCCGCAGCAAAGCTCTGGTAAGCGTACTGCGAAAATATTGCTACTGCGTAGTTCAAAAACACAGTAACGGCGTGCACGACTTGGCATGTGTTTGTTGGTGGCCTTTGCTCCTTGCTGAGCTACAGGTTGTTGACTGATTGATTGAAGAAATGAAGAATACGACGACATCGCAGTTGACCAGGACACACACTGACTACGCCATCAAATTATTCCGTAGCACACATCTAGTTCTGGAACTTCAATGATTTACGAAATTGATAATACATAAATATACAAGAAACAAAACAATCTCAAGTACAAATCAGAAGAATGGGAAGAGATTTCCTAAGAATTGCTGAGGGTGAAGGAGAGGGGCGATATGGCAATGTGACTGAAGGTGCACTTTCGACATGAATCAAACAATCGATACCCTTTAGCTACCCAAAGAGCATTAGCCTTCAATAAACACATGCCAATTCCTCTTGTCGCATACCATCTTTGAAGGATCGAGGACTAGAATGGAACCAGGCCAGGAGGAAGACAGCCGATAGGATAGTCTGGCGCTCTCTCTTCCAAACCTCTACACCTCACGGTAGAAGGGGAACGACTAAGTAAGTAAGTAAGCATACCATCAGCTCAAGTATTCCTCATCATTTTCACTTCTATCTCCAGCTCTCTCCTCCGCGTGTTTTTCGCCTACCTCTGCTTCTCTTTGCCATTGGGGATTGCAGAGCAAGGACAGCCAAGGACTAAATAAGGAAATAGTAAACAAATGTAAAACAGCCAAAGAAGCATCGCTAAACCAGAAGCTGAGAGCTTGAAGTGCAGAACAGAAAAGACACAAAATTTATGTACAAGCAAATAAATGAGTTAACAGGCAGGACGACACAAACAGTCACTGGCTGTTTGACATCTAAAGAAGGAGCATTGTTAATGGGTCATAAGAACATAAGTGAAAGGTGGACAGAATACATCAAGGAGCTGTTATACGATGAAATTCCAGATTTGAACGACCATGACAGCTGTGAAGGACCACCAATACTTGTGGCAGAGGTAGAGGAAGCTCTGCACCGCATGAAGAAAAGCATAGCGCCTTGACGAGATAATATAACAGTAGAGGAAATGGAAGATTTGGGAGAATTTGGAGTAGAAGTGATTACAAAACTGTTAAGTGACATCTACAACTGTGGTAAAATACCTGATAATCTGCTAATATCCATATTCATAGCTTTGCCAAAGAATTCTGAAGCCATGGAATGTGAAGAACATCGCATCATTAGTCTTACTGGTCATGTGATTAAAATATTATTACGAATTATCATGAGAAGAGTGAGAAATAAAATTAAACCATAAATCAGTGATGTACAGTGTGGATTTGTAAAATGTAAAGACACGATTTACTTACAATTCATTCCCCCCCTCCCCCCCAATACTCCCCCCCCTCCACCCCCCCAATACTTCTCCTCCTCTTCCCCCCCCCCCCCCCCCCCCCCCCCCCCCCCCCCCCCCCCCCCCCCCCCCCCCCCACCCCCACCCCCCCCCCCCCCCCCCCCCCCCCCCCCCCCCCCCCCCCCCTCCCCCCCCCCCCCCAATGCGAAATGAAAAAGATTGCAACTTTGGTTGCAAGAGATTAGACTAACGTGACAGATAAGAGAATAGCGTGGTTTATTACATGCGTGGGAGTATACCAGATGAATTGATCCTACACTTTGTGTCTTTTTCTGAAAATGCACGTCTGTCGTAGATTTGTGATAGGTGATTAAGACTTAGTTTGGTCCCTTCTGAATAGACATAGAAATAAGTGATAGCTCAGTGGGAGGTGATAAAATAGAAATAGATTTCACGGATGAGATGGAGGAAATATATTAGATTCTGTCTCTGACACTCGAGAAGCTTCTCTCAGTCAGCCTATCATCTACAGCAGAGTTAGATTAGTCAGACAAATCTAATATAATATATATTAGTATATATATACCTCCCATACACACACACATGAGTGACTACAATAGACACACTGACGTGAAACTATGACAATGAAAATATAGATAATTTGGAACGAGCTGACCAACACACTGATTAAGTTTATGTGAAGTTTAATTATCATAATAGACTTCCATCACAACATACAAAATTACATCGAACATATACAAATAGTCATAAAGTCAATGAAATGCTACAAGAATGATAGACCCATTGGTATGATCCTTTCCCTCGATGTATAGCCCACAGTCCTGTTAGAAGAAAAGTGATAGCCCCAAAGAGTCACGGATACATGTGATTTAGTCTACGATTTCCCTTTAAAGGTATGAACAGACTTGGATACTCTGATCTATCCTAAGGACAATATTGTTAGCAACAAAACTTGCATAAGAAATTTAAGACAGCAAAATGGGTGCCAAAATACAACAATAAAGTAATCACTCAGTCCTGCATTCACTCTATTCAGTCAGCCGTGATCACGTGCTTTCATTCGTACTTACAGCTTTGGTAGCAACTTCTAGAAACACAATTTTTAGGACATGCACATACAGACTCTCCAATGGTAGTCTTGGCCAAGAGAACCCCAGTTCCAAAAGACGGGTTGAATTCACTACTTCAGGGAACGTTTTCTTAGTTATTCTTATTTATGGATATCTGTGTAAGTCACATTAAAATTGTCTAGGCACGAACGTTAACAGCGAGCACAGTGTCAATAGCTTTAGGTTTCTACTAATTAGTAATGTCAGGTAACTGCCTTCTCTCAGTATAGGATTTTATTTGGTCACACCACATACTAGTCACAACTCCGTCGGAATGTTTATTGATTGTAATATTACTTGCCACAAGGGCTGAAATGTACTTGAGGTTTCTCTCAGGAAGAATTAAATTTGGCGCGATAGGCCCGTTACTTTATGTAAATCTTAAAGTTTATGGAATGGGTACGCTGTCGTTCTGGATACCAATGCAATGCCAGACAGGTTTTACTTTATACACCCAGGTCTTTAAGAATAAAATGTTTATGTTCTTCACAGATACTACTCAGTACTCAACGCTGGCAAAGTTGGGTCACCCCAGTTTCACTGAATAAAGAGAAAACAACATATAAAATACTTATACATACTATTCCCTCGGTTATAACTTACATTATAAACTGCAAGCGTAGAGCTTGTCGTATCATTTAAATTTCCCGTGAAATAAGTTATATACACAAAATCAGTCATCGTGAATTAGAAATACATACGTATTTCGTCAATACTCAATGATGAATCAGTGCAGTTATAAGTTAGTTAAAATATTCTCGACTGATTATTCGCAGTTTAATTTAATTCATTTACAGCTGCATGAGTTTAAGCTAGAAATTATAATATATTCTGCTTTCCACTGTAACATGTCGACTAGCAAAAATAACAGGCTTAATATTAATTTCTTCTGCACAGAAATCTAACTAGTAAAATGAAAATAAGCGATTTATCACTAGATCACTCAACACAATAGATATTAAATATTACCTCCAAACAGAACTACGGGTGATCGCACAAACTTAGAATGATACGCTTATATTTATTGGTAGTTGTTGCGCACATATTTTTGACGCACAGATTACGACATGACTAATTGATATGAAAAAGAGATTACTTTTGTTACAGTCAAAGTTATATCACCCATGATTTGATTTATACTTTTGATTATGTAGATGATCTCCCCTTGAATATTGATTTCGCGGATGAATACCGAATTTATGTAATTTCTCATTTGTTAGGGCCAGAAAATAGATTGATCTTGTTCAATATGTTTATGGCCTGAATTTATATGTATTACTTGTCTAGTACAAGAAGATTCAGTCTTATATTGTATATCTTTGTATGTTTAGGTCGGACTATATTCTTTGTGCCGAACACTGGGGCAGGTATTCGTTTTTCGAGGCATGCGTAGTGAGTCTCGATAATGCCGCCTGATATGGCTGTGTGTGTTTTTCTTGGGCTGGTCCTTTTCAAGGTTGAAAAGTGATTTGTGCATGTTTTCCAGGAGAAGTTAGTGTCTCTGCAAGAGTCTATTTGTCAGAGATTCTCCTTATGCACTTTGTTATTAATTCGGACTCCAGGTAATACCAGACCCTTCTTTTTGATGATCTCTATGTGGTTAGGCCTTGATGGACTTCGTGTTTCGAACATCGTTGGTCGTTGATATACCATTGAAGATGACAGGTTTCCCAACAGAGCTTAGGTCTACATGTAACAACCTTAGTAATGTGGAACTGTAGGGAAACTCTAGGAAATTATTGATATTCAAATTGTGAAGTAACTTTGGCTTATCATTATCCTTCTGCTGGGTGAGTGAGCAAATTTCAGGAAGGCAGCCATCTTGTTTTCTTGTCATCGTTATGGATCGCTGTCCTGAAAACAGTATACCAAACTTATTATCGGACAGTGATATGGAGATCTCACTAATATGAAAACCCCTATCGTGGTTTCACTTTATTACATAAATATTTGATATATGTCGCTGGAGAACGTAGCCAAGGAAAAGGTTCGGCCAGTGAACTCTTTATATGTTTACACACCCACACCCACTGATGCGTTCAGTCAGTTAGGGGATGTGGCAATAGTCTGCCAGAACATTGAATGATTCCTTATATCGTCCATCATATTTGAATGCTGCATGAAATATTATCTACTGTTCAAATGCCTCATGATGTATATGTCAACATGTTCCTATGACTATGTTCCGTGCTGTCCAAATGTGTGCGTCCCTATTAAACGGTGTGAAATGCCCGCTGCAGTTCAAGTCGTCATTCCTTGAATGAGAGTGTGTGAGAAATATTATCAAGTGGTCTATTACTCCGAACCATTACACCATTCGCGTTACTTGACACTCTCACTCAATGTCAACATGACAGGTTGATTTAATGGTGCAGAAGTAATCTAAAGAAGACCTTCGTCAGTGATGGCCAGTACACGACTCTAAAACATAACACACGCACTTCAACAGACATTATCAGTGGTGGCATTCAGACGTTATCAGTAGTCTAGAAGCTCGGCAAAATTTCCGAAACAAACTCAGACTTCGCTATACAGCTTATTCTCTCTAGCACGAAACAACCTGTCTACTGCAAATTTGGAGAACAGAATGAAGTCATATTTAAACTCCTGCTAGGATATATTCTTCTTCCTTCTTCCTCGTTCGTCCTGAAAAGGACGGTGGTTGCGTTGTGTCTGTTTACGCCTAAGCTGTGATATCTGCACCTTTCGGTCGATACATCCGACTTCAGCACGGCATTTTTTAGGGACCGGGTTTGCCTTCCCATTGCGATCCGCACTCGCTCAGCCAGACTGCACTGCTGCAGACTGTTTTCAGGACCACCACGTGGAGGTGGAGTGCGGTCTTGACCAGCTCTGGTTCGCTGGTCCTGATGCAAGCAGTACAGCTATGGGTCGGTGACTGCATTCACTATTGTTGCATCTTGGGGTCCCGCTAGGATATATGAAACAGACAAAGCATCCCACGTTATTTCGAAATCCGAAATAGCGCCGGTATCTCCCCCTCTCCTAACACTTCACATTAACTCAGAAGCCTGCCATAACCTGTCAATACGCGTCTTAACGCCTTCTCCGACATACGGCTATTCTGGGCGATGTATGTCTGGCGCTTTCCACACCTCAGGCCGAGAAACTGGCCGAAGGACGCCGTGTCAGATGAAAATGTTAGACGATATGTTTGCCATCCCATGTCTATCGAGACGAATTTCGCACTATTCGCTCACCTGCAGAGACTGACATCTGACGTAATAAAATGTGTTCTAAGTAAGAGAAAAGAAACAGGTAAACGTTAGAATGGGAAAATATATATATTCGCAAACGAACGAATGCGAAAAACAGGAAAAGGATAAAAGAGCGATAATAAAGTAGAGGACACGGGTAGAAAAGAAAAGAATATAGAAAATTTATTGATCATAAATCTCTATTCGACAACGTCGAATATAATTAGAATGTGATATTGAAGTATTATTAGAAGACAATGGATTGTAGAACTGAATTAACCAAGGTAATCCTAGATGCTGATCAGCTTATCCCTTCCTATGGCATCAGAATAGTTATGCAGTGCATCTTTGGACACTCACATACACATTCTAATGACATAGAAGACATCTTAGTAAAGAAGGGAACAAGACAAGAACAACCACTCACAGTGACAAATCTCCAAACATCCAAACAACAAATGTGAAGAATAAACAAAGAAACATGGCTGAACAGATGGGCCATGGAGAACATCGGCACAGAAGTTGACATACATTTGACCGATCCTCATCCTAATGACAACATCAGCCGTCTTAGAAGGAGGGATCAGAGAACCATTCTTCGGCTCCGAACACAGCATGTACCACTCAACAATCACTTGAACGGAATTCAACTACAACACACTCCAGAATGCCAGCTATGTACATAACCCTATGAAACAAACAGTTGACCACCACCTCTTCGAGTGCCCAGCACTCGATGATGTTAGGAACATGCTTCTTCCTACGAGGTCAGATAAGTGGAACACCTTATATGGAGCAAACGAACAACTTGCAACTTGCAAGCACATGCAATTATAACTACATGGCTTTGGATCGAAGGGCAAGAGCCCAAACGCTGCTGGATTAACAACAACAACAGCAACATAATAACAATACTTCTTTTTCTTCGTTCGCCCTCAGACTTCCACATTAATTATTCTAATAAAGGCAGTAGTTAGCTCAAGGTTCCTGACATCTCCAAACAGTTTTTCGTTGAGAGAAGTGTGTTGTTGCCATATGCCTCTCTGTTCACTACTGTAGGTTGAGCAAGACTGGAGCAGATGTTCGACAACAACATTTAAGTATGTTTATGTACGACGTTTTGAAGTTTTGAAATTTTTTTTTTCCTGCAAGAATATTGCGGGATTCGGCATCGGAAATAAAATTGAATAGCTTCGAGAAAGCTCTTGAGTTTGGTAAGACTCACAATCTTCCAACACCTACTTAATTGTCGTTTCAAATTTTAATGTGGAATTGGCGTGGAAAATGACGGTTGTCACGAGAGGGTAGTTAATTATTGCTTGAAATATAAGATATCCTGGACACAAAGTTGTATCAGGTGATACCAGGATAGTGCCAGATCAGGGACTGGTCTTATAAGCAATACCTCCTTCTCTGAAAAGAGTAAGGGTTTATAGACATCAAAGGTAAGATCAAGCTGTATAAGTTCCTAGGTATGATGATAGTGTATTATCCTAGGTTCCCAAATGCTTCTCTCCAGATCCTCCTCTGTTTATAATGTTAAGCTCTGCTAGGGGTATTAAACTAAACTATTTACCAACAAGAACTGTAACTTAACTTAAATAATCCAAGTAAGTCACTTGGCAAATATTTACAATTTATTTTATACAAGTTTTTCTTTTCTTTGTGAAAATCTTTCACTGAACTCAAAATTTGATTACAACATAAAATGAATAAAATCACTTGTAAAATGTTTAAAATTATCTACAGTCTTTAAATTTATAAGGACAGTTCTTCTTTCCTGGCTGATATCAATCTGGTTGTAGACTGTCTTTATTTTAATATCAATACTAGATCTTCACAGTTTCTGAATTACTGTCAATTATTGAATATGAATTTGCCTATCTAAATGCACTGAATTGTCATCATTTGCTACTGTCTTAGGTGACGTATTAATTGTGGTAATTCTGTTGTACGCTGGACAGTGGCCTTGTGTGGCTACTTAGCTTCAGTTCTTGGTTTTGTAGCCTGTCACACTTCTGTTCTGGATAGAAACATCACATGAAATTCTTCCAGGCAGTAGGTACTGGGGGCTGTCCCTCTCGATTTAAAGGGCTCTCGCACCACTAGCTCCTATAAGTTGTGGCTGGCTCCTTAAGGTGTACGTTTAGTTACAGGATGTAACCTGAAATACAATTGTTAACCACTGTATTGTACATCTCTATCTCTCTAGCACAGATGTAGGGGATGAGAGACAGTTTCAGACAGAGTGCAAGTGGACGCACAGGGCATAATAAATCAGTAATAACACAATCCAGGTCACTATGAATATAATCTTTCTCCAAATCCTTGCTTACAAATATCTATCCATGATTCGCCTCCATACAGTTATTAGGTTTTATGGAAAATACTGTGTGATATCTTAAACAATGCAGTAATATAATTCCTTTCATCCTTTCCTTTGTTCCTGGTGTGTGTCCCATTCCTTCAAGAAATAATTCTTTAAATGATTTTCTAAAACTATGAACACACTTTCCGCTGCCATTCTCAAATTATTTGAATATACGCAGGCTTGGTTTTGCGTCCAGAAATTACACAGTAGTTTTATATTACATTTTTACACACTTCCTAACGCACTATTTAATTAATTCATTAGAACTATATATATATATATATATATATATATATATATATATATATATATATATATATATATATATACATTCTTTCTTACCCTCAAGTACATACAGTCGAGCTGTTAATGGTCACGCAGTCTGCTCTCAGATGCAGAAGGCAAAGGAAGTCTTCACTGACAGACCTGGCGCTCTCGCTGTATTTTCAAAATTTTATGGCCTGCTTTCGCAAGAGGGCAAGTCCTTATATAGGTCAGGGCCGAACGACACGGGAAGCATTAATGCTGCCGTGTGTTGCATACGCAAATATCGGCATACATTTGTCTAGATGTGCTAATATGGAAAACCAGGAATTCAAATATCTTCCTTATTCCTGGCGCGATTTCCTTCATCTTAGGTTTGAAATACGCCATGGATTAGTCTTTATCTTACATACTTCCATCTTTTCTTAGGCGTGGCCTAAACAGCAATATTTTCGACTTGCATAATGTCTCGATGCATTCCACTCGAGATTTCCTATTCGTATAATACTTTTTGTGAAAGTCTTTACACCTACTTATACAGTAACATTTCTATTATTAAATTATTAACCTCTTCCAGGCAGTACTTCGCTCATAATACTGTAGTTTAATTCCACAGATTTGAGACTCCATGTTGAATTCCTAATACCTATTGTAAATAAACGAATAAGGACGCTGTTCCATTGGTTATTCTAGCAAACACTGTTATAAAGTATGGCGTGCCATTGTGGTATTAATGACGTGTTGTGAATCAGACTTCACAAGAACTGTTAAACGGCTGACCTGAAAGTCATGAATGTTTTTTAAAGAAGCTGTAGTATTCGTTGGCCCACCATCGTGGCAAAAAAGTATATTCTTTGTATATTTAGTTATAGGTAGGCTGATTTGATTTTATCTTTTTTAGGTTTTAGTTACTAAATAGTGTTAATTAAAATTGTACTGACCAGTGCATTAGTTAAGTGACAGGTTAATAAGCAGAAAGTGACATCAGTCACGGTGTACAATAAAATCATTTGGCCAATTCACAACAAATCCAATATCTAGATCAGCGTTTCTCAACCGGGGCTCCACGAGAGGTCGCTAGAGGTTCCGTAGAGAAAACAGACCATGCTAACTTACAGTGAGCTGTTGATACAATAATTTTTATGCACGGGTTCCTTGAGACCTAAATATAATTTCAAGGGTTCCTCAAGGGTATAAAAGATGAAAAGGCTGATCTAGATCACTATGGAACTGAAAATCCTCACTGGAGCAATTATTTTTAAAGATGCTTCTTGCACATTTTTAGCACGCCTTTCAAACAAAGAAACAAACAACAGTTTGAAGTAGAGGATGCCCTGTTTGTCACTGAATATCTGGGTTATCCCATGAGGTCGACATGATACTTAAGTATTTTAAAAGACAGTAGTTGGACAAACAAAGATTGTTAAAGAAAGAGAACTTAAACCGGATCCCCTCACGATCTTTAAAACACATAGATAAAACACTAGTAAAATATCACGTGAAACAGAAACTGAAAAAAAACATAATACGCATTTTTCCAGTCTTAAGCACGTTATTTTGAAGAAAAAAAAAGTGAATATATATATATATATATATATATATATATATATATATATATATATATATATATATATATATATATATATATATATATATATATATATATATATATATATATATATATATATATATATATATATATATATATATATATACACGGGCTTAAGGGGTTGTCGCACGGAAGGTCCTGGGTTCGAGTCCTGGGTAAGGCACTCACGTCTGTTGTTTTTCTGTAGTCTAGTGTTCTACTTCTTTATTTCTTACGAGAGCCTGAAAACATACATTTATGTTTGTCTAATATATATTTACTGTTTGCAGGCCTCGGGCGTCCCTTCCTAATGTGTTATAGTAAAGATTATATTGTTTGTTTAGCATTGTTTTCTTAATCTGAGAAAAGCATAATAAAAAAGGATTTATTGTTTGTTTACTATTTTAATCCCTTGATCTGTGTGAGGAGTTGCTGTGATTTTATTTCCCACAGGCCCCATTCTTTTCTCCCTGTAATTATGTCCTGTAATTAAGTGAGTTTAGTCTTCTTCTCTTGGTAATTAATTGCGTTTTCAGGAGGGATGACTGTCGGTTTTAATTTAAGATTTGCACCAGTCTTCCTTTCTTTAAAGTAATTTCGATCACGTAGGCTTTTCTTTGTAAAATAATCGCGGGCATTTTTAGCGTATTAGGCGCTTGAGTATTATTAGGCGGGGTGAAAATTTTCCGACGTTAATAACCCCTACCCGGTAAATCGATGGGTGGGTGTTGAACCTCTACCCAGGTACGTAAAACCGGGCGCTACAAGGAATCAAAATTAATTTTGCTCACGCCAACGGGAGTAAGATTATCTCACATGACGCAAGAAAGATGCGCGCGATCAGAATAAATATGACTCACGAATTGCTTACAATCTAATTGGCCGGGGTCAGTTATTAACAAATTCCGGCAATATTATTGGTTCCAGAGAGACGCCAAGCGATGACGTACGGCGTGGGTTATAGCATTCTTTTTTTTATGATATATACCCGCGTCTAGTCATTAGCGGGTCTCTTTGTCTCCAGAATTATCAACCGTGAAATCTGAGTCATATTCGTCTGCTCTTAAGTGAGAAATTCGAGAATTGGGTATGTCCATATCTTAATTTAGCCGTGTAGATAATTCGTTTCTAAATATAATTCTTAGCACGATAAAGTAAAGAGTATCTTCGGGGAGTTAAATTAATTTTATATATAACGAAAGTGCCATCAATTGCAATCTTAGAGAAATAATAACAATGTAAGTATGCATGTAAATTGTTTTTAAATCTTTAAGCCCCAAGAGCCAGTATACTGTACTTCCCGCTAGACCCATTTGGCCCAATCAACAGTATACTGGCTTTCGTATCTCTTGATCCTTTCTAGGGCTGTTTTCTAATTTTGACAACTCAAAAACGCTATTTTCTTAAAGTATAGCCCTCCATTATGGACTTTTGTTATTTATGAATATGAACATTTAAAAAAATTATTTCCAAACAAAAACAATAAAAACATACTGGTATGGCCATTTTTGTTTGGGCCAAACCCACTTTTTTGCTTGGGACTGAAAGAGTTAATGATAGGCTAGTACTATCCTTGGTTGGGGTAGCGGGGTTGAGATATTGTGTGTCAAGGCTTTGGAGGTAGTAAGTGTATAACGTTAAGTCCTTAGGATATATATATATATATATATATATATATATATATATATATATATATATATATATATATATATATATATATATATATATATATATATATATATATATATATATATATACTGTAATTGTGAGGTACTATATATATATATATAGGTAACCTCGATTTGATTATAATATTCGCAGGGTAAATACGCTTGTGAAATTAATTTTATAAGGTTAAGTCCTTACGCTATATCAATACTGAAATTGTAAGGTCCGATATATATGTAACCTCGATTTGATTATAATATTCGCAGGGTAAATACGCTTGTGAAATTGATTTTATAAGGTTAAGTCCTTAGGCTATATCAATACTGAAATTGTGAGGTCCGATATATATGTAACCTCGATTTGATTATAATATTGGCAGTGTAAATACGTGAGCGTATTTTGTGTAATTTTATTTAGTGAGTATTAAGTAGTTGTACTAAATGTGTGTGATGTAGTTGGAGAGAGGGGTAATTAATTTTACGGAGATGGGATTAAATTATTCCATGAGAGGTCTATTTAATTGTGTGTTAATCGATGACTCACCAGGGTCAGTCTGTATATAAAGTAGGCCTTGGAATTTTAGTGAGGAATGTTACGCTTCATACCAGCCAATGTTGTGACGGCTGACGTAATAGATTAGGTCAGCCTGTGGCGGGGATTTTTCTTACCTAACAGACAGTGTTGGAGCGGGAACGGAGATTGTAAATTTGTGACCCGGAGTTAGGAATTGTTGTTACGGGGGAAATGTAGATTTGTGTAGGGGGCGGTATTTATTTAAGGGAGTTATGTGTTAGAGATGAGTATATTTTGATGTGTTGTATATCTGCTGTTATTATTTGTTTCACAGAAATTTTTCACGGCACACAGAGAGGGGTGTGAAATTTGCCTCACAGTTTGCCAAGATAGTCGGCCATTCTCAGAAGTAGAAAGGGTCGAGGCATCGTCAGAAGCGAAAGAAAATTGGTGACGCCGTAGTTATGGGCGCCAAGTACGTCTGCACCAGGAGATGATAGCCATTCTCTTGCAGTGAAGCCCCCATGCTTCAGCGGAAACGTGTTCATCGTTAAAACCCCGAGATCTCAGCTCGATATACCACTCCTTAAAAGGCGCGTTGCTTGGAGGTTGGTTCTAATTTTACACAGCCATAATAATGCTGTTTGCCCCTAAACCCTAAGTGGGTTCAGTCGGCCAATAACGAATTAAGTTTGTCGGAAGTGACGCAGTCACAGTCCGAGTCAAGTACTTGAGTCTCAAGCCCAGATCATCAACAGTAATATTCGTGGAGGCAGGTTGAATGATTGGGTGAAAGGGTTGGATTTTATTAATTTTAATTATTTGTTCTTTTCAGGTGTGCGAACACGCACTTTATTTATTTGATATGTAATTTATTTTTGTGGTGTAAATAAACTATAAACTTCATACTGGATCAGTCCCTCTATATATAACTATACTGTACGTATATATAATTGTCTCTATAGTGTGTCTGTGGACTTTTAGTGAAACCTTATCTCCTTTTATGTAGTCAGAGGTGGTGAGTCTTTAGCTCTTAACAAAGTCCCGAGTGGCGAGGGAGAGTCAATCTCGCTTCTCACCCTCGAAGCTATAAGCCTCATCTTCCACATTCACTATCATTCTCATACAAATCTATCAGCTCAGACTTTCTCTTACTAGTGTCTTGTCTTTACACTCAGACAAACTCTATAATTTTAAATCCACTTCGTGACAATCTGGGACACATAAATCATATTAAAGTTATTTTTGTTTGTTTAGTATTGTTTTTAGGTCGCTGACACGGTCATAGTGTTATAGTTTATATTGGTTGTTTAGTATTGTTTTTCTAAATCTCCGATAGGCATCAAAGTAAAAATTATATGTTGATTTAGTACTGTTTTATAAATCTCAGAAAGCCATCACCGTAATGATTATATTGTTTCTTTAGTATTGGTTTATTTAATATTGAGAAAACAAAAACTATGATAATTAGCAAAACAGACGATAAACCCACATTAAAGATAAGCGTAAATGGGAAAATCCTGGAACAAGTCAAGAGCTACGTATATCTTGGTCATATAATAACAGAAGATGGCAGATGTGAAACAGAAATCAAGAAGAGAATAGGAATGGCCAAAGCTACATTTAACAACATGAAACATATACTGACATCCAAACAGTTATCTCACAAATTAAAACTGATAATCATACAGTGTTATATATATTCTGCATTTCTGTATGGTGCAGAAACATGGACGATGAATAAGCATTTGGAAGAAAGAATTGAGGCTTTTGAAATGTGGATATATAGAAGAATGGGGCGTATCTCATGGAAAGAGATGAAAACAAATAAGGAGGTCCTAGAAAATCTAGGTATGAAAAGAGAACTAATGAGGGAGGTCAAAGTTCGGCAGCTAAAATACTTTGGCCACATAAAAAGGCATAACACCTTGCAGAAGACCATAACAGAAGGGAGAGTTGAAGGCAAACGTGCAAGGGGAAGACAGCGCTATAAGTGGGAAGATAACATCAAGAGATGGACAGGAAAGAGTCTATCAGAGTGCACCACCAAGACAAGAGACAGAAGACGTTGGAGATCCATTACAGCCAACCTTCGTTGTGGAGACGGCAACTGATGATGATGAGTATTGGTTCTAGATCTCAGACACGGCCATCGTATTAAAGTTAATATTGCTTGTTTAGTATTTTTTTTTCTCTAAATTTCCGAAAGCAATCATAGTAAAGCTGGCTTCTATCGTTTGTTTAGCGATGTTTTCTAAATCTCAGATAAACATTATAGTAAAGTTAATAGCGTGTAGGGAGCCGCGCTAGCGTAGTGGTTACAACACCGCTCTGGCGACCGGGTGATTCAAGATCAAACCCGGGCGACGGCATTTGAGGATTTTTCGTCGACCGGGATTTGGACTGGATTAACTAGAGACCTGGCGAGGACATTTGAAGGAGTGTCGTCGACCAGGGATTTGCGGCTCCTGAGCCGACCCAGCTGTAATGGGTACCTCCGAAATCGGAGAGTATTTGCCTGAATGGCGAGGGACACCTGTCTCTGTACAAGAAAAAGGGATACTCACGTAACATCAATGTCAGGTTAGACATAAAATAATAACCTGAGATTTCGCCTCGAGTATTAGCGGGCGTACGAAAAAAAAAAAAAAAAAAAATTGCGTGTGTTCAGTACTGTTATCTCTGACTCCAGCTATCATAATCAAACTGACATTGTTAGTTCAGTGTTGTTAATCTATATCTCTGATATAGAGATGTTCTTAAGTAATATAACTTCTGTGCGTTCTGTCCTTCCCTTTCTTGTTTATTCCATTTGTTCCTCTTTACGGTTTTGCTTTCAAATCTTCAAGAGGACTTTACATTTTTCGAATCTGTCATGCACGTTGTTTACAGGTTTTTTTTTAAAAATAGAACGGACTTAAAATAAACGCTAGCATATAAGAGGATGCAGTTTACAGCAATGGTAAATGAAGAGCTCATATTACGAAATAAAAATTTTATTTTTAATAATTTTATTTTTACTAATACCCAAGATATCGCACCATTTAGTTCCCCGTGGGGTCTCTGAAGAAACAATGAAAAAAATGACTACTGTTCCCTTAGGCATGGCTTACAAGGCGACTAATCTGAGGTTGCACAGGAGGATGACAACTTCATCATACGAAGCAAATTGCTACAGAAACCACTGCTACAGATTCAGGGGGTGACCCCCTGCTCCGTAAGGAGCGCAAAGGAAAATGATGAACAAATGAGTATCTATGGACCTGTGTCACCACGTGACTGAAAATTATCAATACAGTTATCCATTTCTACAAGTTGTTCTTTGTATATTTTTTAGCACGCTATTCAGTCAAACAAACTATTACAGTGTGATGCAGGGGATATTATTCTTCTTCTCTTTCTTTGGTCCTTTGCACTGACTGAAAAAAGCAATCAGTGACCATCACGCCTGGTGGCGTCCTGCAGGGCAGCAACAAACTGTCTCCACCTTGCAGCCATCCTTTGTGGGGTGCCCCAGCTCTGGTTCATGCTTTGCATCTCTGCCTCCAGATTTATCCGCCAGGTAGCTTTTGGCCAGCCTAGCTGTCACTGTCCTCATTGAGTCCACATGATGGCAGTTCTGGTGAAGGCGCCAGGGTTTTTTTCTGAGGATGTGGTTAACCCGATTCCAGCGTCTACCCGCTATATTGTGGTTTCGAGTTAGCAGCTCTTGGTTAGTGATGGTGTTCGACCAGCAAATTCGAAGTTTTCCTTAGGCATGTTGTGAGGAAAGAGCAAAGTTTGGACATTTGCTTTTCTGTTACCATCCAGCCTTCTGTTCAGAAGTTCAGAAATTACGCAATTCTCGTACATTTTTTTTTTAAATTTGCTGCTTTTACTTTACTGGGAAGATGTCCAGATGTTGTTTAAAGCTGATATAGGCTATTCTGGTTATATTCATTCGGTTACTAATGTCTTTGCTTGCAAAGCAAAGCAAAAAGAATATCATATCAGTTAGTAAAGGGTGTGGGTCCACCCACAAAGTCGACACAGTAGCTATACGTTTTAACTCTGATAGCCCAGAAATTTGCATCTTAAGGTTGTTACAGTGACGCTGTGATAGGTCTAACTGGCTGGCAGCTTTATTGTCAAAATAATATTAAATATTTGAATATATATTTTTATAAAAAAAATTGCTTGCTAAAATCGGATGTGTCGGGCCGAAAGGCGCAGATATCGCATCCTAGCTGTAAACTACGACACAACGTGACTACAAATAGGAAACTAAACTGGCTAGTGTAGGTGCAATTTTGTCAAATTTAAGCAGACTTGCTGTGATAGTTCATCTGTGCTATGCCAGAGAGTTATTGCTGTTAACAGTTTGAAATATAGAAAATGATTATGTTCGAACGGTGAAGATTGCTATATTCTAAACATTAATATATATAATAATATATATACAACTATATATATATATATATATAGTTAAAATAATTCTATATATTTAAATATTTTGTAAATATATTATTATATATATTAATGTATAGCATATCGCAATCTTCACCGTTCGAACATAATCATTTCTACATTTCAAACTGTTAACAGCAATAACTCTCTGGCATAGCACAGATGAACTATCACAGCAAATTTGACCAAATTGCACCTACACTAGCCCGTGTAGTTCTCGAGGGGGTGTCTTATAAGACACATAAAGAATTGGACTACTTCTCTCAGGCATGTCATACAAGGCGACTAACATGAGGCTGTGCATAAAGCTGGAAACCTCATGATGTCAAACATATTGCTACAGAAACCACGACTTCAAGAGCATGAGAAAACCCTAGTGCGGCTTCTTGTAAGGGAACTAGCTACAGTGATGAACCCATGCTACATAAGGAGTGAAAAGGAAAATGATTGATGATACTTGCATGTTTCTGTTATAGAACCATCTATTTTGATTGCTATCCAACAACAACAAAAAAGACAACAAACTAATATACTACATCCTTAACCTTTCTTCTAACAAATTCCTGCATTACCTTTAAATCTTCTTCTTCTTCTTTGATCCATAGCCGCCGACCGTCAAAGCAGTCAGTGGCCATTACGCCTGGTGGCGTCTTGTAGGGCAACAACAAATTGATTCCACTTTGCTCGGTCGGCGGCCATCCTTCGTACAGTGCCCCAACTCTGGTTCATTCTTTGCATCTCAGCCTCCATAGTCCTCCGCCAAGTTGTTTTTGGTCGGCCTCTCTTTCGTTTTCCTTCAGGGGTCCATAGCATTGCTGTTCTTGTGATGGCATCGGGGTCTCTTCTGAGGACATGGCCAACCCAGCTCCAGCGTCTGCCAGCTATGATGGTGTGCATATCCTCTTGCTTGCTCCGAGTAAGCACATCTTGGTTGGTGATGGTATTCGGCCAAAAGATTCGGAGAATTTTTTCTTAGGCATGTTGTGTGAAAAGAGGACAATTTCGACATTTCCTTCTCTGTAACTCTCAAGCTCTCTGCGCCATAGAGAAGCACAGAAAGCACACATCTCTGATATAATCCTAATTTTGTGCTTGCGCTGTACTGAGAGGACTTCCAGATGTTGTTTAACCTTTAAATATGGAGCCCATAATTCATAACGTAATGACGTGACAACACAAGTCATTTGATATTTGAACAAGGGAAATAAATACAAATACTTAAAGAAAGACAACTGTTTAATATATAACAATTAACAAATACTAGTAGATTTGAATAAATCTACGCACAGTCAATATATTTTGCTACTTTGCAGACCTACTATTTTTCATTAACAATCATCATCATCATCGTACTCCAGCCCCACAAGGAACATAGATCTTCAACAAACTTATGCTAAGTCTTCCTGCACCGTGCCATCAGCTCAAAGATTAGCCTTGTATTAGTGGAGCCCGAAAGGGAAGCAAAGAATAGTAAGACTGTAATCTACAACGTATCTCGTAAGAGGCAACTAAGGAGGTTTGGGCATGGAGTAGTTACGTGCCATCAGCTCAAGATCTGTTTTATAATTAAACGTGATGTTGCTGCAGACGATGACAGCTGCATTTTATCAGCTCTGTAGCTGGTCTCCTCCTAGGTAGTGAGATCGGATGTCTAGCCTTCTCGGATAAGGGCGAGAAATAGGAAGTCCCGTGTGCAAGTTGCGCTCGTTAAAAATCCCTTGGCAGTTGGAAATCGTAAAGAGTAGGCCATAAGGCCGCTGAGCTGTCAAAATTTAAAAAATTATAAACCTACCCACCACAAAATGTTTTATAGAATGTGTGATTCCTATATACACATATTGGGATTCTCGCCGGTGCTACAGAGTTCGTGCACGGTGTTGAAATCTTCCTTGTGTGGTCTAAGGGAGGAGATCGGAGCACTATTGGGGTTGCCTGTGTGCAATGAAAATAGCCCATACAAAACTAAACCAAACCAGACCAAACCAAACCAAACCAGCACTGAAGCTAATTTGACTTTCGTTTATTTTCCTCGAATATTTGGTTTATTCGGCTGATTTCAGCATACGAGATATAACAACAGAATAAATATACCAGACTACAAACGAGTTCCAAGGAATGACGTTTTGAAGGTAGAGGATGAAGGTACAATAAGGAGAAGAGAAGACGCAAAAAAGAATACCCAAGACATACAGGTGATATATTTTAGACACAACGTTGATGAAACAAAAGATAATGAAGATTACTAAGGACAGAGGAAAAGATAAGGTAGCGAAAAAGACTATACCATCGAGAAGAAAAATAGAGACTCGAACAGCGGTTCTTAACCATTTCTATACCACTGACCCCCTTTAAATATCTTTTGTTGCCGCGGACCACCAAGACTTAACTCAAGATTTAAAACCCTAAAGTGCATCAAATAATTATTTAAAGTTGCTCATCAAGGGTCTTCAAATTTGGAGAGGAGGAAGAAAAAAGTAAACACACTCACTCCTATTTTAATATTTTTATTGGAATGATTGCATACAAATTTAAAATAATAATAATACTCATACCTGAACACCGAACCATGGCCTACTACTACCTGTTAATTTTAATTAATTAATGAGAAGGCTGGTGCTGCATTTCACGTACAAGCCTTGTTATATCGGGCTTAATAGCTGAAACTTGTATTCTGAGTTCTGACTCTACGTTTTTCATACGGTTTCTATACCTATTTTTAAGATAAACGAGAGCAGAGAATGATTTTTCACACAAGTATGTCGTTACGAAAGGCGTCAATACTTTCATAGTCCTCTTCGATAGTTCCGGAAAATCTGCTTGTAAGTGAGCCCAGAAATTTGGAAGGGACTGTTCCTTGAACTGCATTTTCAGAGCACCATCCGTGGATATTTCTATGAGCGTGTCTTCCTCTGCTGCTGTGAGCGCCTCTAGTTCATACACATTAACTGAAAATAGATCTCTAATCCAGTTTTTGCTTGCATCAGGAACAGGAAAATATTCACGGAAACTATGCTGCAAATCATTAAAATGTCGTGCGATGTGTCCTCCTCAGACAACTCTTCATCAGTGGAACGAAGAAAATTTATGAGGTTTGGAAATGTCTCATAGTTTCTGTTCGAAAGGCGATGATGCCACAATTCCAACTTTTTCATCATTGCTTCAATCTTGTCTTCAACTTGAAAAACTGTAACTTTTTTTCCTTGCAGATATGCTAATTTTACTGTCAAACGATCGCTGAGGTGAAATTATTGCTCTATGAGGAATAATCTTATCTCGTCTCTCAATTCCCAAAAACGAGTCAAAACTTTACCTCGTGATAGCCAACGAACTTCACAGTGTAGCAAAAGTTGATGGTGTTCACTGTCCATATTTTTGCAAAGCTGCTCAAAAAGTCTTGAATTCAGTGATTTGCTTTTTATAAAATTGACAATTTTGACTGATTCATTTAAGGTCTGTTTTAGTTTTTCTGGTATCGTGTTAGCAACTAGAGCTTCCCTATGTATGCATCAATGGTACCAAGTCACCAACGGTATGATTTCCTTAATCCGTGCTGTAAGTCCAGTAAGCTTTCCAGATATTACTCGTACCCCGTCTGTGCTAATTCCAACGCATTTCAACCAATCCATGTCATGAGATGTTATAAACTCGTTTAAGCTGTTAAATACTTCTTCAGCTGTAGTGTGTACGAACAAGGAGATAGACAGTCAGTTTTCGAAAATGTTTCTCTCGTGCTCATATCTAACGTAGCACAATAAGGTCGCTTTGTTTGTTATGTCTGTGCTTTCGTCCAGTTGCAGAACAAAATAGGGGGACATGCGAATTCTTTCTAATAACTGTTCCTTGATATTGGCTGACAAACCGTCGATTCGCTTCTTAACTGTGTCATTTGACAAAGGTATTAAGGAAAGGTTATTGGCAGCTTTCTCGTTGATCAATGCAGAAACCATGAGTTTTGCAGCAGGTAATATAAGTTCTTTAGCTATTGTGTGCGGTTTTCCGGTTTTTGCTATTAGTTGAGAAACTTCAAATGAGATCCTCGCTGCATTTTCATTGTTACAACCAGTTGTAGTCTTTTTTTTTTTTTTTTTTTTTTACAATTTTCTTACTTTCCCGAAACTCCTGCTCCTTACTTTTGAAAAAAAAAATCGATGCTCTTTGTGGAATGTTCTTTATGTTTAGTATCGAGATGTCTTCGCAATTTTGACGGTTTCACGGCCTTGTTGGACAATATATCGTAACATAACACACACTGTGGTAGTTGCTTGTCTTCTGGGCTTGTACACGTGAAGCCAATCGACAGATATTCCTTGCTATAACGGCGGCACTTTTTAAGATGACTGGAAGAAGCTTCATTTTGCTTTGAACAGGATGCACCCTCATCAACATCATCAGTACTTTAACGTTTCAAAATCAGCCAGCGATCCATCCTGAGGCTCAGCCAAAATGTATTGTTACGAAATTCACCGCGATAACATCGAAAAGTCACTTTACCCGACAATAACCAAACGTTTTTATTCGCAGAAATCGAAGAAGTAACACGGTCATTTTGACTGACTCCGACTCTCTCTTCCCGCGAACACGATCATCCTGTTATACATGAATTTCTTCGAGAACATTCTCGATACAGCTAGAGAATTCTGGGAAGCAAAAGACGTTGCGAGAATGTGGTGGCACAACGTGTACAACACTAGAGTTCGGTGCAGCTACGAAGGTGGCTTCAGGGCTGTATGCGCGGTAGCAAGAAATGTCACGTGCTTTCTCTCAGCCACTCAGCGTCATTCACTTGGATGTTCTCACCGCGTGCCGAAGTATTAAGTGCTGAGTACATTTTTTGCTATCAAAGAGTTATTTTCATAACCGATTTTTACTTTTGTTTGTTTTTAATGGAAGCGGTAGGTTAGAAAAGTCAAGTTTTACACAAACAAGCGAGAGAAATTAAGATTTCGTTCTTCGTTTCCTTTTCTTTATTTCTTTCATTCATTCTTTCTTTCTTTCTATTTTAACTGTAAAAGCTCATAACTTTTCTTCAAGTCTTCGAGGACCCCTGTGAGGACATCGCGGCCCCCCGGGGGTCCGCGGACCACAGGTTAAGAACCGCTGGACTAGAATAAATGAAGCAGACCTATTAGACATAATAAAAAGCACGAAGTAAAGAACACATAATACAGAAAAGACTAGATAAAGATGGCGTATGGCTAAAAAATATATATTAAAGATATAAGGCAGAGAGCCACGAAACACAAGATTAACAACAACAACAAAAATATATAAAGAACAAGTAAACAAACATAGCACAAGACCGGGACAAACGTAAGGCGGAGAAATTAAAATGAGAGGGGAAAAAAGGGGTGATCATGGCAAACAAGTGAAATTTAACGCGACTAGAAAGATTAGGAAAAAGGGAGGAAATTGACAAGATGTGATATATAATACAAGGAACAGAGAGGAAAATTGACAAGATGGAAAATATAATACAAGGAAAAGAGAGGAAAATTGACAAGATGGAAAGACGATACAAGCCAAAACACAGGAAAATTGACAAGATTGAAAATATAATTCAAAGCAAAACACAGGAAAATTGACAAGATGGGAAAGATGATTCAGTGCAAAACACAGGAAAATTGAGAAGACAGTGAAAAATGACACAAGACAAAAGAGAGTATAGAAGACGCTGAATGATGTATATGAGGAATGGCAGACAGTGATTACCTGATGAAAAATGTACCACCCATTAACATAATATAATGAGTTAAAAATACATTAGTGTTTGCTTTAAGTTTATTTTAAAATTTAATTATTCTTTTTTCAACTGGCTCAGTTTGCATGTTTCAGATATTTAAGTCCTTATTTTAAGAAAGCGACAAAGACAACACACTTTCTCAATGTCATTTTAGCAACAGTTACTCGAACTTAAATTTTTTTAAAATTATTTTAAAATTTCTAAAATAGCCAAGTATTTAAAAAGAATATTTTACCAATGTTAATGTTTAAATTCTCCTTATAAACAATTGAAATTTAACATGAATCATAAACGTTTTTGTTGCTTAAAAGATAAATTTTAATGTGTGATACACGTTATCTCTAAGTTAACAGAGATAAGAACCAAAATACACAATATTCACTGATTTTACCAATTAATTTTTAATTCCCATGATCCACAAAATAAAATTAGTTCTTAAAATACCAGACTATTATATTATATTAAACATATAATATGCAGTGGCGTATTCTCTATGTGTGCTGTGCGTGCTGCGCACACCTATGCGCGAAGGAAAATAAAAATTTAATTTATTATTCTATAAAATATTTCTCCTCTAAGTTCTGCGTTCGGACTGCACGCACCAGGATAACGGATTTTCCCGCATAGAATCTACGAGCACATCTAGTTTCAGTTTCACAGAAGCGTTTTATAGTGCAGTTTTTATTGGTTGTAGCAATCGCCCGAAGTTTCTCGGGTAATTCCGTCACAATGCGTGCTGGACCGTTCGGATTCACGTCTAAAGACTGGTTTGTGTGAACCGGGGTCATGGGCAGATACGTCAATACAATGCGAACATGCGTGCGGTGGCCTAGCAGCTCTCGAGTTGTAAAAATCGGCTGTGTCCGTCCAGTGTTATTTGTGATTAATTTTTGTTAGTTTCCGGGAATGCAGAGTATTACAATGACAGTGAGTTTCAAGTTGTAAGTTAATTAGTATTTCGGAGATAATTGACATATACCCCTAATAACTATCGTTGCGTAATTGAATATAGATGGTTTTTAAATTAAGAGGGGAAGAAGTTAAATAGTAGGCGTACATATTCATTTTAAGTAGCAGCACGCCTAGCTCGCATTACCAGGATACGCCACTGATAATATGGTTATAATCTATTTCTAATAAAATTTGGCGTCGACAAACAAAGACATGAATAAATAAAATAACTAACCAATATTCATCAGGACAAAGAACCATAATTATTATTGTTGTCAACAAGTCGGGATTCTGGAATTTAATAAATAAAAACGCTGCACTGCCTCAAACAAGATTGATTTTCGTGAACAAACGCTTGATATAAATGTTGGTAAACTTTAAAAGCGTCGAGATGAGCTTACTGCAGGTGGAACTCCTAATATGCCTATTTAATAATTAATTTATGTCCTGCAGTCCATATTAGAAAATGCACGTGGTGTGTATGATATACACCCGCTTTGCTGGATACTAGACTTAAGCAGGTTGCACACAGATTGACTTGGCCTACAGATTTGCCACAAGCACAGTTTGAAAGCGTTCAGGCTGTTGGTGGTTGTACGTTCTGAAAATTAAACAAAAAAAGTTTTAAAAAAATTGAGTTATGAATTCTAGTTTAGTATTTGAGAACAAAATGAAAAATGTTTGACACAGGATAAGATATGGAAATACAAAGATAGTAATGAACATAATAACATTAGGTCTTTCCACACAAAAAGGATATCACTATTTTGATGCATGTGATAAACACGTTGAGATATCATCTATTCAACAAGCTAAAGATAGGAACTGCCGATCAGTGTAAGTGTGGCACTGATAAAATGACTGCTGAACATCTGCTTTAAAGTTACCCATTATATGCGGAACAGATAAAGCGTATATGGCCGACACCAGTACCATTCTCGGAAAAGCTCCATGAAGATTCAAATAGCCTCAAACTGACTACTGCTTTCTTTGAAAACATTCACGTAGACGTCTGAGAGTGTACGAAGAAGTAGTTGAAAAAAAAAAGACTTCAAAAGCAGGATAATGACATTCGTAACAAACAAGAAAATGAGTTATGAAGAGATTTGGAGAAGGCGCTGAATAAAAGCCTTGCAAGCAAAAAGTCTTCTGTTAATGAGACTTCGTAAAGTTTGCCAAGACTTTTTGCAGGGTTGTCAATAATGGTGGAATTGTTAGTTTGATAGGAGTTTTCTTTCCTTATCGAAAGGCTTCTAGAATTCTTAGATTTTAAACAGTTTTGCACCAGCTGATCAGTATATGCAAGCGTGCTGACATTCTGCAGGCCTGGTTCTCTTATTTTTCAGAATTGTTGTACCATTCATGAGTTCATTAAGCAGTGGAGCTGGCAAGTGATGCCCTCAACCGAACACATTTTGCAGCCGTTCTGAGAGTTTCCCCTGGAGAAACGGTACACCCAAGTTTGATTCTTACTTGCAGCTCAATCCGTCTTGTCGTATACAAGAACTGAAAATCTACCAAAGAATCCCGTGACACGTAGCTTCCCCATTATTCTAGTTGCATATGGCATCTGGTACATTTCAAGTGCATGCCACAGCACCTGGTTGGGGATCGATAAAATACAATGGATCTATTCAATTAAATTACGAGTACATAGAGATTTATTCTCTTAGGTTTCGTCTTTTTATTGCCAGCCAAATCACAATGGAATGCTCTAGACATCAAAAGGCAACTGGGATACTTCTCTTCTGGATTACGGTGTTTGTTAATCTATTCTCAAAGATATATGTAGTGAGTCTTTTTTGTCAGCGCTGAGAATATCTTTCCTACCACAAATTGTCCTGAACAGGCTGACGTCTGAAAAATATTTTTCTTTACGGGCATGTATGTACCAATGGGCTTGTTCCATATTTTTGCCCTCGGGCTAGTGATTCTTGTTTTAAACGCTGGTACAATCGTTTCAGGCACCTCCGTTCACATCTTACATACAATGTGTGGATCCCCCGTAAGGATCTGGAGCTAATTTGCATCGCATTTTCGAACAATACATGGTACTTCTTACATTTCTTGGGGCTTGAAGTTGTGTTCAGTTCCTGGTTTGCTGAAACATGAGTAAGGCTTGTCTTCATGTCGCTAATAGATTATTATAATTTTTGTTGATCAGAACCGATTCACTGGACTCCGGGCAAACTCATAGGTGTTCAGGCTTCTTCGGCAAATGTCGAAGTGTAGAAAGGCTAACTGTTCCTGTTGCGCGCTGGTTGTATACACGACGGACGCATCCTCTAAAACGTTCCTCGCTGCTTGTCAATCGATTGATGCTGAATTCCAGCAACCTTAACCTTGCTGATTCATCGATACAGTGTCCTTCTCTAATAGATGATAATTAATTGTCTTCAGTATCTCTCCCATATCCACATTCATTGCATCCACTATGGATGCTCTTGAAGCTAGTCTGTCAGCTCTTTCATTGCCGCGTACCCCTGCATGACCAGGACAGTTCATCCACACCAGTTCCGGAAGATTGGAGGCTCCTATGCAAGTTTTCCACTCATGCCGTTACCATTCATTTTTGATCTTCCGAAACCGGAGCTGACAGTCTGATGCAATAACTGCTCCTGTTAATGAAGCTTCAGACTGCCACCTTAGGGCTGCAGTAGCTGTCTCTACTTTCATTCTCATGCTGGAGGTTGGTGTCATGTAATCCTCGCTATATTCAGCAACAATCATGCATTTACTCTAGCCGAGAAACCCGCTAATAAAACGTGATTGTTCGAATAAGCTTCTTCTGATGTTCTTACAACTATTTTTTTATACCTTGTGTTACTGATCGTGGATCCCCAAACAGTTCTTTAGTAAATCTCAATAATTCCCTGAAGATCTTTCTCTATGTATGTGTGTATTTTTTTCTTTTCCTGTACATACGTCCTAACAAAAGGTAAAAAAAGGTAAAGGATCCCGTTACACGTCCATTGAGACATATTGGGAATATGATGTTAGGCCTATATTTTCTTGACCATCGGCACACTAGGAGTGATGTGGTCAGCATCACACCGGCTTCCTTTAACCTTCCCACATTTGCTTTGGTACCCAATTCATGAGACTGGGTCGACCCAGGAGCTATTTGAGGTCTAAAAAATTCCACAACAACTGGGGATCAAACCATGGACCACTGAGCTCGGAAGGCAGTGCACTAACCACTGCGTTACCTCGGCTCTAACATACAAAGCGTCCAAACATACAAAGCGTCCAAACATACAAAGCGTCCAAACATACAAAACGTCCAAACATACAAAGCGTCCAAACATACAAAGCGCATAATGTTGGGCTTTTAACTGTTGCCATTGTCGTGAGAAATTCTAATCCACATATATAAATTAAAAAATAAATGTAAAGCCTAACAAATGACTTCAATAAAAGGAAAGAAGAATGGTAAAGAACAGTGCTGTCACAATGACTGTACTCGAAATCCCCCTTGTTTTCTACTTCGTCTGCAAATTGTAACGTTTCACGTTGATAGTAAAAGCCTACTGCTTCAATACCCGCTTTCTACAATAAAACTTGTACTGCCTTTCTAAGAAAAACCTTGAGATACGCAAGCTGACCTAGATTTAAAATTCCATTCATGTCATTTTATACACTATGTTACCAAAAACGAAAGACAGATGGACTAAGGATAGAAAGAAAGGGAGGGGCTGAAAGCCGGAACGCAGGCAATACTACCACAGTCTCGCGATACACAATTACTACCATCACGAGTGTAAGGCCACTAGCACTAACTTTTTTCAAATCGACAGTGATAAAAAACACGTAGAGGAACGAAAGCTGAAATAGTACGGAGTAAAAGATTGGCTAGAATTTAAAGCAAGCCGAGGTGTGATTGGCTAAACTATATATACGAATCTAGTTGTTGATAGTAACGCGTAGTAAATGGGATACATTTTTTTTTTAAATTCATTCAAAATATAGTTAGGCTTTGAGCGATTGGTCGAAGCATTTGAATTGAACGAAATAGTACGCTGCTCGTTGCGAGTTTCAAAAGATTTTCATGAGAGCAGGAGCGATGGCAGACCTGTGCTGTGGTTTATAAATTATATCGACCGAAAGCAGTCTGAAACAGTGGGCAAATCTAGATATGTGCCATTATCTAGTGCCTTATTCGTCGTAACCTGTGTTATTTCCTTTCTATGTGGGGTTTCCTGCTGGTACTTGGCTGATGCTGTCAGAAATATTCAGCACTAGATCAAGCCATCTCTGACAACAGCTGTTAAGAGAGAGATTGTAGACCAGTACAACAGAGTCCATAAGAGTGATAAAGAGAACTATTGGGATGATGTATATCCCTTACCAGCTTCAAGGAACAAGTAATTAGATAGAGAAAAAAATACCCAGTTGAAGATTGATTTCATGTATTATGGACACATGGTCTATTGCTTGTAAATAATTGCATATACATATTTGTAAATATATATGATTCCATCAAACTGATTATCAATGACTAAAGTCCTGGCCAAAAGAACATTTAGGCTCAGGACCAATAAAGTTTAACAGAAAATTTTTAATTATAAAACTTAACCGCTGGAGTTAGTTGATTTTATCTTAGAAGTTAATATTTGTTGGTATATGTTTTGTATTGAGGTTATTCCACACACTCACCTTTGCATTACCCTAGACACTTAACGAAGCCAACATTCATATTGATTAAGAATTAGTTTGATTGAGATATAAATGTGGCAGCAAGTAAGGTCATCTGAATTACACTCCAAACCTATTAACATCAGATACCTTCACAGCTGATCTCAGTCAGTACACTAAGTACTTTATACTATATTTAAGTCCCAACTCACCACAGCCATACTACTTGAAGTCCATCGTTTACTACGTCTGTTACTTTTGTAAACTGTTTCCAGACATCTTTTTCAGTTTCCTACTTTCTTCTATTCATTTTTCTCATCTGTCTTTTTGTTGTATATTTCTTTTATGTTCATTCATGTTTCCAAATTGTTTTGCGACAATGACGAAATGATATATAGATTTACAGTTGCCTTTCCAGGGTTGTTTCAGTATCATGTGCACAGCAAACATGATTGGCTGTGCAAAAAAAGGGAGAGCAATAACGTAATGATTTCTCTGTTCATCCCAGGCATTGACTGAATTATGTCCGGTGTTTAAAAAAACTTTAATTATATTGACAGATTTTTTTGGTAAATCGTTATAGGCTTCCTAATCTCATTGTGAATTAATCTTCTATTTAAACTGTAAGACAAAATACCTCTAAATGTTTTTGTTACTATCCAAGAAGTCAAAACGATGTGTTGTTGAGGATTTTCTTGTTTTCATTTTTCTTCAGGATGTTTGCTGGCCCCGTATCCAAATCTCCTTAGTCGCCTTTAAAGACAAGCATGGCAGGTTATGATGTCCCTATTCTGTGCTCCCTTGGTGTGAGGAACATATAGACTCTTCTAGCATAAGTATTGAGATGGGCTTCATTTAATTCCTTCTAATCCACGAACTGTATAATGCGCCATGATATAGTACCTTATTATTTCTCAAAATAACCATCTGTTCTGCTTTACTTTGGTTTGCTCGTGCCATATATATATATATATATATATATATATATATATATATATATATATATATATATATATATATATATATATTGTCGTGAAGTGTTCTGTTTTCACAACACGTCCTTATGTGTACCTCTGACTAAACCGCGCGCCATACTTTATGATAACTGCCTGATACACGGACCAATCAGAAGGTACTTTTATGCCTTGTTTACTAAAGCCTGGTACAGTCAAAATGGCCAACCTAAAATGTGCAAACGAGTGGAGGATGACAATTAATTACAGACTTAGGAAAGAAGTACCACCTGGAAGAGATCACCAATACGATTTTGGAGATGTTGCTCTACACGTCTGTGCAGAGACTTTTACGACCAGTAGTATATTAAGAAAGAAATCTCTGGTTGAATGCATCGAGGCCTCAGGTTAGTCCATAATTTTGCTGTTTAGAGTACGCATAGAATTAAATGCACTTAAGAAAATAAAAGACTATTAGCTAGGAAGATGTCGAATAATACAGGGCGCGTTTTAGGCTTTAGATGAAGAAAATCGCTCCAGGAATAACGTAGATAACTAAATTCTTAATTTTCCTGATTTGCACACCTATGCAGATTTTACAAACATTTGTGGATGCAAATACTAGCGAGCAGGGACACTCCCTCTGACGTCCAACCTCGGACTATAAAAACTGTGTTCTAAACGAAAAAAGGCCAGTCATATTTTGAAAATTACAGCGAGCGCAAAAAAAGTGTTAGTGAATAGTGCCTTGCCTTCTGCATCTGACAGCAGACCATTATAACCATTAACAGCTCGAATGTATGTACCTGAGGGTAAAACAGAATCTATATATATATATATATGTATATATATATATGCATATAAATATATGTATTTTTAGTGATTAATTCATTTGTGCGTTAGGAAGTGTGTAGAATGTGTTAGAAAACTAAGGTGTGTTACTAGCGGACTTACAGGCCTGTGTATAACTCTGGAGGCAAAAGCCAGCCTTGTGAAATATTCAAGATAATTAAGAATGATGGCAAAAGTGTGTCTGTAGGTGTAGAAAAGCATTTAAAGAATTATTTCTTGATGGAATGACACACACACCAGGAACGTAAGGAAGGATGAAAGCGATTGTTTCACTGGATTTTTTAAGCTATTACTTAGTGTTTTATACTAGACCTAATCATTATAGGGAGGCGAATCATGGACAAATGGCTCTAACTAAAGTTTTAGAGGAAAATTGTAGTAACAATGAACTGGATGTGGGTGTCACTGGTATAATATGTCCTGTGCATCTGCTAGCACTGTCTGAAACTGTCTATCATCCCCAACCTTTGTGATACTGGGATAGTGATGGACCATATAGGGGTTACATTTATTATGTTTCAGGTTTTTTCCTGTCAACCCAACTGCTCATAAGAGTCAGCCACTACTGAAGGCACTACTGGTGCAAGCGCCTTTGAGTTCAGAGGGCCAGTTACCAAATGCCTACTGCCTGGAGGAAGTTCAAATAAATTTTCCTGCCAGGACAAAAGTGGAACCAGCTGCATTCTACAGATGAGTGCAAAACAAGGCAACTGTAGAGTATCCGATTTACACCACAATTATAGACAAACATTTATGATGAAAAGTGCGGGCCTAAATATAGCCAGTGATAGCTTCACATTCAAGTGACCGTGAAAGATCATTGTTAGAAGCATATAAATATTATTCCAGCAGAGATAATTTACCAAAGTGAGAACTCTCATCAAATGTAATGTCTTTTGATACCTTTTAACTATGTTCCACTGTTTTATTGATTTAATGTTGTAATTGAATTTGATTTCCTTTAAAGCTTTTCAAAAAGAAAAGAGAAACTGTATAAATAAATTGTAAATATTTACCAGCAGACTTACTTAAATTATTTAAGTTGAGTTCAAGTTTTTGTTGGTAGATAATTTAGTAGAATACCCCTAGAAGGGTTAATAATAAAATCTGAGGAGGATCTGGAGAGGGAGCCCATAGGAATCTAGGAAAATATAATATCATCATACCTAGAAACTTATACAGCTTGATCCTACCTTTGATGTCGATACACCCTTATTCTTTTCAGAAAAAGAGGTATTTCTTATAAGACCAGACTCTTATCTGGCACTATTCTGGTATCACCTGATACAACTTTTTGTCCAGGATCTCTTATAATTTCAGTAATAATCAACCCTCTCGTGATATATATATATATATATATATATATATATATATATATATATATATATATATATATATATATATATATATATATATATATATATATATATATATATATATATATATATATATATACACACATATATATATGACACATGTTCGAATTGTGATGAAAAAAAATAATTTTGACACGGATAATTTCAGCCCTTGAAAGAAAACTGATGGCTGATGACTGACCAGTTATGCCATTTTAATTTTTTGTTTTTCTTAAGTTTAACCTGCTTTGCTTTTAGAGTAAATTTGTAATTTTTCTGTAAATCCCTATTGTGTTGCCTTTTATTTTTCTTTCATTTTTTTATTTTTTTTTTTAGGATGGGGGGAGGGGGGGGGGGGAGAGAAATCAAGTACTTCCCTGTTTTTTCAACGAAATACCAAGGTCTTCAGCGTTTAAGTCTGTGTTTGTTTTGCTCTGTTCAGTAAAGCAGACAGCGATGTACTTTTCCTCTAGACTACTCCCTTTGTAAACGGATTTGTTGTTTGCGTTCGCTCTCAGCAATATCTCTCTCTTACAATGCTGGCCGTTAGTTTTGAGCGGAAGGTACGTTGTGTCATAGTTTCCAGCTAGGATGCGATATCTGCGCCTTTTGACGCTGTAGTGGATTTGATGGTACTGTATGGTTGTGATATTACCTAGTGTGATGCATGAGGTCAGCTGTGAAGGCTCCTGAGATAAATGTAGCTGTGAATTTACAGAAGGCCCTTCTTGCTACCACTTACGACCTCACACATATCTATTTTACTAATGAATGTGGCTACGTTAAAAATCTAGGGTACTGATATGTAATGTGTTGTGGTAGATTACATACACACACACACACAGATATTTAATAAGTCTAATAATATTAATAGAATTTATAACACACTGAACTAACTCAAGCTGTTTAAATTTTTGATATTAAATTTTCTTTAAGTTTATTTGTTCTGAACCAAGGTTTTATTTTGGTCAGAACATATGAAAGGTTTTGAAATTATGAATGAAATGCATGAATATATGGCATAATAAATTAAAGGTGTGTACATATGTATTTTACAAGACTAGTTAATATTACTACTGTTTATATTTGTAATTTCTCTGGGAGAACGATTAATGGATGTGCTGTTGGGGTGGCTTCATCACTCCCAGTCTATGACTACCAAACATTGTCCATTTATTGATGGGAGGAATACAAGTTTTATTTCCCAACATGGTATGTTCTAGTTGATGGGAATATAGTTGGTGTGTTAGTTAGTAAATAAGTTGGTGAATGTCCAGCAGGCCAGACGCTCACGTATCTTGACTGAGTAGTTCTGGTGCTGGAATCTGGTGGCCCCACCTCTCCGTGCTTGGGGGCAATATAAGGCTGCTCTGACAAAATACTAGACTGCACTGGCCCACACTTGTATTTATTACCACAGCATTTGACACCGCTTTGGTGCCAAACAGAAACTCACACTTCTGCAACAAAAGTATTGGGTCATGTGTCAGAACTCTACCTCCTGAGCCACTTCTGTACACAACGTTACACAACAACACCACATAGACGGGGTCAGATCTCTCTGACCATACAGCACATCTTACCAAGTTGGTTTCACATAGTACTAGTTCCCCAAGACTACATATTCTGAAATATGTTCATTAGCTTCCTGCTATTGAATAAGATAGGTGATATGTTCCACTGATCTCAACACTTGATCCGCCCTTCATAATCCTTGCTGGCGTTTATGTATTTTGTTTGTCTCTAGACCCTGAACTTGGGCTGGGGATCTAGAGCGAATCCTTACTTGTTGTAAGGGGTAGATTTTGATATGGCAGTATCAAATCACTCGAAACATTAAACAATATTAAAATATACAAAGAAATGCTTTCAGTCTTACCAGAATTATGAATAGAGAACACAGTTATATTCTAGCAAAACTCAGCTGAGCTGCTGGCTCTAGTATGGCGTCCCTCTAAATATTGCAATTAGCTTCTGGGAAATACACCACTGAAGAATTACTGTGTCTACTACTGGACAATTTATGTTGAATGGCAAAAATGCGCGTCTGTGCGCCGATAATATGATTATCTGTGGCCAATCACCGACTTCCCCCCTTTCAAATTTCAAACCTCCAACCAAAAGTCAATTCAGTAATACCTCAGTCAAGTATGTATTATTGTCTGTTGGTCCGTCTGTCTCTACTTGCGTTTTTTTACAAAAACACACTTGTTTCTACATGCATTTCCTACACGAATCTGCCTCTAGAGTTATTTTTAGCCACAATTTTCCACTATCTCCTCCTCTCTTTCATTCCAACTAGATTTTAGCACTTGAGTCTCAAGGCCGCAATTTTTTGAAAATTAGTGACATTTTTTTTAACAGTGCAGTCGCTCGTCTGTTATGAACAACACAGTCTTTTGTCAATATCTTCATTATTATCTATCCGTCTGTATAAATGAAAGCATATTATTTCTCTGCTCAAGATGGGCCATCAGACTAGCTAGGTTTTATATTCCTAACATTATTATTAAGAAAAAGTTACTTTTTCAAGGTTAGTTGTTTTTTTTTGAAATATGTTCGAGCATCTTCTGTAATGCGTTTGCCGCTGCATTCAAATAAAAGGACTAAGTATCGTAAAAGCGTCCAAGAAATGACTGTTGCGTATAATAGCTAAGGTCCCTTTTGTCCATTTCTTTACATTGTGTCAACTTGGGGACGTGAATTTTTTTCCTTTCCCCACCAATTGCGTCTTTTTAGCCTTGCTAGTTTCAAGCACGTGTTCAGTCATATTTTTTCTTTTTGATCCCCGTTCCCTCCCGTCTCCAAGGGTAAACATTTTGCCTTCACGTCTAACAAGTTAGTTTCCATGGCGCGTAGTGAACCGCGGCATGGGCGATCATGTCTTCTAGTAGCTTACGCATTATTTTTATCCCTACATTTTATCATTTGGAGATATTTTAACGTTGTATCACGGTTAAATTTATCACAGACGCGACACATCCGATTTCAGCAAGCAATTTTTACGGGTTTGCTTCCCTTCCACCTCACGCCTATATGCATGCTATGCCTTATGTTCATCCAAAGTGCAACGAGATGACTGCACCAGTGAGCGTCATCGGAGCGGAGACGCAACTCTGCCCCCGATCTAGGAGGCTCCGTTTCCAGGACCACCACACACAACCAATTGTTTTTGTTTTAATAACTTTGGCATCGCACAAATTATAATAGATACAAACATTCAGGACTCGTAATAAATCTGCCACCAATTATGACACGGTCTCCATTTAACGTCTCCGATAGAACACAACAAAATAAGACCGGGAGTAAATTGTTAAATGTCGATAAACTTTGCTCCATTCGTAAAAAAGTCCGCAGCTTGCGGCAGTTTACGGATAAAGTTGTTGTATAGAAGGTCCTAAGAAGATCCGACGATTTATAATATCAATCAGACTAGATGCGACTAACGGTTTCCTTCGTACGCCAAAGTTGGTTACAGAAAATGACTGCCATTCGAATTACGAGGTTTACAAAACATAGAAGGGTTTGTGAACTTACGTATTATATCCTTTTTCATCAACTCAAACTCAAATTAAAAACTATACAGAAACAAATGGAATGTAGAACATCCAGGTCAGACACAGAATGATGCTTACTACCAGCTTAACAGAAGAGAACAAGTGGTAATCTTTAGATTCCGCACTGGCTACAACAGACTGAGATATCATCTATTCAACGAGCTAGAGATAGGAACTACCGATCAGTGTAACTGTGGCACTGACGATGATGTTGATGATGATGATGATGGTGATGATGATATAATCCCTTTAGCTGTGAGCAGGTAGCTCTTGACAGCCCATTGCCTCTCTGACAAAGGTGCAAGTCTTCCTCGGTGGTTGTGGTGGCACTGATAAAAATGACTGCTGAATATCTGCTTCAAAGTTGCCCCTTATATAATCGGTACAGAGAAAGTGCACATGGCCCACGCCAGTTCCTTTCGTGGAACAGCTTTACGGGGATTCAAACAGCCTCAAACTGACTATTGCTTTCTTTGAGAACATTCATGTGGACGTCTGAGAGTGTACGAATGTGGCAGCCTACTCTTGTATTGTTTCAAGTATGTCACTGCCTTCTTTTCTACCCAGGTTCATTACTTCAACGGTGAACGACGAAACGTATAAACAGACAGAGTGTCACACCACACATAGATCCACGTAACTCTGTATGAAGATGGCTAAGTCCTGGTCTAGTCAAAACACAGTTTATTTACAAAATGTACATTTGGTTGTGATATATTCTGTCTTATTCAGTATTTATAACTTCCTTGATTAATATCGTCTATTCATATATTCTTATAACGTTCAGGTTATTTATTGTTAATACCGGGCATCTCCGGGGATGAATACTTTTCCTAATATTCTAACTATCACTGGCCTCACAAGGCTGACCCACTGAACTTCTTAGCTATAGAATCTCTACATACCTCGTCAAGATGATCAATTCTCTTGGTAACGAATTTCCTTCATGAATTCGTTCTATACTTGTCTGCTTATTGTAGCTATTATCTTCTACTGCATGATGCCGCTGAGTCTGTCCACCACAGATCATCGAGTTAGCAAACTTCGATGAGCAAGCATATGTCTGTCAAGATGGCTGGTTCACCTTGCACAACCGTTACCTACGTTCGTGCGACCCGCCTGTCTAACTGGCGCTTCTCGAATCTCTCTTTTCTCAACTGACCCTAAGAGCGTGCACCGTGAACTCTATTCACTTGTCTAGCCTTCTTCCGGGAGGTTTTATGCGCATCTTCCTCGGACAACCTACTTGCCCTTTATCTTACTGCTTATACCTAACTGCCCTAGTTTAAACCATCAGTTGCTTCCCCTGCCACACGGAGAAGAAGAAGAAAATTAAAAACTATACTTCAGTATACACAAATTGAGCTAATACCGTCATGATGGAAGCAATCGAATTAAAGTTCAACTTCGAATTATATATCGCGCTTCAAATTAAGTGCAGTTTGTTGCATTATTACATTTTCCTCACCAAAATACATATTTGCTGCTTTCTTTAAAACATCGTATGTAAAAAATTAAAAAAAAACAATTGGCAGTGACTTTCATTTTCCCTTACGCTCCACACGAAACATGGAGCCAAAACTGTAGCTGGCCCCCTTGCAGGAAACCGACACCAATCATTTATATGCTCTTACAGCGATGGTTTCTGTGACAATTTTGTTTAGCATGATGAGTTTGCCAGCGCCCATGCACAAACTCATATTAGTCGTCTTGTACGACATGTGTAGAAACATGGACAGTGAATAAGTAATTGGAAGAACGAATTGAGACTCTTGAGATGTGGATGTATAGAAGAATGGGGCGTATCAAATGGAAAGAGAAGAAAACAAATAAGGAGGTCCTATAAAAAGATAGCTTTGACAAGAGAACTAATAAGGGAGATCAAAGTTAGGCAGCTAAAATACTTTGGCCACATAAAAAGGCATAACACCTTGCAGAAGACCATAACAGAAGGGAGAGTTGAAGGCAAACGTGCAAGGGGAAGACAGCGCTATAAGTGGGAAGATAACATCAAGAGATGGACAGGAAAGAGTCTATCAGAGTGCACCACTAGGACAAGAGACAGAAGACGTCGGAGATCCATTACAGCCAACCTTCGTTGTGGAGATGGCAACTGATGATGATGATGATCACTCTTGTAAACAGTACAGTCGTCCGCAAACAGAACGACGGAGAGAGAGAGAGAGAGAGAGAGGGAGGGAGAGAGAGAGAGAGAGAGAGAGAGAGAGAGAGAGAGAGAGAGAGAGAGAGAGAGAGAGAGAGAGAGAGAGAGAGAGAGAGAGAGAGAGAAAGAGTTCAACAAAAAGGCACTGACAGCTTTACCTCCCGGTGGATCCAAACATGAAACTAAGGAACGATTTTCCAGAAAGAATGTACATGATTTTATGGCCGCCGCTTGCTGTTTTTCACGACAATATGATCTGAATGTCCTGGCTGTATCTTCACATTCCTGACCCTCTGGTGTACTTGTTACGATGCGGAAAGGATTATAAAATGTTATATACACATATTATATCTTCAATACAAAATGGCTAGCTTAAAGGAAGGAGGTACAATGAAATGCTATTTTCGTAAATAACTGGATGATTTCGATACAAATGGACAAGGTTAACCTACAACATTAATAGCTATGCATACCAATGCATTTTATGGTTTAATGCTATTGATTGAAATGGAAACAGACGGTCATATTGAATTTTACTGCTGTGTTTCAATTCACTAAGGCTTGGTTATTTGTTGAGCTATGAAGCTCATCATTGTATTTTACAACATTTTTCAGATTAGAAGTTTGGTAAGTTTCATAGATTTTGAGATATAGAATTTTTAAGCTAGTATCTAAAAATGGTAACACATGTTTCTAAATTTTACAACATTATTTGCAATAAATCAAAATTTTCATAAGGTATCAAAATCGAGTCAGACAAAAATGTTACTGTTGTAGATGTGCTACGTTTTGACTAGCTGTTTTTCAGATTGTATATATGATTGTCATTCTGATCGTATATGTAATAGTTATTCTGATTGTATATGTGATTGTCATTCTGATTGTAAATGTGATTGTCATTCTGATTGTATATGTGATTGTCATTCTGATTGTCTATGTGATTGTCATTCTGATTGTATATGTGATTGTCATTCTGATTGTATATGTGATTGTCATTCTGATTGTATATGTGATTGTCATTCTGATTGTATATGTGATTGTCATTCTGATTGTATATGTGATTGTCATTCTGATTGTTTATGTGATTGCCATTCTGATTATTTATGTGATTGTCATTCTGATTGTTTATGTGTTTGTCCTTCTGATTGTATATGTGATTGCCATTCTGTTTATATATGTGATTGTCATTCTGATTGTTTATGTGTTTGTCCTTCTGATTGTAAATGTGATTGTCATTCTGTTTATATATGTGATTGTCATACTGTTTATATATGTGATTGTCATTCTGATTGTCTATGTGATTGTCATTTTGATTGTCTATGTGATTATCCTTCTAATTGTCTATGTGATTGTCATTCTGATTGTCCATGTGATTGTCATTCTGATTGTATATGTGATTGTCATTCTGATTGTATCTGTGATTGTCATTCTGATTGCATATGTGATTGTCATTCTGTTTGTCTATGTGATTGTCATTCTGTTTGTATATGTAATTGTCATTCTGATTGTATATGTGATTGTCATTCTGATTGTATATGTGATTGTCATTCTGATTGTATATGTGATTGTCATTCTGATTGTATATGTGATTGTCATTCTGAATGTGTATGTGATTGTCATTCTGATTGTATTTGTGATTGTCTTTTTGATTTTATATGTGATTGTCATTCTGATTGTATATGTAATTGTCATTCTGATTGTATATGTGATTGTCATTCTGATTGTATATGTGATTGTCATTCTGATTGTATTTGTGATTGTCATTCTGATTGTATATGTAATTGTCATTCTGATTGTATATGTGATTGTCATTCTGATTGTATATGTGATTGTCATTCTGATTGTATTTGTGATTGTCATTCTGATTGTACATGTAATTGTCATTCTGATTGTGAAAGAATAAGATACGCATTAATCCCGTAGCAAATACTGCCATAGGGGAGTGGCGTGTTAGAGGATTCACCATGCTATGTCCAGCATAGAGCAAAATAGCGAAAATAACGAATGATATGGCCTGATTTATGCCAAATACAAGCGATGAGTGAGAAAAATGAAGAAAAAGAAAAGAAACTGTCGGAGGGCTGAAGGTGTGAGAGATCACACAAAAGAGCATGTTCAGACGTTTTGTCACATTCACAATACAATTAGACAGACAATTACACACAATCAAACATGCAATAACTTTACAGTCAGAAAGACAATTACACACAGACAGACATGACAATCACATTACTTGAAAAAATTCAATGACACATACAATCAAAACTGACAGCGATATAATATAACGACAGGCAATTGCACACAATCACATTACAGTAAGAAAGGCAATTAAACGTACCATCACAAACACAATTATAGTCATACGGATAAGTACACACACAATCAACAAGATAGACTGCAGATGAGAAGGCACCCTAGATGTAATTTTTTAAAAAATAAGTTGTACCCACAGCTGTCACCACAGCTCAAACATTAATATATCAGTAGAGAATCAAAACTACAGCTGATAAATAGTACATTCTAACCAACATTTTGCTATCAGTGTCAAACATGGTCCCTAACCAAAGCATAATAGAGGTAAACCACATCCTGCGAGATGAGATGCTTAAGAAAAGCCAGTAATGTTATCAGGAGAGACAGAATGAGAAATGATGACATCAGAACAATTGTAAATACTACAGCCTGCATCATATATATATATATATATATATATATATATATATATATATATATATATATATATATATATATATATATATATATATATATATATATATATATATATATATATATATATATATATATATATATATAGAGAGAGAGAGAGAGAGAGAGAGAGAGAGAGAGAGAGAGAGAGAAATTAAGCCGATAGGATAGTATGGCGCTCTCTCTCTGATAAACCTCTACACCTCAGGGTATAAGAAACGACTAAGTAAGTAAGAAACATAAGTGGTTTGGCCATTTCATGAGAATGGAGCCCGATAAGTCCCCACCACACGCCTACAACATTAAAAGATCTGGTTTCAGAGCACGGCGAAAACCAAGAAGTAGATAAATAAACAAAATCACAGGAAATTTAACCACGGGCTGACAGCAGCCATGTGCAACAAACTTGGCTCAAGAAGACAAACTTGAGCTCTCCACTATGCTTCGTGGAACGAGTTGAACAAGTAAGTTACACGTACAATCATGCATGGATGCATATCTCTAGCCACCCTTATATGACCACCAGCTAAGCACAATGCTATAGTATACAGATGTTGAAGTGAACATTTGTCTGTGATGCTAATTACACCCTCATTGACTCTTAAAATCATCCGTACACTTTAAGGGATTTCCTCTGGTGAAACATGTCGAGAACCCAGCATTGCACACTAAAGTTGGAGGAGTCGAGCCCCAGACGTAACTCTGGCTTTTACCTGATCGGCTTCATACAGGAGGATCTCACTATGGACCCATGACATGCGGGGGAGGGGGGAGAGAGAGAGAGGGGGGGGGCTGAGAAGTGGTTCTGTGTAAGACGTGACAATTCCTTTGGAGAGCTCAGAACCAGAGTACAGTATTTTGGCTCTGCATATCTGGAGAGCCCCTTTGTATGGCGGGGAATCCACTGTATGTCACGTGCTTTATACTTCCAGCTTGGTACCAATTGTGATGATCCTTTAAATGCAAGCCAAGCTGGAAAAACTGGAGCTCATGACTTCAACTCAGCACGTTTCGCAAAGGCAGAAAAACCACAGGAAAGCCTACATCAACAGTGAAGATAATACCAAAGAGTCTTCAGCTTGGTATTGTCTGCAAAAGAGCGAGAAGCTCAGCAGTCGTAGTTAAACAACAATAAAAACAACAACAAAATATGTACAATCATATATGTACCTGTACTGTCTTGCAGCATTTTCCATGGAAAGGCGCAATATTTCTTGTTGCACTGTTATATCTTTCTTCCAGGCATTTTTCTGTAGTATGTCCTTCTTATTTGTTTCTGCTAAGTAGGTCTGTGGGTTCTCAAAACTAAGTGGTCCTGAAAGTATAGGTGATAAAAAATTTTACTGTGCTAAATGTTTGGAAATAGTTTATATTTAAAAAAAAAACGAATATAAGCTACACGGCGCAATATGAAAAAGAAAAACCCACATCCATTAATTATTTTGCAGCTGTAGAAATTCAGGTATCACGGCTTTGGAGCGTATCTCGGAGCTGGAGCTCGTAGCAGTGGAGCAGTCAGAGCCGGATTAACGTAGTAGCACAAGTAGCATATGCTACGGGCCCCGCGCTTTTAGGGGCCCCGCGCCAATAAATATGTACATAATTTGTTGGTCATCTTCTAATACGAGCGTTGATGGGAAGGAGCGAAGCTTCTGACCGGGTTGGAAGGAAAGTTCACTGACCCCCCAGCCTCGCAATGACATGTCATTGGGCCAAAAGAGCTGGAAAGCTCGAGTGCCGCTAATTAGAGAGAAGAAAAAAAAATACGAGCGTTAAACCAATGATCTTGTGATTTATGTCATTTTTAGCGCCTTTTCATTTGATGTCACGAAATTGTGAGAGAAAGAGCATAAGAGGGTGACTTAGTGTGACTCTTAATTATTTTAATATTAACTGTTTGCGGACGGAACCCATTTAAGTGGCGTTGAAAATTTGGTCACGTTTGGACGGAAGCCACTTTTTTGGCTCTAGGCGACTGCCCCTCTATATTTGTTTCGTTCTTTGTGAAATGAATTTGCATTAACAATAAAAACTAGAATTTAGGAAACGGAAACTTCCTGTTTTAATTGAGGTATACGGCGTGCTCGCACTCTCTTTCGATCTTGATTAAAATTTCTTGATTTGTAATGTTAGAAAACTCAAAAAATGAGCAGTAGACACAGAGATATTGGACGTAATTATGCTTCTGGAGGTGAAAAACGTAAAGCGAAGGAAGAAAATAAAGAAGAGATCAACTTGTGATATCAAAAACACGTAAGCTGACAGAATATTTTGATGTTCATGGTGGTGGTACGTCTAACCGCTGAAGCTGGAAGTACAGGAACAACTAGTACTAGTGCAGGCTGTGCAGCAGAAAACATACAGCAAAACACAGTATACACTGAGTCTGAATGTGAAAGAATAAGTGAAACGAAGAAGTACTCTAATGATATTAGTGATTGGCCGAACAATATAGATGACTGTGAGCGTGTATATTGCATATCCAAGGGAAGTGAAAAATGTCAACATGTTGATAGTGCCTTCTCTTCATCCGTGCGATTGTATGACACTGAAAAGAAAACTCGATACTGTCAGAAGTCTTATTTTACACATATTCATAAACTTACAAACAAGCAACGTGCAAGAAAATGGTTATGCTATTCAGAAAGTAAAGGGCGCCTATTTTGTTTCCCATGCAAGCTTATGAGTTCAGAATGTTCATCAAAGTTTACTGTGGAAGGGTTTAATGACTGGAAAAATGCAAGCAATCTATTGCGTCGACATGAAGAAAGCTCCTCACATAGACAAGCTTTAATTTCACTGTTGATGCGTAAAAACAAAGGTGAACGTGTCGATTCCCAACTTGTGAAACAAATGGACATTCAAGAAAAGTATTGGCACAAACTTCTAGAGCGAATAATTCAAGTTGTGAAGTTTTTAGCAGAACGAGGCCTTTCATTTCGTGGCAGTGATGAAATTGTTGGGTACCCTTATAACGGGAATTACTTAGGGTTGTTAGAATTACTGGCCAAGTTTGACCCTTTTCTGGCAGAGCATATAAGTACTCATGCAAACAAAGGATTTGGACATACATCATATCTATTTAAAACAACGTGTGAGGAATTCATCAATCTGATTGGATCCAGCATACTGGATCACATTCTCTGTGAAGTGAAGAAATACAAGTATTATTCCGTTTCATTGGATTCTACTCCAGATATATTTAATATGGACCAGCTGACTTTGACTCTGCGCTATGTTTTGCCATCTGGACCAGTTGAAAGATTTGTGACATTTTTGGATATGGAAGGTCATAGTGCTGAACAGTATAAACTTGCCACTCATGTTGCTGGTGTTGTCATAACTTTGACCGCTGCAGTCTTTAATATCAATGTCATTTGCCTTTAAAAAATTAAGTAGACTTAAGTAGACTTAAGTAGGATTACAAGCACGGATTAATTGATAATGATAATTACTATGCAAATTAAAAATGTATGTGTTCAAATATGTTTGTGTTGTTTTATTGTTTTTTTTTAAATATAGGGCCCTTTTCTTAACATATGCTACAGGCCCCGCACTAGCTTAATCCGGCCCTGGGAGCAGTAGGTTTTCACCCGGAGATAAAGCGGAGCCGGGGCACACAAAATTGTGTCTCTGCTCAATTGCTCCAGTTTTTTAATTTATTTTTTTATTATTTTCAATCCAACATAAATTATATTACACTAGATGTTTAGAACTGAAATAAAGTATGATAATATGCGTGTTTTATTTGAAAATTGAAGTAATTTGGTAGTATTATTCGGGTGTGTTTTTTTTACAGAGTCGGAGTAGTAGTCGGATACAAACTCCACGACACCCCCTCTCCTCCCGTACTGTTAAAATTTCCGAACGCCATTGACCGAGAAACTCATCTATTGGACAATGACATTACTTTAACTGCCGTTTATGTAACAAATGATGGCTGTTAAAAAAAACTTTGTTTGTTTTGTTTTTGCGTTGCCTATTAATTACAAGTTTAAACCGCCCACATTCGTGTGCAGGAATTATGCTCAAACCAAATAACAGGCGAGGTTGCAATTTGGGTACTTTGATTTAATTTAGTCAATTTGCTTATATCAAACATAGGAATTTATATGATGCGATTAATAATTAATGATTCCCACTGCAGTTATTATCCGACTCCACAGTCCTGGTTTTGCTCATTCGTGTTTTAATGAACCCACCCTACGGCGGCTAAGGATCAAAGAAAAAAAAAATTCTACGATAGCATCAGTTTATGAAGACTGTAATGTAATGGGTGTTATTTTTTGCTGCTCTATATTTCAAATGACCATTCATTATTATTATTATTTTGTATGTCTCGTGTCCGACAGTTTGTAACTGTATTTTCCTCCTCAGGCTGTCCCATTTTCATGATTACTTCCCTTTACTTTGTTGTTCGGCCAACTTTTGTCATGGTGCTTTGTGGGGGGAGTTCAAGCATTTGTTCTTGAGTCAAGTGTTTCGCGTTAGCTGTTGTGGGTAAGTGTTTTTGCAAGATTTAAAAAATATTGTTTATCCATCTGTCCCTTGGCTTTGTTTGTGTCCTAAAACAGAGCTTCCACTGTTCTAGACGCGTAGTGATATTCTATCGGTTCCATTCTCAGGTCATGGCCCAGCAACTGTATTAACTGGTATATAGGACCAGTCTTTCTTCTTCTTCTTCTTCTTTGATCCATAACCGCCAACCATCAAAGCAGTCATTGGCCATCACGCCTGGTGGCGTCCTGTAGGGCAGCAACAAATTGACTCCACTTTGCTCGGTCGGCGGCCATCCTTCGTACAGTGCCCCAAGTCTGGCTCATTCTTTGCATCTCGGCTTCCACAGTTCTCCGCCAAGTTGTTTTTGGTCGGCCTCTCTTTCGCTTTCCCTCGGGGGTCCATAGCATAGCTGTTCTTCTGATGGTATCTTCTGAGGACATGGCCAACCCAACTCCAGCGTCTGCCAGCTATGATGGTGTGCATGTCCTCCTGGTTACTCCGAATAAGTAGTTCTTGGTTGCTGATGGTGTTTGGATATAGGACCAGTGAAAAACGTTTATTGGTGACTGAGTCTGGATCGTTCACGAGTCCTATAGTTGTGTTGGTGTCCTGAGAATGTCCTCGGCCAATGAAGCACTTTATTTGGGGGGTGCTAAATTTGCTGTACGTACCTTTCACGATTTATCTTCACAGCAACGCGATGTCATCGGCTCCTGGTAAGTCTATACCTTATATTTCTTTTCTGTTGTCCTGTGTCCTCCTTTCTGTCTGACGAATACCTGTTAATTACCTGTATTTATTTATTTCCTTTTACTCAAGGTATTCTCGAACAAAGACTGCATTGTGATGCCATGAGTTGGGTTCTGCATTGCATAACGTGTCCATTATTAACATCATTTCCACACAGATGATCATATCATTTTAACCCTTCAACTCCCGCAACCCCACTTCAAGACATTCTATAACTTCTTGGCTGTTGCTTTGGCTGCTCTTCATTTTTTTTTTCAGAAACATACAATAGGTTAACTCTTTCTGTTTGAGTGTAAAAGGTATCCCCATAGCAAATGCTGCCGTAGAGAATGGAAGTGTTGGAGACTTCATAATAGGTCCAGAATCAAGAGGTGGGATCATCAAGTCCTTTCCTCGCTGCCTTTTCCTTCCCTAGCTCAAGAGCAGAGGCAGATACCCATTTACAGCTGGGTAGACTTGAGCGTGACAATGCCGTGATTCGAACCCGAGACCTTTGCCGCGAGAGACCATAAAAGAAACTCCTATGGAACTGTCTACCTACCTATACTTCTTTCATTCATTCACCATTTTTCAACTACCCCGCACGCTTTCAGAAAACGCATGCCAAATCTTTTTGTCCCATGGCATCAGCCTGAGGTCCCTCTATATACTCTTCATCCCCTCTACATCTGTCCTCATCTCCTTCATGTTTTCTCTGGTCCACCTCCCTCTCTCTCTCACCCCGGGGACCTACAACAAGAACCGACTGGCAGCGCTCAACGTGTTTTAACGTTTTTTGTGGTTTTAAAATGTCTACAGTATGGGGATAGCCGGTCACATGCCCAACCCTCCCTAGTTGCCATACTTATTTATGGCCAATTTTAAATAAGAAAAAAAAACAGCCAACCTAAACCACTGACCCCAGATAATCAAAACCTACCATTGTTGTTATCGATATTTAAGGAGAGACCAGAAGACTGGTATTGCCCTGGATCATCCACATCGGGAGCTCTGAATCGAATGACTGCACCGCAGCTTGGAACGCTGACTGTGAAAAAATGGTCCTCATCAATTTCGCTGAACACTCTCTCACCATCACCAATGTCCATCTCATCTGGCGGGCCCCAGTCGAAGTCATTGTTGTCATCTTCATCTATAAAAGCACCGTCTCCACTTCCACTACCATCCTCCCATGTGTCTGAAGAATCTGCGTTCTGAAGATATTAAGCGAACTAAAGTTATGATATTCAATTTCTTACTTTTAGCACGATGAATGTTATAGATAATTTCACTATGAAAATAAGAATGTTCAACGTATTGTCAAGTGAGACCAGTTGTTTGGCTCTGACACATGGAGAAGGCCAAAAATAACAACGAAAAAAGCTATAGACTTTTAATAAATGGATGCTTGAGTACGAATGTGGAACTAATGACAAGAACTAGACAAGTACCAATGTGGAACTGATGACAAGAACCAGACAAGTACCAAAGTGGAATTAATGACAAGAGCCAGACAAGTACCAATGTGGAATTAATGACAAGAGCCAGACAAGTACCAATGTGGAATTAATGACAAGAACCAGACAAGTACCAATGTGGAATTAATGACAAGAGCCAGACAAGTACCAATGTAGAACTGGTGACAAGAGCCAGAAGAGTACCAAAATTGAACTGCTAAGAAGAACCAGACAAGCGCCAATGTGGAATTGATGACAACAACCAGACAAGTACCAATGTGGAACTAATGACAAGAGCCAGACAAGTACCAATGTGGAACTGATGACAAGAACCAGACAAGTACCAATGTGGAATTAATGACAAGAGCCAGACAAGTACCAATGTAGAACTGGTGACAAGAGCCAGAAGAGTACCAAAATGGAACTGCTAAGAAGAACCAGACAAGCACCAATGTGGAATTGATGACAACAACCAGACAAGTACCAATGTGGAACTGATGACAAGAAACAGACAAGTACCAATGTGGAATTGATGACAACAGCCAGACAAGTACCAATGTGGAACTGATGACAAGAATCAGACAAGTACCAATGTGGAATTGATGACAACAGCCAGACAAGTACCAGTGTGGAACTGATGACAAGAATCAGACAAGTGCCACTTTGAAACTGATGGCAAGAACCAGACAAGTACCAATTTTGAACTGATGACAAGAGCAAGGCAAGTACCAATGTTGAACTGATGACAAGAACCAGAGAAGTACCAATGTGGAACTGATGACGATAACCAGACAAGTACTAGTGTGGAACTGATGACAAGAACCAGACAAGTACCAATGTGGAACTGATGACAAGAACCAGCAAAGTACCAATGTGGAACTGATGACAAGAACAAGGCAAGTACCTATGTTGAACTGATGACAAGAACCAGACAAGTACCAATATGGAACTGATGACAAGAACCAGACAAGTACCAATATAGAACTCATGACAAGAACCAGACAAGTACCAATATAGAACTCATGACAAGAACCAGACAAGTACCAATATTGAAATGATGACAAGAACCAGACAAGTATCAGTGAAACAAAGAGATGAGAAGAAGTCGCTGGCGATGGATAAGGCTCTCGTTGAGGAAACCTGTTGATATCATTACAAGCCTGTTCTTCTTCTGGAATCCCCTGGGTAAGAGAGGCAGACCTTAGACCACAAAAGACGTGGAGAAGAGAACTGGATACAGAAATAAAAATGATGAGGAAGAAGTGAAAAGAACTTGAGCTAATGGCACGTGACAGGAGAAACTTGTCATGTGATTATTGAAGGCATGTGATTATTGAAGGCATGTGATTATTGAAGATATGTGATTATTGAAGGTATGTAATTATTGAAGGCATGTGATTATTGAAGGCATGTGATTATTGAAGGCATGTGATTATTGAAGGCATGTGATTGATTATTAAAGGCATGTGATTGTTGAAGGCATGTGATTATTGAAGGCATATGATCCGTGGGGAGCTAAAGGGTGTATATTAAATATATATATATATATATATATATATATATATATATATATATATATATATATATATATATATATATATATATATATATATATATATATATATATATATATAACAGCAGTACACACCTACGTTTATATTTACATGTCTCAAAGTGTAGCCTTTGCTACAGTAACAATTTCTCATCAAACACATCATCGTCATCATATATTATCATCATTTTCCTTCTGTCGTCCTTATAGATCATTGAGCCACAACTATACGTTGTTGCCTTCCAGGAAGTCTGCACTAAGCATATCCCATAATCTTGCAGCAGTGTTTTATGTAGCGATTTGTTGTATTTGATGAGGTTGCCAGTCCAGTACACGACCTCATGTTAGTAACCTGGTAGACATGTCAGTAAGGGCAGTTGTCTTATTCTTCCTTTGTCTCATCAGAGACCCCCTCCCCTCCCAGGAACTACACGTGAATACAGTTACACAGGGCAGGGACACAATAACAGCCACATAAGTCATGGCGCCGATATTATTTGTTTTTGATTATTTTTGTAATAAATATGAATAAAATTCCAGCTTTTTCTGTCATTAACGGTAAGGGATGCAACTTTGGTTGAAAGTTAGACAATAATTGTATTGTTTCCCTTATTTAGGTACTCTCCCGAAAAAAATAACACTTACCAAAGAACAATGCGCAAATGACGGTGTGCACAAAAATATATTTATAGAATGTGTAATCCCGTATACACACACTGGGATCCTCGCTGCTCCTACGTAGCTCGTGTACTGTGGTGATGCACAGTGTTTTTTAAAAATACTTTTGAATAAGTAAAATTGCCGTTAGGTATTGGTGCTTTTGAATTTAATTCAAAATTAATTAATTTAGAATCAACCAAACCACAAATGAGAGCAGTATCCATAGATGAAATATCCACTGTTAAACCCATCTACATTGCACACAAGCTTCCAGTTTGGAAACAAAATCGTTTCCATAAAATGATAGAAAACATTCCTGGAATTGAAAGAAAAAAGAGCAAAGCTGCAACAGATAGAAAATCCATAGTGGCAAAATACATAGAGAACCATTACCCAAGCTACACCTGGATCCATGTATACACAGATGGATCAGCAACAAATGAAACAGAAAATGGAGGTGGTGGTGTCTTTCTGACCTTAAGCACTGGTGCAGAAAAAAGGCTGTCAGTGGCGACAGGACGATTCTCCAGCACCTTCAGAGCAGAGGCAGAGGCCTTGAAAACTGCAGCAGAGGTTATATTGACTGAAGAAAGCGCAGAGAGACAAGTTGCTTTCTTTACTAATGCACAGTCAGTAATTGCAACGTTGAAAAACCAAAATAATACATACCTGGATGATCTCAGAATAGTGCTCCACAAACTTTGTCAACGATTCAAAAGTGTTGTGATCCAATGGAACCCATCTCATTGTAACATCACCGGCAATGAAGATGCTGACAGAATGGCAAAAGAAGGTTCACATCTACCCCTCAGCCTGATTGATGCAAGCATAACTTTCGAGGAGGCAAAGAGTTTTATCAGAATCATATACAGAAACAAATGGAATGTAGAACATCCAGGGCACACACAGAATGATGCTTACTACCAGCTCCACAGAAGAGAACAAGTGGTAATCTTCAGACTCCGCACTGGCCACAACAGATTGAGATACCATCTATTCAACAAGCTAAAGATAGGAACTACCGATCAATGTAACTGTGGCACTGATAAAATGACTGCTGAACATCTGCTTCAAAGTTGCCCCTTATATGTGGTACAGAGAAAGTGCATATGGCCGACGCCAGCTCCTTTCGTGGAAAAGCTTTACGGGGATTCAAAAAGCCTCAAACTGACTACTGCTTTCTTTGAGAACATTCAAGTGGACGTCTGAGAGTGTACGAAGAAGAAGAAGAAGAAGAAGAAGAAGAAGAAGAAGTTAATTACCGTCTTATGGCGGGCTTTTACACTAGTTAATTAATAATGGCATACAAACGTAGTGCATGTGTATTGGCTAGTGTGCCTAAGCGCAAGACGGCTGTGATGAGCCTCAGTGATAAGGTACGTATGTTAGACAAACTTCTTTCTGGTATATCTGTATGAAATTTTCTTTATTTCTTAATTTTAAATGTTCTGTATAAATGTTTTCAATGTTTTCCAGGGATTTTGTAATAATTTACATACAGTAACAAAGAAAATAAAATACTGTTTTTTTTTACAAGAAGGGTACACGAAATAATGAACTTATGGTGATCAGTAGCAAAGGTGTCTGGTGAACAGGGTCCCGCAGGAATCTAACCCGCTTTCTCCCACAGGATCAATGGTTCCGTATTTGCGGATTTCTGTATTCACTGGGTTTTCAAGGAACCTAACCCCGGCGAATAGGAAGGATTAACTATAAATATATATATACATATATATATATATATATATATATATAGATATATATATATATATATATATATATATATATATATATATATATATATATATATATATATATATATATATATATATATATATATATATATATATATATATTGTATACGCATCATCATCATCAAATCATCATTTTTTTTTCTTTTGCGCTCCTTATGGCGCATAGAGCCACCACTGTAGCTGGGCCCCCTTTATAGCTGGGTAGACTGAAGTCTGAAGCAACTTGTTTTCGAACCCGGTCCCTTTGTCTCTAGAAGTGATCTCTCTTACGACTTTGTCACTTGAGTGTTATCAAACCTAAATGTAATTGCTGAACTATGATACCATACAAACTGAATGAACAATTTCTCATGAGTTAAGCTGTCAACCAACATCTTATTGTTGACAACAGTTGTAATATATGAATGAACGAACTCTAGTTACATAATCATTCATCATGAAGTTAGTTGCCTGCCTTTGTTTTATCGCCCCTTAGTACGTATTATGTAAGTAACTAACATACTTGGGAGTCGGAGTGGCTTAGAGTTATGGCGTCCGCCTCGAATTCTGAAAGTACTGGGTTCGATTCTCAGTAGAGGGATGTAATTCACAAGAAATTATTTTTCATAACCAGTGGTCTTAATGATGGCATGCATACTCCCCACTGTTCTCTTGGGTAGTGAAATCGGATGCCCTAGCCTTCTCGGATAAGGGTGAAAAAATGTGAAAAAAATAGGATGTTAATGATGCAAGTTGCGCACGTTAAAAATCCAACGGCAGTTGGAAATCGTAAAGAGTAGGCCACAAAGCCGCTGCTGTGGCAAAATAAAAAAAAAATAGAAACATGATCAATACAAAAATATTTATAGAATGTGTGATTTCTATACACACACACACATTGTGATTCTCGCCGACGCTACGGAGTTTGTGCACTGTGCTGAGATCCTCCTTGGTTGATCTTCTTCTTCTTCTGCGATCAGTTTCCTATGCTCAGCAATCTAAACAAGGAGATGAGTTGACTCCATGAATCCAGTCAACAGCAGGAGGTCCTCGTGGGTGCCCCACAGTTTCTCTTCCACTTTCGTCTCCTGGGGCCAGGTTTGAGCTCTCAAGTCACCAAAGAGAGGGCACGTTTGCAGAATGTGTTCCGGAGTCTGTAGGCCATGTTGGCATGTGCACTGGTTCATTATTTGCATCTCAGCCTGCACAGTTCTTCACCAAGTTGTTTTTGGTCGGCAAATCTTTCGCTTTCCTTCAGTGGTCCATAGCTGTTCTTGTGATGGCATCAAATAAAACTTTAAAAGATGGATAACAAAGAAATTAGAATGTATCATCAAAGTAAGAGACATAACATTGTCGAACTCCACGTTGTCAGTTTGGAATAGTTCATACATGAGCGCTCTAGTGTGTCTTACTTACCCTATCTCTTACTGGGGACTCGTCGCCGAACTCATCTCTTCCTCTTTCAGTGTACTAAAATATAATGATAATAACAATTAATAATAATAGTAATATGAATGAGAAGAACAAGAAGATCAAGAACACGAGGATCAAGAAGAACAAAAAGATCAAGAACAAGAAGATCAAGAACAAGAAGATCAAGAACAAGAAGATGAAGATCAAGAAGATCAAGAACAAGAAGATCAAGAAGATCAAGAACAAGAAGATCAAGAGCATCAAGAACAAGAAGATCAAGAGCATCAAGAACAAGAAGATCAAGATCAAGAAGATCAAGAACAAGAAGATCAAGAAGATCAAGAAGATCAAGAACAAGAAGATCAAGAACAAGAAGATCAAGAGCATCAAGAACAAGAAGATCAAGAACACGAAGATCAAGAACAAGAAGATCAAGAAGATCAAGAACAAGAAGATCAAGAAGATCAAGAAGATCAAGAACAAGAAGATCAAGAACAAGAAGATCAAGAAGAAGAAGATCAAGAACAAGAAGATCAAGAACAAGAAGATCAAGAACAAGAAGATCAAGAAAATCAAGAACAAGAAGATCAAGAACAAGAAGATCAAGAAAAAGAAGATCAAGATCAAGAAGAAAAAGAAGATCAAGATCAAGAAGAAAAAGAAGATCAAGATCAAGAAGATCAAGAACAAGAAGATCAAGAACAAGAAGATCAAGAGCATCAATAACAAGAAGATCAAGAACAAGAAGATCAAGAACAAGAAGATCAAGAACAAGAAAATCAAGAACAAGAAAATCAAGAACAAGAAGATCAAGAACAAGAAGATCAAGAACAAGAAGAACAAAAAGAGTAAGAAGAACCAGAAAACGAACTTTGTGAAACCGTCAGTCAGTTTTACAACAAACACATGCAGATTGAATTATACAATTTATTCAGATAAAATAGAATGACAGTAAAACTAAAAGCTAAAATAACTAACGTAAAAATGTAATGAGCATTAATTTGACACAAGAATACAAGGATATTTTTCATCTCAAATGTCAAGTCAGCCCAACTGTATGGCTATGAAACCTGATGAACGAAACAAAAATAACAACCAGGAAGCTGCAGACTTTCATTAGTAGCTGCTTGCACAGAATTGAAACAGTACGACTGTTATGTTTAAATATCATAACATTGGTTATACGATCACGTTGTTGTTGTTGTTTGTTGTTGTTTTCGTCTACTATGCTGCTGTAATACCCTGTTCAACCTGAAAGTTTGGTTATAATTGGGGTATATAGGGTGTTATCGTCTTCACTGGTATCTCGTTCGTCGTCCTGGAGGTGATCGGTCCTGAAAAGGACCACTAGATGGCTGTCTGGGTTCCTCTTTGTCCGTTTGTGGTGCCGTGTCGCGCTCATGGTGTTTTTTATGTCCTGCCTCAACTATCTGGCTCGTTTTGTTTTGTGTGTTTCTACGCTCATAGTTTCTGTTGCTTTTTGTCTTCTTGCTCTCCTGTATCTGTGACAGTGCTTTTTCAATTATCGTTGGTAGTAGCTGTTCTAGCGTTTCTTGGATGATTTCTTTTACTGCTTGGTTGTTCGTTTTAGTTTCTCGCGTGCTGTTTGATGATATTTCCTCAATGGCTATTCTTTCTGCTTCTATTCTTTGGAGTAGTTTTGTGTTTTTTTTCTGTCAGCTCTGTCAGCTTCTTGACATCTGTTTCTACTTGCTGCTGGATTCTTTTCATTTCTTCCATCATGTGTTTTATGTTCTGTATGTCTATCGCATCTTCTCCACTGTCGGTTGGTTCTTCGGCGGCCTGCTTGCTGTTGTTCTCGATTCGCAGTTTCATTTTCATTTCTCTGACTTCAGCAGTCAGCTTGTGTAACTGTCGTCTGTCTATCGTGCGTTGTTTTTCTGCAACATCCGCAGCCACTCTGTGTTTTGCCTCCTTGAAGGGAATGTTTTTGGAAACCGCTTCCTTCAGGATGCTCTTGGTTTCCTGGAACATCGGGCAGCCTCGGTATCTAGCCCCATGGTTTCCGAGGCAGTTTGCACATGTGCGGTTTGAGTTTATTGTTTTGTAGTTGTTGTCCTCCTTCGCCTTGGGACATTCGCGGTATGGGTGGCCACCCGCACAATATCGACAGACTGCATCCCTCCTGCACGTCTTCTTTGTGTGCGAGAACTGCTGGCAGTTGGAGCACTGCATCACCGGAGGGATATAGGCTTCTGTCTTTTTGGTTGTGGTTTCAAGCGTCAGTCTCTCGGGTCTTGTCGATCCTTCTACCGTAACTATCATCAGATTGGTATCTTTCTTGGCCCAAGTTTTTAGTCTCTCGACCTGCTTGATTTTTAGATTCGCGTTTTCATCCTGAAGGCGTCTGTGGACCTCGGCTTCGGAACAACTGGTATCCACCCCTCTGATGACCAACTTCTTTGTTGTTATGTATTTCTCCACCACCACTTTTATTTGGTGGGGCAACTGGACTTCTTTTGGACTAGATTCCAGTTCGATCATCAGCGAGGTGGTTTTGTCTGTTTTGTTGAGTGAAAGCACGACTCCCTTTTCGTGCCTCCCTACTTTAGCGATACCTCTTCTTCCAGTTATCACCTCGAGGATGTTGATCACTTTGTTGTCGGGTAGGGCCCTGAGTGAGGCCTCGCTTCCCGACGTCTGGGTGATCTTTACGATTCTCTCCCGCATCGCCTCTGCGTTATTGGTCCCTTTGGTGTTTGATCTTTGTTCCCCTCCACAGTCTTGGCTCGAATCTTTCTCCCGTTCTTTGTTATAAGGTGTTATATCTTGCTTCTGGGCCCTTGAGTTGTCTGCTGTTGTTTCCTTAGGACCAGGAATAGTAGCTTGCTTCTCGGTGTTTTCGATGTTCAGCACTCCTGGGTCTACTTCTATCGCTTCTTGAAGAGCGAGTCTAAGGAACTCGTCTCCGTCGTCAATTCTTCGAAGTGTATCTATATTGGTCTCTTCGATATCTTCCTCTTGTATCTGTCTTTGCTGAGGAGCTGTCTCTGTCAGTTCTTTCATGGTGCTTGCAGGTGGGTCGGCTGTCATCTCGGCATCGTGTGGTGGTGTCAACGGTATTGGCCCCATGGATTCCGGCTCCTGTCTTCTTTTCTCTCGTCTTTCCTGCATCTGTTTTATCTGTTGATGCGCTCTCAACATGTCTTTATATTCTGGGTCTTCATAATGTTGGCCAGAGACGTTTGCTTCTGCCCTTTTCTGTATTCTTTTCAACATCTGCTCCAACTGTTGTAACGCTCTCAATATTTCTTTGCGTTCTGGGTCTTCATCATCATCTACTTCCACGCTAGCACTTGGGGCCGCACTGCTTTCCGGCAGTCTGCTCTTGTCCTTTTCCTTCGGAGCTTCGAGTCGCTCATCGGTTGTAGTATCAACGGTTGCTTTGTTTGCCTTCTGAGAAGGACTGGCCACGAAGTTGGTAGTTGGAGTATTCTTGCTCTCTGGTTGACTCTGTTTGTTCTTCGTTGGTTCTTGTTTGATGCTGCTGACAAGTGTTTGAGGGCTTGTGTATACTTTCCTCTTTTTCGCTTTTGGCTTGGTACGAGTCATTTGAATGGGTTCCGATGGCTGTGTTCGCCCTGAAAAGGACGCTCTTTTTAGTATAGTGCTGTCTTCTCCGCTGTGAGACGAGCTCGAACGATCACTTCCTGGTTTATTGTTTATAGACGGTAGTCCTGGGTTTCCGGAAGTGACGTCTTGACTTCTGCTCAAATTAGTAGCAGACGGTAGCTTGTTAATGTGGGACAAGAACGCGTCTCTAGCCGGCAGTCTGCTTGTGTCTTTGGACCTGTGTGGATGGTGTATGTCCGTCTGGACTTTATATCAGCTTGTGTTCAGGCATGCTGCCTATTATGACTCACCTGCACATATATCTCTGTGTGTAAGATCAGTTGTCGAATCAGCAGAGTGAGAGAGTATTCAAGATGTACGTAAGTTGACGTATTTAATAAAAGGTGTACTTTATCTGCTACAGGACAGTAGCGATACACTGGCCATTCTCACAATTCTCCCTGGCCCGCACACTGGCACTCAGTCAAAATAAGGCGTACTGCATTGCACGATTCACAACATTTATTGTGTGCTGCTCACCTTGTTGCATATATGACATGAAGTCTCTCTAAGCTGTCTCGCTACTGTCCTGTAGCAGATAAAGTACACCTTTTATTAAATACGTCAACTTACGTACATCTTGAATACTCTCTCACTCTGCTGATTCGACAACTGATCTTACACACAGAGATATATGTGCGGTGAGTCATAACAGGCAGCATGCCTGAACACAAGCTGATATAAAGTCTAGACGGACATACACCATCCACACAGGTCCAAAGACACAAGCAGACTGCCGGCTAGAGACGCGTTCTTGTCCCACATTAACAAGCTACCGTCTGCTACTAATTTGAGCAGAAGTCAAGACGTCACTTCCGGAAACCCAGGACTACCGTATATAAACAATAAACCAGGAAGTGATCGTATAACCAATGTTATGATATTTAAATATAACATTTACTCCCCCCTGCACTAAAATAATGAAAAGGAACTTTTCATTATTTCCATGGCACAATCTACAAAATCACTGGAGTAAGCAGATGACAATATCCATATTCCCAACTGTACCCATTTATACAGCACCTAGAGGCGTGCTCCACAATCGACATTTAAACACTCAAGGTGTGGAATCCAGTAATAAAATTACTAAACCCATTGTCTATTTCGGAGACATCTCTTAACACAAATGTGAGGTAACTATATTAATAATAAGGCAGTGTGGAAAGACGTCCATATGTCAGTAAAGCATTCATGCGGCGCACCATGTCAACAAACACCTTATGTCATGTCAGTCATGTAAGTCTCCCTTTCTATCAATGAAATGCACAATTAGCAATCAAAGAGATAATAGATATATGAGGCAGACAAATCAATTCATAATGAGTTTGGACCTGTGTGGATGGTGTATGTCCGTCTGGACTTTATATCAGCTTGTGTTCAGGCATGCTGCCTGTTATGACTCACCTGCACCTATATCTCTGTGTGTAAGATCAGTTGTCGAATCAGCAGAGTGAGAGAGTATTCAAGATGTACGTAAGTTGACGTATTTAATAAAAGGTGTACTTTATCTGCTACAGGACAGTAGCGAGACAGCTTAGAGAGACTTCATGTCATATATGCAACAAGGTGAGCAGCACACAATAAATGTTGTGAATCGTGCAATGCAGTACGCCTTATTTTGACTGAGTGCCAGTGTGCGGGCCAGGGCTGGAAAAGAGAACCAGCCATAAGAAGTGGAGCCATTCGATAAACCTAAGAATACTATTAAATTTGCCCGCAACAACGACAGTATGACTAATGTGGACCTGGTTGAATGAACCAGGCGAATGCTAGTGGGACAGTGCTGTAAGGAAAAAACTCTAGCGTTGGATAGGGTATTGTTAATGAAAGAATATTAATGTATTTTGTATCATGAACACACATAGGCTATTACCAGTTAATTTTGCGGTAATATGTCTCTCTGTGGTTAATCATGTTGTTGCACGGGTTTTCACGTATATTGAACGCTACATATTTAATACGTCACTAGTTGTTAATGACGTAACGCGTTCTGCACTAATTTATGCTAACGGCTATGTTTCTTGGCCTTTCGTTATCTGTGGTCTTCATGGTAAGACGTATTTTAATAAAGCTCCTGATATTGCGGATGAACAGCTCCAAGTGGCAATATATTCTTCGAAAGCGGCCACTATATTAACAAAGATGTATCAGAACTTAGCGAGAAGTTCGTGATAAACTACAGAAGTATTCAATGATATTTTACGTCCACATTGTCTGACCCACATTACTTGGGTGGATTTGACCTCTAGTACAGCAGCCAGAAATGTATGGTTAAGACGAGACTGTTGAAGGATTCGATGATATGCATGTACCATATGCCATGTCATTTATATGAACTTTGTAATCTCTGTTACATTAAACGTAAGGATATTATGTGGACCCATCCACCAGACGACTTGAATTCTTCAACGATTGATGTAATGTATAATCTCACCCGTCTCCATTCGGGTTATAAGTACGATGCATGTACCTTAGATGCATCGTTCTGTGTTCAAATAATTACTGCAAGAGGATAACCCCATCCGTAACAGATATACACTACCAAAACTAACTGATAGCATTAAAATAAGTCCCTTTTCTGGAACCCACATGACACGGGGAGAAGCGGGCGATAAAAACACATAGAAAAGAGAACTACAGACAGAAATGAAAGAGATAAAGAAAACAAGGAAAGTTCTTGAATGCATGGTACAAAGAAAATGATGGAGGACTTTGAATGAGGCAAACATACTACACTTAGCAGTCAGGACACTGAATATAGAATGAAGAATAAAAAGATTATGTGTCATACTTTGTATTCCACTATGTTTTCTTTAAAGTTGCACTGTCAGTAGTTGCAAAGCTGAGGAGCGAAAATAATGCAGGTCTAGATGACCAAATAGTTGCTCCACAAAATGTTAACAATATAAAAGGATTGTGAAACAATGGATCCCATCTTATTGTAACATCCCTGGCAAAGAAGAAGCCGGCAGAGTGGCAAAGGAAAGTGGAAAGATACTTCAACCTGATTCAAGCAAAAGCTTTCGAAGAAGCAAAGAATATTATCAGAACCAGATACAGAAACAGATGCAGAGAATTCAGGACCACACAAAAAGAGGAATATTACCAGCTCAGCGGTAGAGAACAAGTGGTAATCTGCAGACTTCGCACAGGTCACAATAGATTAGGATATCATCATTTCAACAAGCTAAAGATATGAACTACCGACGAGTATAAATGTGGCATTGATAAAACGACTGCTGAACGTCTGCTTCAAAGATGCCTAACTTATGAGCATATGAGTAAGCACATATGGCCGTCACCAATACCTTTCCTAGAAAAACTCTATGGAGATACAAATAGCCTCAAGCTGATCACTGCTTTCTTTGAAAACATGCAAGCAGACGTCTATGTGTGTACGAAGAAGAAGAAGATGTATTCCAACTTTGCTAGGATAAACTGCTATAAATATATTAACCACATTAAAGTACAATTTGTTTGATATTATCAAGTATAAAATAATAACAATCAACAATATTAATTCATCAATTTATTTAGCACTTTTCAGCTCCCCAAGGAACATGGGATTCAACAAATTAAGTCCACGTCGTCCTGTCCCGTCAGATCCGCTTATGTGTTCTTTACTCCGTCCTTTCTATACCCAGTTCTGGTTTTCGTATCTTTTTCGGTCTTCATTAAGCACTTTTACAATGGGGTACCAGAACAAGCGCGGCAATTTAAAGCTATCATTTTTTTCCCGAGGGGTGTGGTAATCTGTTGCGTGCATATTTTGACGCACATATTACAAAAATCGATATGGCTATTTAATATGGAAAAAATATAGACATTCATTCATTTGTGTATGAAAATGCTGTCTATGGTAAAGCTAGATAATTCATGATTGATTTACACTTTTGATTATAGGAGTAATCGTTCTTGATATTGATTCGGCGCATGGATATTGCACTCATGTCCGTACTTATTTGTTAGGGCCAGAAAATAGATTTATATGTATTTATGTTTATATATTATTTGTTTATATGTGTGATTGTTATGTGTTTGCGGGCCTGGATGGGAGGTGACTAGAACAGGAAATACCAAGTGATATTGGTCTTGTTCTGGCGTTCTATAGGGAGCAATTTCTTAATTGAAATTTGCATGCAACATTGTTTGCAAATATTTGGTTAGCTGTGATGACTGTTTCATATTTGTATTTGTAATATTTTTCAGTTCTTTATTTTTGTTTGATTTGTTTGCATAATTGTAGGTCTCATCTTTCCTTTCATTTCAGTTCTTTACACCCTTATGTTTATACACTGTGGCGTTATTTGTCTTGTTATCTTATTGCAGTTATCATCACAGATTCTGTGATCATTTTTTTTTTCATTTCTCCTATTTAATTTAATTTGATCTCTGCAAATGTTTTCAGGTTGTCTTTTCTTGTTTGTCCTTTGTAATGTCTTTATTGACATATGACATAGGAGGTATAGTTGAATACACTTATATTATAGTACAGATTAGTACTTTATGATTATTATTGTTATAAAACCAAGTGTACAAGACCTATGTAAGGCTTGTCTCCCAAAGTGATTGGTATAGGAAATATTATTTTCCACAGGTACTCAAGTGACCATTGATTACATTAAGGTATACAAGACCTTTGTAAGGCTTGTCTCCCACAGTATTTGAGATATACAGTTATTGTTTTCCACAGGTACTCAAGTTATCATTGGTTATATTATAAACAAAATAACCATACACGTTTTCACTAAGACTAAGTCTATGGTATAGACTTGTCTCCCATTAAAGTGAAATAAGGTAATTTATTTACTTTTTCAGGTTTCTGATTTAAGAAGACAAGATGTCTACATTAGATTACTTTATTGCACAAGGAAAATCCCTTGATAAGACTGGGAAAGAGTTAGAAGAATGGGCAACTGCTCAATTTGCTATTGCATTAAAGTCAGAAGTACTGAAAGCAGAAGTTGAACAAAACAAGATAGATGCTGAGAATTTCAGATTGCAGATGCAAGCTGAGGAAAGAAAAGCTGCGGCTGAGGAAAGAAAAGCTGCGGCTGAGGAGAGAAAACTTCAAATAGAAGAAAAAAAAATTAGAAGCTGCTGCTGAAGACAGAAAAGCTGCTGCTGCTGCTGAAGAGAGAAAAGCTGCTGCTGCTGCTGCTGCTGAAGAGAGAAAAGCTCTGGCTGAAGAAAAAAGATTAGAAAAAGAAGCTGATGCTGCTGCTGAACTAAAGAAATTGCAAACGCAAGTGGAGGAAAGGAGATTTGCTGCAGAACAGAACAAATTAGAAGCTGCTGCTGCAGCTGAACAGAAAAAATTAGAAGTTGCTGCAGAACAGAAGAAATTAGAAGCGGCTGCAGAACAGAAAAGATTAGATAGAGAAGCTGAAGAGAGAAAAGCAATAAGAGAACATGAATTTGAGTTAGAGAAATTAAGATTGACAAGTATGAGTAATGTTAATCAGGCATCTAGTGGTAATGGTAAACCCTTTGTTTACAAGGTCAAGGTACCAGCGTTCAACTCTGCCAGTGATGACATAACATTTTGGCTTTCTAGATTTGAACGTGCTTGTCGAGCTCATAATGTTGACAAATCACAGTATGTGAATCAGTTGTCTGAAAATCTAAAAGGGGAGTCTCTAAGTAAGTTATACTTCGTTGAAGAGGCCGACAAGGATAATTATGATGCTATTAGGGCAGCTCTGATAAAGAAATATCAGCTGCCTGAGGAAGGTTATCGTCTTTTGTTTAAAACAATGAGACCTGAGGTAGGTGTAGAATTCTCAGAATTCATCTCAAAAGCACGAATTACACTTTCACGATGGATTGAATTATCCAAAATAGAGAAAACATTTGATGGTCTTACGGATTTATTGCTAAGAGACAAGGTCATGTCTTCGGTAAATAAATCATTCCTAGAGTTCTTACATGAGCGTAAACCTAGTACATTAAAGCAAATGGAAGAATATTGTGACCAGTATGCCACGGCACACCCTGACATGATTCTTAGTAACTCTAACATTAAAGAGAGTATGCCAGTTGCTTCGGCAACAGAATATAATCAGAATTACTCACACAAATTCCAAGGAGCTAAAAATAAATTTGATAAAAAGGTTAATTGGAATAAGTATCAAAACCAAGATAACCACTCAAATCAGGAGTCTTCTTCGAAGATCTGGAATCGGGCTGATAGTCCCCGACACGCGAGGGGTACCCATAATTTTAGAAATTCTCGGAAAGGGAGTAGCTATAGGAACTACCCAAGTGCTTCATGGAGACAAAAAAAACCAATATTACAGGGATACTCAGTATAATGAGCGTGATGATTATGATCATGAATATTATGATTCAAACCCAAATAGGGGTTATAACAGAGGAAATAATAATTATAGAAACAATTATAACTAAGGTAGATCACAACACAAAAGACATGGTAAATCTTATTACCAGGCTAACTCTGCACAACAGGAGTTCCACGACGCCGGTAATCAGAATAATGATAAAAAAAGACTCCAATAGTGTAGCAAATTCCGCTTTCGATTTTGCTAGAGCATCTCAGTGTTCGCAATGCAAAACATTATTCGATCCAACCACAGTTTCTACTTTAAGCTGCGGTCACCCGCTTCCCGCTCTCCCTGCGTCAATCGCGCATAATGGAAGGGGTGCTCTTGTCTTCAATAGAGGCCTAATAGATGGTACTCCGGTATCAATTCTTTTCGATTCGGGGTGCACTACCATCGGAGTGAGGCAATCACTCGTAAATCCTTCTCGAGCTACAGGCAATGTAGTCAAATGTGTAACATTTGGTGGCACATTGGAGAAGTACTCCACTGCCATTATCAATATTGCTACGCCTTTCTTTACAGGAGAGGTGCAAGCATGTCTCTTGCCGAATCCGATCGCTGATCTTATCATCGGTCGCATTCATGGAGTGAAAGAATGCACTCCACAGCAAATTTCTAATTGGGAAAATGTTAATATGCAATCTGCTAATGCAGTAATCACTAGGGCTCAAGCTCTTAATATGCCGCAATCTTCACATTCTGAAGATAATGATGTGCAGATCCAAGATGATCCCTTGGAGATTTCCCATGATTCCTTTATAAAACAGCAGGAAGATGATCCTACTCTAAAGAAATTCTTTACTCTGGCAACAAAAGGTGATCCGAATAAGGATACAAATCGTAAATCTTGGATTACGATGAAGAATGGCGTACTTGTACGTATGGTACAAGACTCCGCTAAGTCCATTCATTCTCAAATCCTTGTGCCTAAAAATATGAGAGTTAAAATCTTACAGCACGCTCATGATTCGCAGTGTGCTGGACATATGGGTTTTTCCCGTACTAAAACTAGAGTTCTTGAATCTTTCTTTTGGCCTGCTGTGAATAAGGACATACGAATCTATTGTCGATCTTGTAAAGTATGTCAAGAGATTAAATCCAGAGGTCCACGCCATGATGCACCTATTCAGGCTGCAGACATTCCCATTCGACCATTTCAAAAAATGGCGATAGACATCATTGGTCCATTTAAGATAAAGTCTGCTAGAGGACACCAATTTATTTTGACGTGTGTTGATATGTGCACACGTTGGCCGGAGGCTGTTCCTCTAAAGAGCATAACTACTGCTGATGTCGCAGATGCTCTTTGGTTAATATTTTCTCGTCTGGGATTTCCAGCAGAAATATTATCCGACCATGGTACCCAACTCATATCGGATACCATGTCTCAAGTAATGTCGACTCTTAAGATAGAGAGATCGCTGAGTAGTATTTATCATCCTATGTCCAATGGGATGGTGGAACGTCTGAATAGAACTCTGAAAAACCTACTAGGTAAGATAACAGAAGATCATCCTCAGGATTGGGATAGGGTTTTACCCGCGGCTCTCTTTGCATATAGAGAGGTCGCCAACGAACATACAGGATTTTCTCCCTTTGAACTTGTCTTTGGCGCGAAACCGCGAGGTCCTATGTCCTTACTTCATGATCTTATAACTGCTGATAATATTGTCGATGACACAAAATCCTCTTATGAATATGTCATCGCACTTAGACACAAGATTATTGAAGCATGCAAATTGGCAACTGCTTCTTCTGAATTTGCGAAACAGAAGGCAAGGGAATTTGCCAATAAAAAGAGATGCTTGCGACAACTTTGTCCAGGTGACAAAGCATTTGTCTTGCTACCTTGTAGGGAAAATAGACTTCTTATTTCTTGGAAAGGTCCGTACGATATAATATCAAAAGTTTCCGATGTTGACTATATCGTCGATATTGACGGGAAGCGTAAAACCTTCCACATCAACATGCTCACGGAATTCCATGAACGTCCGGATTATTTACAACCTGTTTTCCAGGCAACGGACGATTTTCCAGTCCAACATGGACAGTACTCATCTCTGTCAGTAATACAGGATGAGGAAACGAGTTTCTCGGATGTAAATCTACCTTTTCCAATGATTCCTCTTCACTCTAATGAATCATGGAAAGATGTTGCAATTTCTCCCGAATTATCTCCAGGAGAGCAGAAACAAGTTTCTACTATGTTAGAACAATTTCAGGATGTCCTTACTGACATTCCTGGTCAAACTGATGTCATTCAACATGACATTATTCTTACTGACCATAGTCCTATAAGAGTCAGACCGTATCCTATCCCGATACATTTTCAAGCACAGGTAGAGAAAGAGTTGGATGAGATGATAGAGTTAAAAATTATTGAACCATCCACATCAGCATATTCTTCGCCGATGGTTATTGTACGAAAAAAAGACAATAACATACGTCTTTGCGTGGATTATCGCAAATTGAACCAAGTGACGAAATTTGATGCTGAACCTATGCCTTTACTAGAAGAGCTACTTACGAGACTATCGAATTCTCATTTCTTTACTAAACTCGATTTGTCTAAGGGATATTGGCAAGTTCCATTATCCGAACACGCCAAACCGTTTACTGCTTTTTCGACGCCTAGGGGTCTATTCCAATGGAATTTCATGCCTTTCGGTCTTATGAACGCCCCTGCAACATTCGTACGCATGATGCGTCGAATCCTATCTCATCGCTCAGATGTCATTGCGTATCTTGATGACATCTGTCTTTTCAGTGATACTTGGAACGATCACTATAATGGGATAAATGAACTATTGTCTATCTTACGCGAGCATAACCTGACAGCGAAACCATCGAAAGCATGTATTGGTTTTTAGCGAAATATCTTTCTTAGGACACCGTGTTGGTCATGGGTTCCTAAAAACAGAAGACCATAATACAAGTAAGATACTTAACATTTCTATTCCTAAGACTAAAAAGCAAGTGCGAAGTCTCTTAGGTCTAATACAATTTTATGGACGATTCATTCCGAATCTGTCCTCCATTATGTCACCTCTTTCTTCCTTGCTAAAGAAAGGGTCTCCTAATGTAGTCCATTGGACTCAAGAATGTCAATCCTCTTTGGATAAGGTTAAAACTATGTTTTCTACTTCACCTATCCTAGTATTGCCTTCTAAGGATAAGACATTTATTCTTCGTAGTGACGCTTCATCCACCGGGATTGGAGCAGCACTAATGCAAGAGTACTCTGGAACTCTGCATCCTGTGATGTATATTTCTCGGAAATTAAATGCCGCAGAGAAGAATTACTCGGTCCTAGACCGTGAATTATTGGCTATGGTTTGGTCAATCCTTAAACTGCAAAGATTTCTTCTTGGCGCGCATTTCATTGTGGAAACTGACCAGAAAGCTCTTACGGCTATTCAGAGTAAAAATCTGAAGAGCGCGAGATCAACGCGATACGCGATTGCTCTGCAGCCATTTCATTTTTCGGTGCGAGCTATCCGTGGGTCAGAAAATGTGATGGCAGATATTTTGTCTAGATGCCCACATGATTCATAACTGTTATACAACTTTGATACAGTTGTTCCTATGTTGAAATGTGTACACATATGTAATATATCATTTATTGATTGTGACACTACTTAGCGGTTCATTGATATTTATTCCCCGCTGATCTTTCAATTTTTTTTTGTCTTTGATGATCATGATGTTAAGATATCTTAGATGAAATTTATGTATAAACCAATGTAGAAATTGTGTCATTGCTAATATTGTAGTATGCGTTGGTGACACCTCTCTGGAAATATTTATACTTAGAGAAGTACTTTCTCTAAGGTCATAAAACTTATGCTTATCATCTGCGCATTGTTATTGGTGCGTTGTGAGCCTATTGTATGTTGCTCCTAGATGTATTTCAAAAAAAAAAAAATGTACCATTTTTTTTTTCCCGAGGGGTGTGGTAATCTGTTGCGTGCATATTTTGACGCACATATTACAAAAATCGATATGGCTATTTAATATGGAAAAAATATAGACATTCATTCATTTGTGTATGAAAATGCTGTCTATGGTAAAGCTAGATAATTCATGATTGATTTACACTTTTGATTATAGGAGTAATCGTTCTTGATATTGATTCGGCGCATGGATATTGCACTCATGTCCGTACTTATTTGTTAGGGCCAGAAAATAGATTAATTTGCTTATTATGTTTATGGCCTGAATTCATATGTATTACATATTATTAGTACAAGTAGAATCAGTCCTATATTGTATATTTTGGATGGGTAGGCAGGACTATATTCTTGTTATGCCGCTCTAGCGGAAGTATGAGTTGTCTTGACAAGTCGTGATGAGTTCCGATGTACCGTTTACAATGGCGGGTTACGCATTTTCAAGGGCTGGTACATTCTTAAGTAAAAATGATTTATGAAGTGGTTTTTCTTCTGTAGGAGATTGTGTCTCTACTAGAGTTGGTGTTAGAGACTCTCCTAATGTACGGTATCATGTATGATTCGGACTCCAGGTAATGCCAGACCCTATTTTTGATGATCTCATGTCGGTTAGACCTAGCTGGAATATTGTGCTTCGCAACGCTAGGGTCATGTTTGTATCGACGAAGATGACGGGCTTCCATACAGCAGTTATGTCTACGTGAAGTAACTGGATTACTGTAGAACTGTATGGAGAAACTTTAGGAAATTATTCATATGTAATTCAAATTAACTTTGGCTTATATATACCCTCCTGTGAGTGAGTGAGTGAGCGACAACTCAGGAAGGCGGCCATGTTACATTCCTGTCATCATATTTTTGAATCACTGTCCAAAGAACGGGGCATGTATCTTACTATTCGGACAGTGGCAAGGAGATCTCAATTTTGATAGAAACCCTTTATCGTGGTTTCATAATATGATATAAACTATGAACATAAAGCAACTTTAGTTACTTACCGATCCGCCTTCACTGACGCGTTTAGTCAGATAGGGGATGCGGCCATAATGTATCATAACATTGGAAGCTATTGATGTACTACCCATGATATATGAATGTGTCATGACATGGGATCTACTATGTATGCCTGCAAATTGATGTGTCAACATATACCCATGATTTACTCGTTATGTCCCAGTGTGTGCGTCTAAATAAACTGTGTAAAAAAGATTCCAGCAGTCTGCATTGGTGCCTTGTAGACACAAGTGAATGAGTGCTTAGATTGGTCAGAACACGAACAGTCCACCATTCGCGTTAATCACACTCTACACTTCCACTCCATATATACACCATCCTGCGTCGGTTGAATTGACCAAGTTTAGGGCCTGCTTCCCCTGGAGCCTTAGAGGGAAACTACTGCTTACAGCTGCCTTTGCCTTCCCTAACTCAGGACTAGGGTGAGTTACCCATTTACAGCTGGGTAGACTGGAGCATGCCTGATCTCAACAACTCTGTACACTACAATGGACATATACAGTAGTGGCACCACCAACAACATGCTACAGTGATTGATAGTGGAGCTTTACCGAAGAAAGAGAACACACAATACAGCCCCACTCTACATCACACTTTACAGCAGGTTTCCTCGATGTGTATCCTATTCCACAATGTATCCACCCTTTAACAGGACTATCTTGCGACTCTGTATAAGAACTACATAGCACGAGCTAAGCAACATGCTCAAACATAAACAGATGATATATAAAAAAACATGCACAGATTCCGCTTAGAAGCGAATATAAATTCTTACTGTGTAAACGTTGTTTTTGGCTTTGCCCTCAGAACGTATTCCGATTCCGCCAATAAATTTGGAATCGTTTTTCACTTGCAGGTGGACTTCCACTCCAGTCAACAGAATCTTACCCCCAAGTATTTTGTTAACTCCAAAAATCTGAGAGCAAAGAAATGAACTAAGACTCAAAACACTCGTAATACATTGTAATAAGCATATTATATAAACAATGCTTTGATAATAATGGTATATATAAATATATAAATATATAAATATATAAATATATAAATATATATATATATATATATATATATATATATATATATATATATATATATATATATATATATATATATATATATATATATATATATATATATATATATATATATATATATATATCTCTATATATATATGTACAGTACTTTGCAAACACAATGGCAGTCATATTGCTCAGCTAAATATGCTGAAATCTAATTAAATATGCATGTTCTGCCCCAAATTTACACTCCACTTAAGTGAGCAAACACAACCAAAAGTAAAAAAAATTAGCGTAGAGTAAAGTCCCTTGATAATAGAGCAGACGACAATTTCTAATGCTAGTGGCAGAAAATGGACACAAAGTCAAAGTGTATGTTAATTTCACAGCTTTGGAATGAAGGAAATCAAACATGTTCCAACATTTCTAAAACCTTGAACATTCCTGAGCGGACTGTCTACAGAGTTGTGAGTAAATTAAAAGCAGGTAATGGAATCGAGCGAAAAGAAGGTAGTGGGGGGTCAAGAATTTTGGACACAAAGGACCATCGGCGTCTCGCCCAAATCGTTCGGGCTGGGCCAATGAAGAGTGTAGAAAACATACGGCAGCGCATGATCGATTTGGGAAACCCAGAAGTATCTAATGCTACTGTCAACCGGGAGCTACACAGGATGAATTACACAAAAAAGCGGGTAATTTCGTCACCATTTCTCACAGAGACTTACAAACAGATGCACTTGAACTGGTGTCACGAACACCAAAATTCGTCATGGGACATTGTGATTTTGTCAGATGAATGTTCTGTTTGGTCTTATCCTGCTCAAATAAATATTTGGATGAAAGACTCTGTAACGCCTGTGTACCAGCGACCGAAACATACCCATAAATTCCATCTTTGGGGAGGGGTGGCAGCAAGAGGTGCCAACCCACTGTGTGTTTTCACAGGAATTCTCACGAAAGAAAGGTACATCGACATACTAGAGGGACACCTTCTGCCATTTATGCAGGTCATGTACCCCGATGGGTGCACATTTCAACATGACAATGACCAAAGCATACAGCTCATACCACCAAAGCATGGCTGCAAGAGAAGAATGTGATAGTGCTGAAGTGGCCCAGCAACAGTCCCGACCTAAACCCAAATTGAAAACGTTTGGGCACTACTCAAGAATCATTTAAAAAAGAGTGGACTCAGAGACGTTGAACAATTGAAGAAGGTAGCTGAAAAATACCGGGACAGTCTGACTCACAATTACCTACAAACACTTGCGGGAAGTATGCCTTGCCGCATTCAGGCTTGCCTTGCTGGAGAAGGCAACATTATATTGTACTGAAACCACTGTTAATACTTAGGGGAGATACCAATCTTCCTCTGGACATACAGTTTTTATTATTATTTGCTTCTATGAGTGTGCTGCGTTGCGAAAATATGACTGCCATTTTTTAAGCAAAAGTACTGTATATATATATATTGTGCCTATATATAATATATTTATATATATATACTGTAGATATATAGTATATATATATTAATTATATTATAGATATTATATATTTTAATATATAATATATATATATATATGCACTTGCCTTACAGTCCTCTCTGTCCTCAGAACTAAACACAAAAAATAATGACAGTAAAGTTATTTATCAATTGATCTGTTAATTGTGTATATCAGCTTGTCTCCATGCTCGATGTGGTGAGCTGGGGTTATTTGTGGCTGTGAAGCTTGATTAATTCTTCGCCTGTGTTCAAGTATGATCTGATTGTAGCATTTGTGTAGTTCACTCACGCCATTTTATGCCCATATTTGGATGTATTCATTAAAGAGATACAAAGTTATTTAACTTTCCTTGTTTCTTTTGACACCGTTAACTGTGTGTTGTTTCCTAAACCCGGATACTCCATGACTCTGTCCGTTCTCTAAACCCGATGACTCCATGTCTCTGTCCGTTGCCTAAACCCGATGACGCCATGTCTATGTCCGTTCCCTAAACCGGATGACTCCATATCTCTGTCCGTTCCTTGAACCCGATGAGTCTATGTGTTTGTCCCGTTCCCTAAACCTACTACGGTGACGTCTATATTGTGCCTGTGTAACCCTTTATATCACTGTAGCAGGATTTAAGGATGCGTCCGGCCGGATTTTTTTTTAATGTTGAAATATCCGGCTTTTATGTGATAGGTAAATTACTCACGTGAAAGACAACATTTTGAAAAATCTTTACTGGAATCCGATTTCTGAATACAGAAATTCTGCCAGAATTAAGAATTTTTATCTCCGCAAAATCGATGGATCGCGCAAATTGCCAACAACACTACCGTAAGTTGTCATGTTGTTCGATAGTTTATAATAGATTACTATCATATTTTAACCCAGGTTAAACGATGTTTATGTTTATTGGCATTTGTTAGGGGAACATATAACAGACAAAACGGCATGAATAAGAACTTGTGGCTGGATTTAGTCAATTATAACTTCGTTGTTTATTGCAAATTACAAATAATATTATAAATGAACTGAAAAAAAATGTCAGTGCTTTTCCAGTGGTCGACAAGAGTATGAAGCAGAATGTCTTGTATGCAGAGGCGGCACATTTGTATCAGTAGCAAATAAAGGTGCATCTGATTTTGAAAAAAAACATATAGAAACAGAAAAGCACAAGAAAGCTCTTGCGTCTGAATGTTTGCAATCAAAACTGACATTTTTTACTAAAGAAATAAGCGAGGAAAGGTTTGAAGTTGCCGCGGCCGAGGGTGCTTTTGCTTTTCATACTGTAAAACATCACAACTCTGTCAGATCAATGGATTGTACTTCAGTGTTACTCAAGAATGCTTTCCACGATTCAGACATTGCCAGCAAATTCTCATGTGCCAACACAAAAACAGCTGCTATTATCATTTCTGTGATTGCACGGCATTCTACTGAAGCAGCTTTGGAAGCACTGAAGGAAAGCAACATTCCATATTATGGAGTTTCCACGGCTCTGTCAAAATATTTCCAATAATCATTCAGCATTTTGACTGGAAAGTTGGTGGTCTACAGTCTAAGTTAATTGAGTTGCAGAATACACAAAATAAGACAGCAGAAACAATTTCAAAATATGTAACAGACACCATGATAAAATATGACCTCTTGGAGAAGTGTGTTGCATTTACTGGGGATAACTGTAAGACAATGTTTGGTGGAACTGGGCGAAATGCAGAGGGTAACAATGTGTTTGCAAAATTAAAGACTGTGTTACAGACGAAAAATTTATTTGGTGTAGGCTGTCTAGCACATGTTTTGAACTTTGAACAACTGCTTTCACAATGCTGTTGAAAAACGTGACAATGATATTGAAAATATTCTTAATAAGGTTGACCAATATTTTCATATTCATACACTTCGAACGGAGGAGTTGAAGGAATTTTGTGGACATAGAATACAGACAACTCCTCAACCAAGGCAGAACAAGGTGGCTGTCATTATTCCCAAGTGTTGCAACAATGATCCAGATGTTTCCGGAACTGAAGGCTTTTTTTCAGTCACAAGACAATCCACCTGCAGTCATCAAAAAGTTTTTTGAACAAAACTTGGCAGAGGTGTATCTGTGATTGGACCATTCACTTATGAGTATTTTTCAGTGCCATATTGAACAGATTGAAAGAGAAAGCAACTCAATTGTTGAGGTTTGCAACAGTTTAAACGCAGTGAAAGACATTCTTACTGAACGTCTAGGTCAAGCATTTGTGCCTTTTAAAAATAAGTCAGAAATTGCACAGAAACGTCGAGTGGGGCTTGATCATTTGTGTGACAGTTTTCATAAGGATGTGAAGCTCCTTTATTCCAGTTGTATTGAATATTTAGACAAATGGACAAAGCCATTAGAAGATTTTGCAATTTTTTCCTGGATGACCTTGCATGAAGTACCTGTGTGGAAAGATGTGGAAGCCTCATTGCAATATCTAAATGATAAAGGCATTCACATTGATGACACACATTGCTTCGACCAACTGAACAATTTAAAAAAAAAACGTGTGGAAAGTCATATCAGTCACGAAGAATTCAGTCAGCTACTGGCTCATCAGAAATGGACTAAATATTTTGAAAAATCGAGAAATGTTGAACTGCATTCAGAATTCTTAAGACTTGCACAATTTATTTTTGCAATTCCTGGGCACAACGCCAATGTTGAGAGACTTTTTTCACTTATGCAGGGTCTATGGACAAAAGAAAGGAACATGTTGAGTGTATATTCCATTAAAGGCACTCTACTTGTGCAGTACAATTTCAAGGAGCTTTCGTGCTCTGATTTCTATGCATATTTAAAACGTAGCCCAACTTTGTTGAAGATTTTATCATCAGAAAAATATAAGAAGGCACAAAATCAGTGTGATTTCATTAGCTTATTGTTTGAATGTAAAAAAAAATATCTTTCAGCGTCTTGCAGTTATTGAACAAAGGTGTCCTACTTTTTTAAAAAGTGTCCTCCCTTGTCCTCCTTTTTAGAACCAAAAAATGGCATTTGTCCTCCTTTTTGTGTTGAACAATATGGCCACCGTAATATAAAAGCCGTTTGATTGTAAAACATGACATGAGCGCTAAAATGCAGAATGTAGCCTGAACAAACCCCAATCCTAAACACACACTAACATTTTTATGTAATGCAGGGAAATGGAGGGGGCGCTGAGGATGTGTTCAATGAGCCATGGGGGCGGTAACCCGTAAAAGTTTGGGAAAACACTGAGTTAAAGGAAGACATGGGTAGAATCCATCATGGAGTTTCGGCCCATTAATTTTCTTCACAACCTAAGGGGAGATAGAGGTGGGGGAGGGGGGAGTTAATGCCCACTTGGGTCATGACTCCTAAGTGTCAGCCTCTTGTTGTCGTTTCTAGACTGTGCTGGTAATTCTTGAAGTGACAGGGAGTACTGAATGAGAAAAATAGTTGCAGAAAAAAAAAATGGACGTACACAAGGCAAGCTATATTATAATTCAGATGTTAAAAAAACTTGAATGTATTTCGGTCTTTTAGTTCTATAAGTGCAGACTTACCTGAAAATAACATTTATGCCCTTTGCGGTTTCTGAATGTGGTAAATTCGGTAAGTCGAAATCTACAGGGCCAGATAATGCCACCTCGCGTATTGCGGAAAGTAGCCAACGCTGGCGGGAATCCTTGTATCTGGGCGCGGATGGTGTCTGAGGACATATGAGAAAATAATGCACATCGGTGATTGATAATAATGATGAATTTGTCGGTTGCTTTATATCTGGTAAATTACCGGCACTCGTAAGATATATTGTTATTGTTGATCAGAATCGACCTCCTTGCACTCCGGGCAAACCAAGAGCAGCTCAGTCTCCCTCAGTAAATGTCGAAGGATATGAATGCTAATAGTTCCTGTTGTGCGCTGGTTGTATACACGCCGGATGCATACTCTCATACGTCCATCCCTGCTGGTCTTACGTTTGATTCCAAATTCAAGTAATTTTAGCCGATGATTCATCGATTGCAGTGTCATTCTCTAATTGCCCTCAGCATATCTCCCTTATTCATTTTCAATGCACCTTCTATGGGTGCTCTTGCAGCTAGTCTGTCAGCTTTGACATTGCCACGTACCCCTGCATAACTCTTACAGTAGATCGACACTAATTCCTGAAGATTTGAGTCTTCTATGGAGGTTTTCCATTCATGCCGGAGCCATCCACTTTGGACCTTTCGAACCCTGGATTGCGTCTGATACAAGAACTGCCTTTGTTAATGAAGTTTCAAACACCCACCTTAAGGCTACAGTTGCTGCCTCTAACTCCCAATGCTATTGTGTTAAGCCCCTCTATGTTCAGTGACGATTCTACCTTTACGCAGGCACAGAAGCCCCACCCTAATTTCTCACCTACATATAACGGATCCATCAATTTACACAATTGCATCATCATCCCCAGCATGATCATTTATCAGCAGATAAATCAGTTGACTTATAAATTATAAATTTATCATAAGAGTTAAAAAAAGTAGACAACTCATCATCATCAGCTGCCATCTCCTCAACGAAGGTTGGCTGTAATGGATCTCCAACGTCTTCTGTCTCTTGTCTTGGTGGTGCACTCTGATAGACTCTTTCCTGTCCATCTCTTGATGTTATCTTCCCACTTATAATTCTGTCTTCCCGATGCACGTTTGCCTCCAACTCTCCCTTCTATTATGGTCTTCTGCAATGTATTATGCCTTTGTAGAAAACTAGACAACAGAAAAAGAACAGAAGTGATAGGCTTCGCAGGTACTCTAAACCCAGATCTATCCAAACAGGCACCACGGTGAAATTTGACTAACCACACTGCGAATTATGCACCTAAAAAAGTGCTTCGTGGACAGCAGTTATTAGCACAGCATTACCACTTCACGTAACTATGGAATATTGGACAGAGGAACGACCCAGAATAATTTTAGACGCCAGTGTCTTCTATCTTTGTCGTCCTCTATTTCTATTTCCAACAATCTTTCTTGTTGTCACAATATATTACAGCATTCTTCTTCTCATTACATGCCCACAGAAAATGAAAGGCTTCAATCTAACGTCAGTAGTAAGCTAGCTTCTTTTTGGACAACCTCATCACTCTTTTTAACTGTCCATGGTATTCTTAGCATTGTTCTGTAAAACTACATCTCTGTTACCTCCATAGCTTTTCCTGCTGGTTTTACTAACTGTCCATAACTCACTTCCATATGTTAAGATTGGCTCTATATAACACTGAAAAACTATAATTTTTACTTCCATTCGCCAAAAGTTGTTGCATTGTATTTATTTTCTCATTTCATGGAATTCTACTCTTGCTAGTGCTGTTGTCTTCTTGAACTCTAAATTGCATCTTCTATCTGAAGTTATAAACGTGCTAAGGCGTTTCTTCTTCTTCTTCTTCGTACACACTCAGACGTTTACTTGAATATCTTCAAAGAAAACAGTGGTCAGCTTCAGGCTATTTGCATCTCCGTAGAGTTTTTTATTCCCGAAAATGGTATAAGGGACGGCCACATGTGCTTTCTATGTTCCTCATATGTTGTGCATCTTTGAAGATATGCATCATTTTTCGTGTGTCCTGAGTGCTCTGCGTACCATTTATTTCTGTATCTGGTTCTGATAAAACTCTTTGCTTTTTCGTAAGCTATGCTTATATCGGGTTGAGGTAGCTTTCCACCTTTCTTTGCCAATCTGTCTGCCTCTTTTTTGCCTCTTCGAAAGTGGAATGCTTAAGCATTTGAATCTATTATCTTGTTTCAAATATTTCTTATAAGCTTGAAGTAGCAGTAAAATATTTTGGGTCCGAACATCCGTAAAAACTTTTTTACAATAAAAGTTTTAACTTCCGACGAACACATGTCTATCAGCCAATAGTTTCCGTTCCCGTCCCCCTAAAAATAGTTAAATCATTCAATCTCTAATTCGGAGACCTTCTTTAAGATAACTGTATAAAGACCTGCGCGTGCAGCGGCTATTTCTGCATTAATGATTGTTTTCACTCTCAAGTACCAATACAAACTGGTGAATTTGTCTCAAAATCATCCTCTCGCCCCGAGCTCTTTCCTAACAAAAAAATGTCCTCTTTAAACGCAATAAAATCGACTCTTCACATATTACATTTATAACTATCCACAGTCAAGATGCTGTAGAATTTTAACTGGCAATATAACAAATAAAAAAACCGGCACCATTATGTACACTCCTGTGAGAAGGTTATGGAGGGAAACTCCCTGATGACAGCTGGCTAGATGACACGTCGAATAATTGCTGTGATTTTAAAACATTGACTAAGCATGTGTTGTGTTGTTAGCTGCGTTAGTCTATTTGCGTTTCTTTATTTTGTTGCGATTGCTTGCAGTGTTTCGAATATTTCAGTTATTTATATCTATTTTCACTCCTTGTGGTACACAGAGTCGTTGTTGCAGCAAGTCCACTTGCAGTAAGTCCACCTGCAGTAAGTCCACTTACAGCAAATGAACCTGCAGTAAGTCCACTTGCAGTAATTCTACTTGCAATAAGTCCACCTGCAGTAAGTCAACCTGCAGTAAGTCCACTTGCAGTAAGTCCATTTGCAGTTAGTGCACCTGCAGTAAGTCCACTTGCAGTAAGTCCACTTGCAGCAAGTTCACCTGCAGTAAGTCCACTTGCAGTAAGTCCACCTGCAGTAAGTCCACTTGCAGAGTCCACTTGCAGTAAGTCAACCTGCAGTAAGTCCATTTGCAGTAAGTCCACCTGCAGTAGGTCCAATTGCACTAAGTCCACTTGTAGCATGCAGGAAGTCTACTTGCAGTACGTCCACCTGCAGTAAGTCCACTTGCAGTAAGTCCACTTGCAGAAAGTCCACTTACAGCAAATGAACCTGCAGTAAGTCCACTTGCAGTAAGTCCACTTGCAATAAGTCCACCTGCAGTACGTCCACCTGCAGTAAGTCCACTTGCAGTAAGTCCACTTGCAGTAAGTGCACCTGCAGTAAGTCCACTTGCAGTAAGTTCACTTGCAGCATGTTCACATGCAGTAAGTCCACTTGCAGTAAGTCCACTTGCAGTAAGTCCACCTGCAGTAAGTCCGCTTGCTGAGTCCACTTGCAGTAAGTCCACTTGCAGTAAGTCCACTTGCAGTAAGTCCACTTGCAGGAAGTCCACCTGCAGTAAGTCCGATTGCACTAAGTCCACTTGTAGCATGCAGGAAGTCTACTTGCAGTAAGTCCACCTGCAGTAAGTCCACTTGCAGTAAGTCCACTTGCAGAAAGTCCACTTGCAGCAAGTCCACGTGCAGTAAGTCCACTTGCAGTAAGTCCATTGCAGTAAGTCCACCTACAGTATGTCCACTTGCAGTAAGTCCTCTTGCAGCAAGTCCACCTTCAGTAAGTCCACTTGCAGTAAGTCTACTTGTAGTAAGCCCACCTGCAGTAAGTCCATTTGCAGTAACTCCACTTGCAGCAAGTTCACCAGCAATAAGTCCACTTGCAGTAAGTACACCGGCAGCAAGTCCATCTGCAGTAGGTCCACTTGCAGTAAGTCCACCTGCTGTAAGTCCACTTGCACTAAATCCACATGCAGCATGCAGGAAGTCCACTTGCAGTAAGTCCACCTGCAGTAAGTCCACTTGCAGCAAGTCGACCTGCAGTAAGTCAACTTGCAGTAAATCCGCCTGATGTAAGTCCATTTGCAGTAACTACACTTGCAGCAAGTCTACCTGCAGTAAGTCCACTTGCAGTAAGTCTACCTGCAGTAAGTCCACTTGCAGAAATCTACTTGTAGTAAGTCCATCTGCAGTAAGTCCATTTGCAGTAAGTCCACTTTCAGCAAGTCCACCAGCAGTATGTCCACTTGCAGTAAGTGCACCTGCAGCCAGTCCATGTGCAGTAAGTCCACTTGCAGTAAGTTCACCTGCTGTAATTCCACCTGCAGTAAATCCACTTATAGCAAGTGAACCTGCGGTAAGTCCACTTGCAGTAAGTCCACTTATAGCAAGTGAACCTGCTCTAAGTCCACTTGCAGTAAGTCCACTTGCAGTAAGTCCACCTGCAGTAAGTCCACTTGCAGAAAGTCCACTTGCAGCAAGTCCACCTACAGTAATTCCACTTGCAGTAAGTCCACCTGCAGTAAGTCCACTTGTACTAAGTCCACATGCAGCATGCAGAAAGTCCACTTGCAGTAAGTCCACCTGCAGTAAGTCCACTTGCAGAAAGTTCACTTGCAGCAAGTCCACCTGCAGTAAGTGCACTTGCAGTAAATCCGCCTTCTGTAAGTCCACTTGCAGTAAGTCCACTTGCAGCAAGTCTACCTGCAGCAAGTCCACTTGCAGAAAGTCCACTTGCAGTTAGTCCATCTGCAGTATGTCCACTTGCAGTAAGTCCTCTTGCAGCACGTCCACCTGCAGTAAGTTCACTTTAGTACGTCTACTTGTAGTAAGTCCACCTGCAGTAGGTCAATTTGCAGTAACTCCACTTGCAGCAAGTCCACCAGCAGTAAGTCCACTTGCAGAAAGTCCACTGGCAGCAAGTCCACCTGCAGTATGTCCACTTGCAGTAAGTCCACCTGCAGTAAGTCTACCTGCAGTAAGTCCACTTATAGCAAGTGAACCTGCGGTAAGTCCACTTGCAGTAAGTCCATTTGTAGTAAGCCCACCTGCAGTAAGTCCACTTGCAGTAAGTCCACTTGTAGCATGCTCACCTGCAGTAAGTCCACTTGCAGTAATTCCACCTGTAGTAAGTCCACTTGCAGTAAGTCTACTTGCAGCAAGTCCACCTGCATTAAGTCCACTTGCAGTAAGTCCACTTGCATCAAGTCCACCTGCACTAAGTCCACTAGCAGTAAGTGAACCTGCGGTAAGTCCACTTATAGCAAGTGAACCTGCGGTAAGTCCACTTGCAGTAAGTCCACTTGCAGTAAGTCCACCTGCAGTAAGTCCACTTGCAGTATGTCCACTTGCAGTTAGTCTATTTGCAGTAAGTCCACCTGCAGTAATTTCACTTGCAGTTAGTCCACTTGTAGCATGCTCACTTGCAGTAAGTCCACCTGCATTAAGTCCACTTGCAGTAAGTCCAGTTGCAGTAAGTCCACTTGCAGCAGGTCCGCCTGCAGTAAGTCCACTTGCAGTAAGTCCACCTGCTGTAAGTCTACTTGCAGTAAGTCCACTTGCAGCAAGTCTACCTGTAGTAAGTCCACTTGCAGTAAGTTCACCTGCAGTAAGTCCACTTGCAGTAAGTCCACTTGCAGCAAGCCCACCTGTTGTAAGTCCACTTGCAGTAAGTCCACTTGCAGTAAGTCCACACAAAATCATTCATGTACTCTTGCAGCTGTGGTTTCTTTGGCTATTTAATGAAGGTGATGAAGTTGCCAGCGGCATGGGGAATAACCTAATATTTGTGTCGTTTCTAATGACATGCTTGAGGGAGAAGTAGCCCCATTCAGGGGTGCGATAGGGGCGGTCCTGGTGACAGCAAGGGAGAGGGTGCTATCACACACTATTTTGACATTACTGTACTGTTAACAAAGTTTATTTTCAGGCATAAAATATTTGTCAGTGTGTTTTATGGGGCTGCCAAATTAAGGATAAGCCCCGAATGCCAAATAAGTTTTGTACGCCCCTGGTCGCATTCTTTATTTGTCTCATTACAGACCCCAGGGGAAATGAACAGAGCACATCTTGGGATTTACTTATTTAGTTATTACTGTAGATGTTTGACATTACTGGAATAGTAATTCGTTTTGGTTAAACCCTTTAGGGGTAATATATTTTTTATTTAGCCCTCTCGGCTGTACATAAAAATACAAAGGCATAACACTGACACAACTAAAGGACTTGTTACTTTCCTCTTGTAGCCACAACAGTCTTTTAAAGACAAAGAAACATTATTACTGGTTCAATTTTACGTGCTTTTTTGTGAATCTAGATTTAAACTTTTGACGAACACACATCTATCCACCAATAGTTCCCTCCCCCCTCCCCATCCCCCACGGATAAGCTTTTCATTCTCTAATTCTCGCACTTTCTTTAGAATAAATATCTAAAGACGTAGGCGTGCATGTGGCTATTGCTGCATTAATTTAATGTTTTAACTTTCAAATACCAATACAATTTGTTGAATTGTCTCTAAATCCATCCTTCGCCCCTGCCCCCTTTGTCTTTAAAAAAATATATATATATGACCTCTTTAAACGCAATAAAATCGACTCTTCACACATTACGATATAACTAATCACAGTCAATATGCTGTAGAATTTTAACTGGCAATATAAAAAAAAACCACGCCATTAAGGACACTCCTGTGAGAAGGTAATGGAGGGAAACTCCCTGACTACAGCTGGCTAGATGACACGTCGAATAATTGCTGTGATTTTAAAACATTGATTAAGCGTGTGTTGTGTTGTTAACTGCGTTAGTCTATTTGCATGTGTTTTTTTGTTGTTGCAATTGCTTGCATTTTTTCGAATATTTCAGTTATTTATGTCTATTTTCGCTCCTTATGGTGCACGGAGTCATTGTTGCAACAAGTCTCCTGGCAGTAAGTCTGCACAAAAGAATTAATGTGCTCTTTCAGTAGATGTTTCTGTAGCTATTAGTCTTCAGTGATGAAGTTGCCAACCCTGCATCACCACAGTACACGTACTACGTAGCAGCAGCGAGGATCCCAATGTGTGTATACGGGATCACACATTCTATAAATATATTTTTGTGCACACCGTCATTTGCGCATTCTTCTTTGGTAAGTGTTACTATTTTCGGGAGAGTATATAAAAGGGAAACAATACACTTAATGTCTAACTTTCAACTAAAGTTGCATCCCTTAGCGTTACGCACTGACAGAAAAAGCTCCGATTTTATATATAGGATGCTTCAGCGATAGGTAGTCCTATTCTATATTTGTCTCCTTGTAGAACCCAGAGAACTGTATAGAGCAACGCGTTGGGTTTCCTGTTGTTGTTATTGTTGTACATGTGTGACTTTACTGGAGATAGTAATTAGTTTTTGTTTATTGCCTAAAACACTGATATATTTGCCTTTAGTCCTCTCAGCTTCACGTAAAATACAAAGACATAACATAGATAACACTAAAGGACTGGTTGTCTTCCTCTTGAAACCACAACGTTTTGTTGAAAACAAGAAGCATTATCTCTGGCTCAATGTTACGCGCTTTTTTGCCTCGCTTTCGCTTTAAATTTATTTTAAACAGACAAAGAATTTGTATGTTACAAAACTTTATCTAAACATCACACAAAGATGTAGATTATATTCAGTGCCAGAAGGTACTGGTGAGTCAGCTTCACTTTTGTCTATGAAAATGAAAGCGTCGAGTAAACGTTAAGTCTTTTGACGTCAATACAATAAAACTGACAAAAAACCTATCTATCTACCTATTTACCTACCTACCTACCTACATGCCTATCTATCTATCTATCTATCTATCTATCTATCTATCTATCTATCTATCTATCTATCTATCTATCTATCTATCTATCTATCTATCTATCTATCTATCTATCTATCCATCTATCTAACTAACTATCTATCTATCTATCTATCTATCTATCTATCTATCTATCTATCTATCTATCTATCTATCTATCTATCTATCTATCTATCTATCTATCTATCTATCTATCTATCTATCTATCTATCTATCTATCTATCTCTCTATCTATCTATCTATCTATCTATCTATCTATTTATCTATCTATCTATCTATCTATCTATCTATCTATCTATTCATCTATCTAACTATCTATCTATCTATCTATCTATCTATCTATCTATCTATCTATCTATCTATCTATCTATCTATCTATCTATCTATCTATCTATCTATCTATCTAGCTATCTATCTATCTATCTATCTATCTATCTATCTATCTATCTATCTATCTATCTATCTATCTATCTATCTATCTATCTATCTATCTATCTATCTATCTATCTATCTATCTATCTATCTTTCTATCTATCTATCTATCTATCTATCTATCTATCTATCTATCTATCTATCTATCTATTTTGTGTCTGTTTATCCGTTTGTTCTCCTCTTACAGCTGCAGTGTCCCAGATATGTCAACTTATTTTCCTTCACTTCAGCTCGAGCCCACATTATCAGCATGACATCTTACCGACGACACAGCCTTACAACTAATTGTGACATAATATTAGTCAAACCATTTCACGTATGGTTCTTCCTACGTTCATCTATCAGTCGTGGATAATCAATAGCAGGATCTATAACGAAAGCAGGCAACCCCCGATGTTGTATTAATCTACTTCAGAATCACTGAGCTCTGTAAAGATTTACCTTGATAAAATTATATCTGTTTTCTAGTTTCAGAATATTTTGAATTTGGAATAAGTGCTATTATTTGTGTTTCTTTTATCTTTGTCGAATGATCTGCTTCATGCAATTCAATAGACAGAAAGGTGGAAAATTAAAGATAAATGATTTTTTTTCCGAATAAAATATTATGTTTTAAAGAAGTGATTGCATTCCTTATGACGTTAACAAATAAAGGGATATTTAGTCAGCTAGAAACGCAAAAAAGTAGACGTAACCCTGTGGATGCCTGGATTTTAAATGCCGGTGGGAAAGGATTAGTCCGAAATGTCCCTAGCTTACACATTTATTTTATTTTTCTCCTCTGATATGCTCAGATTTACCAAATCATATTTGTTATCTGCCGGTAGATTGTTATCGGCCAGTTTTCGACCTACAGTAATGAAGTCGATTCATCAACCAGGTGTCTTCCACGTTAAGATCACGTTGTTAACATTGCGTGTTTTTTGGACAGAAGATATTGAAAATTTTTGTTATCTGATTTCATTCATTTTTTTTTATGTTCTGCCTGTCACAGCCCCACTGCCTACTTTTAAAAAATCGCCTATGTTATGTTATGATTTTTTTCATATTCTCCAATTCGGCCAGGGAGTGTTTTAATATCTCAAGCATAACTTATTTTCATTTTCCCGCCCTCATGCCACCTCATTTATTTCGTTATCTCAAAGTCCCTTAAACTCTCTCCCTATCTCTCTCTCTCTCTCTCTCTCTCTCCCTCTCTCTTCCTCCTCTTCCTCTCCCCCCCCCCCCCCAATTTTCGTCCGTTAAGTCAGTGTTTTTCATTTTTTAAGTATCCTTCACTTTTGTGTTTCTCGAGACAGATTACAATCTTCTTCTTCTTCTTCCGTCCTTAGCCACCGACCGTCAAAGCAGTCAGTGGCCATTACGCCTAGTGGCGTCTTAGGGCAACAGCAGATAGGTTTTCTTTGCCATTGTTTCCCATCACGCCTATTGGCGTCTTTAGGGCAACGGCAAATCAATCCATCTGCTGTTGTTTCCGTAATCGAAGTGACTGGCAAACGGGTGATCAGCCCGTTGGTACAGATTACAATAGTCACTAAATATTGTTCTCCAGCTCTATGTTATATTGTAAAGTTTCTCCATCATGTTTCTTACTATTTTCTTCTTCTATGTATAATTCAATCTCTTGCTCTGTGGATTATAATCCTATCCAGGAATATCGGACACCAACAAACTGTCATCATCCTGTCCAATAACACCGGACACTCTCAACTGTCATTATCCTGTTCTGTAAATCCGGACACTGTCAGTTGTCATTATCCTGTTGTGTAACTCCGGACACTTTCAGTTGTCATTATCCCGTTGTGTAACACCGGACACTGTCACTAGTCATTATCCTGTTGTGTAAAACCGGACACTTTCAATTGTCATTACCCTGTTGTGTAACACCGGACACTGTCACTTGTTATTATCCGGTTGTGTAACACCGGACACTTTCGATTGTCATTACCCTGTTCTGAAAATCAGGACAATTTTAGTTGTCATTATTCTGTTGTGTAACACAATACAGTTTCAGTTGTCAGTATCCTGTTGTGTAACACTGGACACTCTCAAATGTCCTCATCCTGTCCTATAACACTGGACACTCTCAAATGTCCTCACCCTGTCCTATAACACTGGACACTCTCAAATGTCCTCACCCTGTCCTATAACACTGGACACTCTCAAATGTCCTCATCCTGTCCTATAACACTGGACACTCTCAAATGTCCTCATCCTGTCCTATAACACTGGACACTCTCAAATGTCCTCATCCTGTCCTATAACACTGGACACTCTCAAATGTCCTCATACTGTCCTATAACACTGGACACTCTCAAATGTCCTCATCCTGTCCTTTAACACCAGACACTCTCCACTGTCACCATCCTATTATATAACACTAGACATTCTCAACTGTCATTATTCTTTTATATAACACCGGAAACTCTCAACTGTCACCATTCTGTCCTATAACACCGGACGCTCTCAACTGCCACCATTCTGTCCTATAACACCGGACACTCTCAACCGTCACCATTTGCCGTGATTTTAATCTGTATTAACTACCCGATCATATTTTCCGCGCTCATAATCTAGAGTAAAAAGTCCAAAAATTAAGAACCAATCAGAAAGCTCCTTTTCTAGTGTCTATAAAGATACTTTTCATTATAAGCAAAAGGGCCTAATCTGTGTTTTTGACGGGAAGGAGTTATTTTATTTCTCTCATACTAGCGATAAATAACAATAAATACATAGTTAGTATAACATCGGATATATTGCTTTATAAATAGGTACAACGCCAGCCTCATAAAAGCTAGTCAATTAAGAGAAAAATTTATTTTAGTAATATTTGTACATCAGGGAAAACCCCGATGTAATTACTTAAAAATTAATTATATTGACATGCAAGGAAATAGCGCAAAAATAAATATATAGAAAGATAAAGATAAATTGGCCGTTTTATTATCACTTTAAATAATTAGAATCGGTCCATTAATAACTATAATATAAATTAAATGAGATTATTCACTTTGTCCAGACAAGTTATAAAACCGTTTAGGTAAGATTCTTTAAAATATTTTGGACTATGCTCTGATTAGCTGGTTGTAGCGCTATGAATAGCCCGGAGACCTAGGCAGATTGCCACACTTTTTAAACACAGCAGTACCAAGCAGGTTTGAATCTAGAGCTCAGTTTATGCAAGTCTTTTGTCATTCTGACCTGGCGGCATATATGAGTTCCTTATACAGCCTGTCAGCTTGTGTATTGTTTGCCTGATGGTAAGAAAGATATGTACATAATATTAATTACATGACGTGTGTATTCTGGAGTGTGTGTTCGGAGATGTGTAGAAAGTGAAACCCGCAGTACATGCGCTGCCATATTGGCCTAGGTGTAAAAGTGTGTAGTTTAAAAATACGACAGGCCAGAAAGTGGAAACAGTTCCGATATTTGTTAATTATGGCACAATTGAGCATTGTAAGTCTGCTAGTGTGTTTGATTGAATATTTTCTTCTGGGGTTACACATTGATCATGTAAGTAAGATAGCATTACAGGAATTGTTGACATGAAGAAATCAAGTTGTCCCTTATGATTATGTACTAACCCAATCATCGTATGGAGGCAAATTATGGGCTAAGGGATATACCTTGGAATAGGTACAGAAAAGAATATTCACATGGAGCTAGCGGAAGTCACAGAAGTTAGTTGTCATGTGCAACCTGTTAGCACAATAAATGACAGAGGGTAAGTTGTGGTGTTATATGTGTGTGAGTAGATTGATGCAGACACCTATATGGAGGACAATTATCCTTTGTTCCAGGTTTTGTCTCAAAATTACCACAAAAGCTGCACTCACACTTGAGGGATTCTGGTGGTGACAAGAGCTCTACAGATATCACTGGCTAACAAAAAAAAATTTTTTTTTTTCTTTCTCTAACATTTCTATGTTTTTCTGATCAATTTTAATGCGCTGTTTTTAAATCTGCAAACCGTTTTTCTCTATCAGGTCGGGATCTCTAGAAATACGCAATTGAAGTTTTTTAACAAGCATACAGTATTACAACATCATTTGTACAAGAAGTATAACAGTTATGTAGGCTTGAATTTCTTTGCAGTCGACTTTCGTCGGTGAATGGCATGTGGTACATCGCGATGAAGCATCCAACAATAATCGGCAAGCATGGTCACACTCCACCGTTCTTGATAACGTGACTTCATTACGGCGATATCTTGATGGAATCGTTCTCCATGTTCATCGCTGACTTCGCCAAGGTTGTCATGGAAAAAGTCAAGATGCGAATAGAGCAAATGGATTTTGAGGGACATGTTACAGCCCATAATTCTGTATGCATCTATGCACTGCTTAACAATATGCACATAGTCGACAGATTTGTGATTTCCCAGAAAGTTATCGACGATCGATTTGAATGCCATCCATACGCGAAGTTCACTACCATGTAACAAGTTCTCGAATTGTTTGTCTGCAATAACTTTCCTAATCTGGGGTCCTACAAAGATACCTTCCTTTATCTTTGCATCGCTAACTTGCTGAAATTTTTCTCGAAGATAAGTAAAAGCTTTGCTCGTTTTATCTAACGCTTTTACGAAATTCTTCATGAGCCCCAACTTTATATGTAACGGTGGTAAAATGATGCTGTCTTTGTTAACTAATGGCTCGTGTATTACATTTTTATGCTCGAGCTGCATACGATCCCTGATAGGCCATACCTTTCTTGCATAATGTTCCTGTCTGTTGCGGTTGTCCCATTCACATAGGAAGCAACAAAATTAGTATACCCAGTCTGCATGCCCGTGAGAATTGCAATGACCTTTAGGTCTCCACAAATCCGCCATTGGTAGTCATTGTACTTAATTTTTGCCAAAAGTATAGCCATATTGTCATAAGTTTCTTTCATATGAACAGAGTAGGCGACTGGAATTGATGAAAATAAATTTCCGTTATGCAATAACACGGCTTTTAGACTAGTCTTGGAAGAGTCGATGAAAAGTCGCCATTCGTTGACTATGTGCTCATGACCGAGGTGCACCATTAGACCATTTACATCTTTGCAATAGCAAATGTAATCATCCATCTCAAAGTATTGAACAAGTTCTCTGTGTCTATGACGAAATTTAGATATCGGAGTATTGGGCGCTAAAAGATTCCATTCTTTGAGTCGCGAACCGAGTAATTCCGCTTGTCCTTTGGTAAGAGCGAGATCACGTATTAGATCTGAAAGTTCTGAATGGTTAATTAAGTGAACACCATCATTCACCGGTATATAATCCGAGTCAGAATTAGTTTCTAAAGCAGGTAAACTATCACTTTCTGATGGTTCATTCACGTCCAACGGATATTGTTCTGGTGGAACTGGGATCGGACACGTGATTGGATCACGAGGCACTGGTTTCGAAACCGATTCAATATTTGGACAAACCACAGACTTTCTAGTTTTAAAAGTGAAACCATGGATATTTGTCAAGCAGAAGTAACAATCAGTAGCGTGATTTGTCGGTTCACGCCATATTACTGGCACTCCAAAAGGCATCGACTTATGCTTCGGCGATTTTCATAACCAACCTGCCAATGTATTTGCACAAGTCGAACAAACTGCATTTGGCTTCCAAGATTTATTTGCATCATCAACTTTCGAATCGAAATAAAGTTCATATGCTTTCTTTAGTAATGGTATAAAGTTTTTCTGGTCAACACGATCGGTAAAATATCCGCACACGTAACAGAACAGATCAGCCGAATTTCTACAACTTCTAGAAGCCATATTTCGCTCAGAATTATTTTAAAATACAGTAACTATTTGAAAAATAGCGTAACATATGTCATGCATCTTTTAGCAGTATAAAAAGTAGAATTATTTTGCATTTTATTAATTTTTAATAAGTTATATAGTAAAAATGAAACGGAGCAAATAACGGTTTCCCAAAAATATTTTTATTCACAAATATCTTAAGAACCGGATGTGATAGAGATAAACGGATTTCAAATTTGAAATCAGCGCAAGAAACTGACCTAAGAACACTTATTCTTATATAAGAAAGAAAAATGTTGTTTGTCAGTGTATTTAGAGCCAGTGCCAGACCTTATTATTCAGGAGCTGCAAGTTGTGTAGTCCTGACGCATGTGTTGAAGATCAGCAACTTATAGACAGATAAGTGGTGTATGGGGACCACTGAATAGCACTTTCAAGGAATCACCACAGTTATAAAAACTTTCACACTAACAGTCCCTCGAATGATTATATCAAGGACAGCATAGTATATAAGTGACTATAAAAAGTTCCATAGACTGAACAGAACAACAAGAAGAACAGAAAGTGCATTGAGTTTATTCTTTGGAACATTATTCCTAAGGAAAAAGATTTTCCAGTTTATTTATTTTAATTTGTAGATATTCTCTCATTTCTTTTGAATATTCCTGCCCAAAACATATTATGGGGCAGGACAATTAAATTGTAAATAACTTTCATCCAGACTTACTTGATATTTTTATAGAAAAGTTGAAGTTCTGTTTTGAAAAATTATTATTATTAACAATATATTATCTTATTAACATTACCTGTAGACACCAGTCAAACTAAACATTAATCAATAATCTTGGTGGGATCTTGGGAGGTAGTAGTTAGGGACTCAGAGTACATCATCATCATCATCGTCTCTGAGAACTTACATAGCTTGACCCCACTTTGATGTCTATACACCCTTGCTCTTTTCAGAGAAGGTGGTATTATTTATAAGACCAGTCTCTTATCTGGCACTATCCTGGTATCATCTGATACACCTATTTGTCCAGGATATCTCTACTTTTAATAAGATCTAAACCTCTCGCTACACCATTCTGTCCTTTAACACTGGACACTCTCAGCCGTCACCATTCTGTCCTATAACACCGGACACTCTCAACTGTCACCATTCTGTCCTATAACACCGGACACTCTCAACTGCCACCATTCTGTCCTATAACACCGGACACTCTCAACTGTCATCATTCTGTCCTATAACACCGGACACTCTCAACTGCCACCATTCTGTCCTATAACACCGGACACTCTCAACTGCCTCCATTCTGTCCTATAATACCGGACATTCTCAACTGCCACCATTCTGTCCTATAACACCGGACACTCTCTTACTTACTTAATTACTTAGTCGTTCCTCTTCTACAGTGAGGTGTAGAGGTTTGGAAGCGAGAGCGCCAGACCATCCTATCGGCTGTCTTCCTCCTGGCCTGGTTCCATTCTAGTCCTCGGTCCTTCAAAGATTGTCTAATGTTGTCCTCCCAGCAGACTGTAGTGGATTTGATGGTACTGTATGGTTGTGATATTACCTAGTGTGATGCATGAGGTCAGCTGTGAATTTACAGAAGGCCCTTCTTGCTACCACTTACGACCTCACACATATTTTTTTTACTAATGAATGTGGCTACGTTAAAATCTAGGGTACTGATATGTAATGTGTTGTGGTAGATTACATACACACACACACACACAGATATTTAATAAGTCTAATAATATTAATAAAATTTATAATACACTGAACTAACTCAAGCTGTTTAAATTTTTGATATTAAATTTTCTTTAAGTTTATTTGTTCTGAACCAAGGTTTTATTTTGGTCAGGACATATGAAAAATTTTGAAATTATGAATGAAATGCATGAATATATGTCATAATAAAATAGAAAATGTGTACATATGTATTTCAAATGACTGGTTAATAGTAATTATCTTAAGATAGTCCCAGGAGAACTTATTTCTAGATATGCTGTTGGGGTGATATCATCACTCCCTGTCTATGACTACCAAACATTGTCCCTTCACTGATGGGAGTAATACAAGTTTTATATCCCAAAATTTGTGTGGGTTCTAGTGATGGTAATATAGTTGGTGTGTTAGTTAGTAAATAAGTTGGTGAAGGTCCAGCAGGCCAGACGCTCACGTATCTTGACTGAGTAGTTCTGGTGCTGGAATCTGGTGGCCCCACCTCTCCGTGCTTGGGGGCAATATAAGGCTGCTCTGACAAAATACTAGACTGCACTGGTCCACACTTGTATATATCAACACAGCATTTGACACCACTTTGGTGCCAAACAGAAACTCACACTTCTGCAACAAAAGTATTGGGTCATGTGTCAGAACTCTACCTCCTGAGCCACTTCTGCACACAACACTACACAACAACACCACATAGACGGGGTCAGATCTCTCTGACCATACAGCACATCTTACCAAGTTGGTTTCACATAGTACTAGTTCCCCAAGACTACATATTCTGAAATATGTTCATTAGCTTCCTGCTATTGAATAAGATAGGTGATATGTTCCACTGATCTCAACACTTGATCCGCCCTTCATAATCCTTGCTGGCGTTTATGTATTTTGTTTGTCTCTAGACCCTGAACTTGGGCTGGGGATCTAGAGCGAATCCTTACTTGTTGTAAGGGATAGATTTTGATATGGCAGTATCAAATCACTCGAAACATTAAACAATATTAAAATATACAAAGAAATGCTTTCAGTCTTACCAGAATTATGAATAGAGAACACAGTTATATTCTAGCAAAACTCAGCTGAGCTGCTGGCTCTAGTATGGCGTCCCTCTAAATATTGCAATTAGCTTCTGGGAATTACACCACTGAAGAATTACTGTGTCTACTACTGGACAATTTATGTTGAATGGCAAAAAATGCGCGTCTGTGCGCCGATAATATGATTATCTGTGGCCAATCACCGACTTTCCCCCTTTCAAATTTCAAACCTCCTACCAAAAGTCAATTCAGTCATACCTCAGTCAAGTATGTATTATTGTCTGTTGGTCCGTCTGTGTCTACTTGCTTTTTCATAAAAAACACGCTTGGTTCTACATGCCTTTCTACACGAATCGGTCTCTAGAGTTATTTTTAGCCACAATTTTCCACTATTTCCCCCTCTCTTTCATTCCAACTAGATTTTAGCACTTGAGTCTCAAGGCCGCAATTTTTGATTAGTGACAATTTTTTAACAGTGCAGTCGCTCGTCTGTTATGAACAACACAGTCTTTTGTCAATATCTTCATTATTATCTATCCGTCTATATAAATGAAAGCATATTATTTCTCTGCTCAAGATGGGCTATCAGACTAGCTAGGTTTTATATTCCTAACATTATTATTAAGAAAAAGTTACTTTTTCAAGGTTAGTTGTTTTTTTTTTTTTTTTGAAATATGTTCGAGCATCTTCTGTAATGCGTTTGCCGCTGAATTCAAATAAAAGGACTAAGTATCGTAAAAGCGTCCAAGAAATGACTGTTGCGTATAATAGCTAAGGTCCCTTTTGTCCATTTCTTTACATTGTGTCAACTTGGGGACGTGAATTTTTTTTTTCCTTTCCCCACCAATTGCATCTTTTTAGCCTTGCTAGTTTCAAGCACGTGTTCAGTCATATTTTTTCTTTTTGATCTCCGTTCCCTCCCGTCTCCAAGGGTAAACGTTTTGTCTTCACGTCTAACAAGTTAGTTTCCATGGCGGGTATTGAACCGCGGCATGGGCGATCATGTCTTCTAGTAGCTTACGCATTATTTTTATCCCTACATTTTATCTTTGGAGATATTTTAACGTTGTATCACGGTTAAATTTATCACACAGACTCTGGGTCATCCTGTGGTCTGGATTCCTGGCTCTTTGTTTCCCATGCTTGTCTTGGTAGCCGATCTTCTCCCATTCTGCAGACATGGCCAAACCATCTTAGTTGGGACTGTTCTACTTGGGTCTGCAGGGGGTGGGATTTAAGGCCTTGACGTATCGTCTGGTTGCGGACCATGTCTCTTCTTGTTACTTCAACCACCTTCCTAAGATACCTCCTTTCTGAGGTTTGGATCAGGCTTTTGTGGGTTGTAGTCATTGCCCATGACTCGCATCCATATGTCAAGACTGAGACATAGGTGGAGCGGTATATAGCTATCTTCGTTTTCTTACCAATCTCTCTCTTGCAGAGGAATCCTCGATTTATTGCCTGAAAAAGTCTCCCAGCTGCTGCTTTTCGAGTGGCCAACTTTTCTTTGATGCCTTCCTTTCGGTCTATAATCATCATCATCATCTCAACCCATAACCCGTCATGGGTCGTAGGGGTGCCATGGTGGAAGCATCAGCAGACAGGGTCCTCCACTGCTCTCTATTCTCAGCAATGCGTACAAGTGTGGAGAAACCGTGTCCTGCCCATTCTTTGATGTTATCAGCCCAGGATTTTCTTTGCCTTCCTCTTCTCCGTTTACCTTCGACTGTTCCCTGGAGGATCGTTTTCGAAAGGGAGTCATGACGAGTTACATGCCCAAACCAGGCAAGCTTTCGACGTTTCACTATTGACAAAAGTGGTTCTTGATGGCCTGCATAGGTGTTTATCTTCTCTCTAACATAGACATTTGTTTTGTGCTCTTTATAGCAAATGCGCAAAATTCTTCTGTAACATTTATGCTCGAAAGCCTGAATCCTTCGCTCCGTATCTGCAGTGAGTGTCCAGCCCTCACACCCATACAAGAGAATAGATAATACAAGTGATTTGTATAATTTGATCTTCACAGGAAAACTGATGTTACTTTTCCAGATCACATTCAACCTTGTCATGGCAGCTGAGGCCATCTCAAGTCTTGTCTTGATTTCTTTATTTGATCTTCCATCACTACATATAGTGGACCCGAGATATTTAAAGGTGTTAACTTCTTCTAACGTTTGCCCATTTAACGTAATGTTGGTCGGAACATGTTTCTTATGGCTATTCACCAATATCTTGCTTTTTTCTATATTAATTTCCATCCCATATGTTCTTGTTACTTTCTCCAGTCTAGAGGTAAGGTCTTGAAGTTCTGATTCTGTTCCAGCTATCAGATCAATATCATCAGCAAAACGTAGATTACACAGAGGTCGGCCTCCAATCGATATGGTTGATTTATAATCGTAGAGAGCCTCCTGCATAATATGTTCTAGATAAATGTTAAAGAGCACTGGTGACAGGATACATCCCTGGCGAACTCCTACAGTTGTTTTGAAAAATTCTCCAATGTCATTGCTTGCAAAAACAGCACTGCTTGCGTCCTTGTATAGTGCTTCAATGATATCTATGATGTTGGTATCAAAATTGAATTTTCTCATTATTTGCCATAAACCTTCATGCCAGACTCGATCGAAGGCTTTTGTGAAATCGATGAAGTTATGGTATAAATCATGTTGATGCTGGAGATGTTTTTCGATCAGTAATCTAATATTGAAGATTTGTTCTGAGGTACTTCTTTTTGGTCTAAAGCCAGCCTGTTCCTCTGACAAGATTTCTTCTGATTTCTGTTTTATTCTGTTCAAAAGTATCCTTAACATCACCTTACTTGGATGACTAATAAGGCTAATGGTTCTGTAGTTCTTGCACATTTTTAGATTTCCTTTCTTTGGAAGCGGTATTACTAATGACTGCGTCCATTCTTTTGGCCATTTTTTTGTACTCCATATCTTCTGGCAAATTGTTGTCATGATTTTTACTATATCTGGTCCTCCATATTTCAAGAGCTCTGCTGGTATATTATCCACACCCGGTGACTTCCCTCCTTTCATCGAACATATAGCCTCTTCCACTTCTTCCCGTAGTATTGCTGCATTTCCGAGTTCTCTGTTTTCGCACTTAATGTTGTTTAATATGCCTAAGTCAGTGTCAAGTTTACAGTTATATAATTCTTTACAATATTCTGTCCACCTTCTCATTACAGCTGTTTTTTCATTGAGCAGAGCCCCATTGCTATCTCCTATGACAGTTACCCTGGGCTGTTGGGGTTTTGATAGTCTTCTTAATGTGTCAAAAACTGCCTTGCTGTTACCTTTTATTAGCCCCGTATTAATGGACTCACATTGATCAGCTACCCATTTTTCTTTGGCCTGTTTCATTTTCTTTCTAATATTTTTATTCACCATACTGTATTGCCATGCTGCTTCAGGAACCTCTTTCTTAACCTTTTTCATTTCCCGTCGTGTATCACATAACTTCAGAATGTCATCTGTAACCCATGGTTTGTTTATTTTCTTTCTTTTACCAAGTATTTCTGTTGCTGATTCAATGAGCACGTCTTTCATGTTCTCTGTGATTGAGTTGATATCATCCTCCAAAAAGTTGAGAGCTGCGAATTTTCCTCCAACAGTTGCCTCAAAGATTCCCGCGATTTCTGGATCTTTCAATTTGTCTAAATTGAATCTTAACTGAGAACATCTGTTTTGATTATAGTTCTTTTTGAGTTTAAGCTTGAGCGTCATCAATACCATGTCGTGATCACTACCAATGTCGGCGCCAGGAAAAGTCCTAGTCTTGGCTTTATTAATGCTGGACTTGAATCTTTTGGATACAAGAATAAAATCAATTTGGTTATGTATCTCAGTTTTTGGGGCATGCCACGTTGTTCTTCTTGATAACTTATGAGGAAATAGTGTATTTGCAAGGGTTAGTTTATATCTATAATAGCTCCGAGGTATTTAAAGTGGTCGACCTGCTCCAGGACCGCTTCCGGACACTCTCAACTGCCACCATTCTGTCCTATAACACCGGACACTCTCAACTGTCACTATTCTGTCCTATAACACCGGACACTCTCAACTGCCACCATTCTGTCCTATAACACCGGACATTCTCAACTGCCACCATTCTGTCCTATAACACCGGACACTCAACTGCCACCATTCTGTCCCATAACACCGGACACTCTCAACCGTCACCATCTTGTTCTACAACACCGGACATTCTCAACTGAAATCATCCTATACTTTAACACCGGACACCCACAGCTGTGATGTAAACATTCAAATAAACATATTTTTATGAGGAGCTGACGTCAAACCTGTCTACGCAATTTCCAATCAATTGAACACTGATATCTGTAAATATATATAGATATATTTCTGTATTAGCAAGTAAAATGCCCTGGGCTGCATTAAAAACATTCTCCAGAGAATACACCCATTATTATTAGTTTCGTCTGTGTCTTATTCTTGTAATCGCTTTCAAGTTTTATCCTGTAACATTTATTATTATTTTTTTCTATCATCGTCTATTCCAGAGGATCCCAACTTTGTTCGCTCTCCGTACCTCCCTTGGCTTCACCCTCTACTCCTTCTTCTACTTCTTCAAGTACCCTGCCTAGTGGTGTAGGAGATCATGTCTCTCCACAACTTCCTGTCTCCAGTACAATTTATCAATTCTGTTGTTGACTTCTTTCCATGCCACGATGTCAAACTGTCCAGTATTTGATCTCTTTCTATCTCTTTTTCCTTCAGTCTTACCTGTTATTACGATATATTCCAACTTTCCTATTCTCATAACATGCCCAAAAAAGTGGATTGCTTCTTTCTAACTTGTGAAATAAGTTTCCTTTGCGCATTGGCCTCTTTCAGGACATCCTCATTACTCTGTTAGGCTGTCCTTGGTATTTTTAACATTCTTCTGTAAAACCACATCTCTGTGGCCTCTAGTCCTTCTCTACTTGTTTATTAACTGTCCATGACTCATTCCCATATATCAGGATGGGTTCTATATAACACTGAAGAACTCTCTTTTCTTACTTCCTTTGACAAAGAATTGTTGCATAAAATGCTTTTCATTGATCTGCAAATTGTATTCGCAGATTTCCTTATAATGGGGAAATAAATGTTAAATGTTCCTATTGATATACATAAAGAAAACCTAATTCTGTTTATAACAACATAAAATTCTTAGATGTATATCAGAACACGACTAAACAAATTATCTAGATATTTTATTCTGTCTCTTGTCAACCAATAGTTATTGGGTTTTTTTTCCTCAGTACATTTTTTGAAAGAGATACTCGCATACTGTATACAGCCTCCAGGGCGTTTCTTGCTTCGATTTGACTGGGAACGGCTCACCGTTATCTGTCCGGTCCAAAACTTTTTTATCCATTTTTTTTTCAATGACGCCATTTATTTGGGAAAATTTGAATAGTGCAATTTAGTTATTTATTGAATATTTTCCGTAACCCCTTCGGCAGGGATGCCCGTACCTCCAAGGGAAGGGGGAACGCGTACCACAGGTTGAGAAACCTGTTCTATTCATTAACATATCTTATCTTTCCGGTTTTTCATCTCCTTTGTCCAGATCAGTGGTTCTCAACCTTTCTCTGCTCATTCCCCCTTCTGAGCCTCATTTACCTCTGTGACCATAGTGGCTGTTAGCTGGAAAAAAAATGTACTTTGCCATCTTACCGTGGCCCACTAGAAATACGGCATGGCCCCCTGGGGGCTCTTATGGCCCACGTTGAGAGCCACTGGTCTGGATAACTAGTAAAAACTGATACAGAATTAGGTAATAGCTAAAACGGTTTTGTTTCAGTATTCGCAAATCTGTCATTCATTCAATATTCTGTACACTGGCGTTGACGAGTATGTCCCGTCCTTCCTTAACTGTCTCTGGTGTCCTGAATAAATGAGTTATATTCTCAATCGTTTCCCAAGTCAATTTGTCGAAGTATTTCTGTCTCCGTTTTCCTCTTTTGTTTTACTTGTGCTGGATTTGTCAGTTGTCACCGGACTCTCTGCCTCTTCTGTTCCTATTAAGTCTTCTTAGCAATACAGTAACCACTGTGGACTTGTTAGGCCAGTCATAGCAGCGACATATTGCCGTTGATCAGCGACATTTCGTGGTGACCTGGGCCCGGCCTTCATGGCTACCGTAGCGGTCCCGTGGATAACCATCACCATACTTCACCCGGGCGCTACAATTTTTTTACTTTGTCCTGGTTCCACCTCCTACAATATGGACGGATAGACAACATCACAGACATCATACAGCAAGACGGGGAAGACCAAGAGACAGACGGATAGACAACATCACAGACATCCTACAGCAAGACGGGGAAGACCAAGAGACAGACGGATAGACAACATCACAGACATCCTACAGCAAGACGGGGAAGACCAAGAGACAGACGGAAGACCAAGAGACAGACGGATAGACAACATCACAGACATCCTACAGCAAGATGGGATCACAGCAGCTAAGGCGACACACTTGGTTCAAGAACGCAAACTTCAACTCCACAATACGCTTCACGGCAATAGTGGATGGAAAATGTAAGTAATCCACAATACGCTTCAAGGCAATAGTAGATGGAAAATGTAAGTAATCCACAATACGCTTCACGGCAATAGTGGATGGAAAATGTAAGTAATCCACAATACGCTTCACGGCAATAGTGGATGGAAAATGTAAGTAATCCACAATACGCTTCACGGCAATAGTGGATGGAAAATGTAAGTAATCCACAATACGCTTCACGGCAATAGTAGATGGAAAATGTAAGTAATCCATAATACGCTTCACGGCAATAGTGGATGGAAATGTAAATAATCCACAATACGCTTCACGGCAATAGTGGATAGAAAATGTAAGTAATCCACAATACGCTTCACGGCAATAGTGGATGGAAAATGTAAGTAATCCACAATACGCTTCACGGCAATAATGAATGAGAAAATGTAAGTAATCCACAATACGCTTCACGGCAATAGTGGATGGAAAATGTAAGTAATCCACAATACGCTTCACGTCAATGGTGGATGGAAAATGTAAGTAATCCACAATACGCTTCACGGCAATAGTGGATGGAAAATGTAAGTAAGTATATGATTCTCTAATCTCCTTCTTATCATGATGTATCTAAGGACATTTATTTCACAACCAGCGGTTCTAGTGATGTCATACTCCCCCCCCCCTCCCCCTCCCCGATCTCCTGGGTAGTGCGATCGGATGCCTAGCCATCTCGGATAAGGACGAATAAAATAGGAGGACCCGTGTGCAAGTTGCGCAAACTAAAAATCCCTCAGCAGTTGGAAATCATAAAGAGTAAGCCATACGGCCGCTGCCCTGGTAAAAGTTTTAAACCAAACCAATCTAAGGAACTGACTGTCTGAGTCTTATCATGTTCATTACTTAATGACTTTTCTTCTGGTTTTTTTTTCTGATCCCAATAATAAGATCCCAACGTAGGGGTTCGTATGCCCAGGGGTAACAAAGAGAGGACTACTGTTTCTTCCTCCAGGTGTGTCGTACATGGCGACATCTGTGTATGCATGTGTCCAGGTGTTACATGAGTAATGTTTCTCTATGTATTTTGTCGCTATGGATTTTCTCTCTGTTGCAGTTTGGCTCTTTTTTTCTTTCAATTCCAGGAATGTTTTCTATCATTTCAGGGAAACGATTTTGTTTCCAAACTGGAAGCTTGTGTGCAGTGTAGATGGGTTTAATAGTTGATATTGCATTTATGAATACTGCTCTCATCTGTGGTTGGTTGATTCTACAAAGCTGCTACGTTTGAGTCTTTGTCTTCTAAGAGCATTCATTCTATGGCACATTGGGTGGTCTGTTAGTCTTTTGAATTTTTCGGCCTGTTGTTGAGCCCTGCAGTCTCTTCTATCCTCAATTGGCTGGAGGCATGTAATCTTTTCGAGTTCTTTTACAGTTGTTGACTTCGTGCCTCCCGTTACTGCAGTAATGAGATTTTAATTCAATAATTTCCTTACGCATAGAAACAAATGGAATGTTGACTTCATGACGAAGCCAGTTCCTTTCGTGGAAAAGCTTTACGAGGATTCAAATAGTCTCAAACTGACTACAGCTTTCTTTCAGAACATTCAAGTGGGCGTCTGAGAGTGTACGAAGAAGAAGAAGAAGAAGAAGAAGAAGAAGAAGAAGAAGAAGAAGAAGAAGAAAGTACATGGCGACTAATATAAGGCTGTACATGGCGGGCTGGTAATCTCATCATGTACAACAGATTACTAGTGAAACCACCCACCCCCCCCCCCTCCCCTGCAAAAGCATATGAAAGCATTGTGCATATTCCTACAAGGAGACTAATTTTAGTGATGACTCCTTGCTCTATTGGGCGGGAGACAAGAGAAATAATGAGAACCATTGAATGTAACATCATTCAATCTGACACTCTTAAAGTAACATAAATAAATCCGTCACCCTGTATGGGCAGTTTATTTTTTGATTTTTTTAATCAGTTTCCAGTACGTTAATTTTAAAAAAAAAAGACAAAATAAAAGTAATTTTAAAAATTAACCAATTATTGACCAGGCTTATTGTTAGGTATTAAACTTGATCAGCTGCCAATGTCTGAACATGTGAGTGTCGAGGGATGAGATAAGTTTAGTGTATGTTGCATATCAATACCGAAAATGCCTGTATGACAGCAAAGCGACAAATCCTGCAAATTTTTTTCAGAATAAAAAGGTGGGATATGTTTCCACAGCGTGACAAGAAAATACTTTTAAAGATTTTTTAATGTTCACAACAAATTGATGCATAATACTGTTGAGAAATGATGGTCAAATTAAGAGGCACTGTTATTACATTCAAATTGAAAGAAACTGTTACCACATATAAATTAAGAGGGACTGTTACCACATATAAATTGAGATGGACTGTTACCACATATAAATTAAGAGGGACTGTTACCACATATAAATTGAGATGGACTGTTACCACATATAAATTGAGATGGACTGTTACCACATATAAATTGAGATGGACTGTTACCACATATAAATTAAGAGGGACTGTTACCACATATAAATTGAGATGGACTGTTACCACATTCAAATTGAGATGGACTGTTACCACGTATAAATTAAGAGGGACTGTTACCACATATAAATTGAGATGGACTGTTACCACATATAAATTGAGATGGACTGTTACCACATTCAAATTTAGATGGACTGTTACTACATTCAAATTGAGATGGACTGTTACCACATATAAATTGAGATGGACTGTTACAACATATAAATTTAGATGGACTGTTACCACATATAAACTGAGATGGACTGTTACCACGTTCAAATTGAGATAGACTGTTACTACATTCAAATTGAGATGGACTGTTCCCACATATAAATTGAGATGGATTGTTACCACATATAAATTTAGATGGACTGTTACCACATATAAATTGAGATGGACTGTTACCACATTCAAATTGAGATGGACTGTTACTACATTCAAATTGAGATGGACTGTTACCACATTCAAATTGAGATGGACTGTTACCACATTCAAATTGAGAGGAATTGTTACTACATATAAATTGAGATGGACTGTTACTACATTCAAATTTAGAGGAACTATTACTACATATAAACTGAGATGGACTGTTACTACATTCAAATTGAGAGGAATTGTTACTACATATAAATTGAGATGGACTGTTACTACATAAATTGAGATGGACTGTTACTACATTCAAATTGAGATGGACTGTAACTACATGTAAATTGAGATGGACTGTTACTACATATAACTTGAGGTAGACTGTTACTACATTCAAATTGAGATGGACTGTTATTACATTCAAATTAAGATGGACTGTTACTACATTCAAATTGAGATGGACTGTTACCACATTCAAATTGAGAGGAACTGCTACTACATTTAAATTAAGATGGACTGTTGCTACATTCAAATTGAGACAGACCGTTACTACATTCAAATTGAGAGGAACTGTTACCACATTCAAATTGAGATGGACTGTTACCACATTCAAATTGAGATGGACTGTTACCACATTCAAATTGAGATGGATTGTTACCACATTCAAATTTAGAGGGACTGTTACTACATTCAAATTGAGATGGACTGCTACTACATTCAAATTGAGACAGACCGTTACTACATTCAAATTGAGATGGACTGTTACTACATTCAAATTGAGACAGACCGTTACTACATTTAAATTGATAGGGACTGTTACCACATTAAAATGTACAGGGACCGTTACTGCTTTCAGATTGAGAGAGACTGTTACTACATTCAAATTGCGAACAACTGTTACTACATTTAAATTGAGACAGACTGTTGCCATACTGTAATTGAGAGCTGTTATCAGTCAGACAACTTGGGTTAACCCCGTCATCGTAAGATAACCTGGTATCACAGTCTAAGACAGGCTGTTATCACAGTAAAACTAAAGTAACGTGACACACAGCCGACTGAGCCGGTTATCACAATCTGGCTAAGATAATGTCTTTTCACGGTCTAATTGAGGCAGTCTGTTATCACAGCCTAATTGAGACAATCTGTTATGACATTCATGTTGAGACAATCTGTTATCATAGTCTAATTGTGACAATCTGTTTTCACGGTTCAATTGAAACAATCTGTTATCACAGTCAAATTGAGACAATCTGTAATCACAGTCTAATTGAGACAATCTGTTATCACAGTCAAAGTGAGACGATCTGTTATCACAGTCTAATTGAGACAATCTGTTATCACAGTCCAGTTGAAACAATGTTACCACAGTCTAATTGAGACAATCTGTTATGACAGTCTAGTTGAGATAACCTGTTATCACAGTCAAACTGAGACAACATGCTATTGTCGCCGTGAGGTTTGCCCAAGCATTATTCATGCTATTGTTAAGGTGAGATAAACAGTAGGACAGCTCACAAGAGAAAATAATGAACTGACAACAGTTCAGAATATCAGCTCACGTTAACTAAAAGTGAGTAAATAGAATGTTCGTGAACACATAAGCTCTACCAATGATTTTAAGAAAAAGATTTGGGTCAGCGAATCAGAGAAGTAGCGAGGGAAAAAAACACACCACGCAAAAAATGACCAGAGGTCATTAATCAGTCCTGAGTTGTTCATCAGTGTGTGATGAAGTATTGAGAAGATCTTGAGCAGATGGCTGACAAGATATACGTCTGTGGTTTTTCAGACAGGGTTTTATATGAGTACATACCTATTTCCAGCCAGTGGTATTCGATTAAGAAGTTAGTTATAGATTATGTGGGTCACAGAGAGTGTATTTCATAAGGAGATCAGCGATGTTTGCTGTGAGTATTGGATTATGATTATATTTTGCACGAGATAGAATTTTGTTTACAGGAGAGGTTTGCAGAAGCACAATGTTGACAAGTCGCTATGAGCACTTTATGACTATTTATGAAGAAACTGATTGTTATGAGTATTCGGACTATTTATGAAGAAACTGATGGTCATGTGTATTACGACTATTTATGAAGAAACTGGTGGTTATGAGTATTACGACTATTTATGAAGAAACTGATGGTCATGAGTATTACGACTATTTATGAAGAAACTGATGGTTATGAGTATTACGACTATTTACGAAGAAACTGATTGTTATGAGTATTAGGACTATTTATGAAGAAACTGATGGTCATGTGTATTACGACTATTTATGAAGAAACTGATGGTTATGAGTATTACGACTATTCATGAAGAAACTGATGGTTAAGAGTATTGCGACTATTTATGAAGAAACTGATGGTCATGAGTATTACGACTATTTATGAAGAAACAGATGGTCATGAGTATTACGACTATTTATGAAGAAACTGATGGTCATGAGTATTACGACTATTTATGAAGAAACTGATGGTCATGTGTATTACGACTATTTATGAAGAAACTGGTGGTTATGAGTATTACGACTATTTATGAAGAAACTGATGGTCATGAGTATTACGACTATTTATGAAGAAACTGATGGTTATGAATTATTGGAGGAAACTATATATATCATTGAGGAGCCACGATAAGCAAAGTTTGATCTATCAAGAAATAGATACGACTTTTAAGCCACTATGAGTGTCGACTTATATATGCTCTCTCATGTAAGTATCTGACAGTAAACCTATATTTATTATGCATGAGATGAATTTTGTTTCTAGGAACTGTTGTAGAAACAGGTTTGACCAGTTCGTCGAGGAGGATATAAGAACATATGTAATAAGTATGGAATGCTAATAAGGAGCATAGAAACTACGAGTAAACAGTAACAGATTTGGGAAGACTAAGAAAGTCTGCTGAATATAATAATATGTTAAAGGAGGAATATGTATGTTCACGAGACATAGAACTCATGTACGAAGTACTTCTGAGATGATTATATGCGAGCTCTATTATTTGACTTACTTGCCTTGCTAGTTAAAGGTATCATGTAAATAAAACTTTCGATAGATCAGCTAAGAGTCGTCTTCACCTTTATAAGTTGCTGATAGTAGGCCATGTACATTTAAACTACCACTATACGAGGTCACTAATTAACATCAAAGAAGGAACGGAACGGATTTGAGTTGTATCTCTCATCATCTCAGCCCGTAACCCGTCATGGGTCGTAGGGGTGCCATGGTGGAAGCATCAGCAGACAGGGTCCTCCACTGCTCTCTATCCTCAGCAATGCGTACAAGTGTGGAAAAACCGTGTCCTGCCCATTCTTTGATGTTATCAGCCCAGGATTTTCTCTGCCTTCCTCTTCTCCGTTTACCTTCGACTGTTCCCTGAAGGATCGTTTTCGAAAGGGAGTCATGACGAGTTACATGCCCAAACCAGGCAAGCTTTCGACGTTTCACTGTTGACAAAAGTGGTTCTTGGTGGCCTGCATAGGTGTTTATCTTCTCTCTAACATAGACATTTGTTTTGTGCTCTTTATAGCAAATGCGCAAAATTCTTCTATAACATTTATGCTCGAAAGCCTGAATCCTTCGCTCCGTATCTGCAGTGAGTTGTATAGAACAGGATAAAAGTATCATCCAGGAATTAACACCCTCTGGCGGAGATGGCCAGTAAAGATATATGTATAATCAATAACTTGGAAGATAAAAAGAGAACTTGTAAAACTTGAATTACATCACTAGGCCTGCCATCTGTCACCTAGTGACGCCAGAAATATAAAGAGCCCTGTTACATAACCACAGCCAAACTGAAACAACCTGTTATCACAATCAAACGTAAACAACTTATTACCAAAATCACAGTAAAACTAAGCCAACTTATTGTCAGAGTCAGATTGAGGCAACTTATCATAGTCAAACTGAAACAGGCTGAGCTTGTTATCACAATCAAACTGAGACAGGCTGTTTTCACAGTCAGGCTGAGTCGGTCATAACAGTAAAACTAAGCCAATTTATTATCACAGTCAAACTAAGACAACTTAATATATGTTGTGATCTGAGCCGAAAGATGATGATCTGATCCCTCCTTGTAAGGTGGCCAATGTTTTTATTAGGATCATGATAGGCCATATGTCTGTAAACCTCTCTCCCGGTATTTCCCATGGCCCATTTGTTCAGCCAGGTTTCTTTCTTTGTTGTTCGTATGAGTGATTTGGCTGTTTGGAGAGTTGTTCCTGTGGATGCTTGTTCTTGTCTAGTTCCCTTCTTTGCTAATCTTTCTACTCTATCATCACCTGGTGTGTTTGAGCGACTGTATAACTATTCTGTCATAGGAATTTAGAGGTAATAATAAGCTGTAATTAATGTTAAGGAGATAACAGGCTGTTTTCGATGTAGAATCGGTAACAGGGTTTTATTAATGTTGAGTCGATAATAAGCTGTTGTTGAGGATTAGATGATAACATACTATTTTTTTATATTCAGGTGATAGTAGGCTGTTATCTGTGTCGAAGCGATAACAGATCATTGTTCACCTTGATGCGATAACAGGCAATCGGTTGCACTGTGGTGATAAAAGGCTATTGTTGTTATTTCGGTTGTTGATATTGCTCTTTTCATCAAAATTCTTTATCCCTTTGCTCCCCACAGAGCATACGCCGTCAAGAGCGTATGCCAAGTCACGTGCTATGAGCAAAAGGTTTTGTGATAATTTTTGTTTGCGTTAAAGATTCCGTTGTTGTAGCGAAATCTGTGAGACAATCGCTGAATTCAGTAAGATTTTACTCCTATGAAAATAAATAAACCCGCCCGTGTGTGGTTGCCTATCGGCGTCCTCTACGCCAGTAGAGCGCTGCATTGTATACCGTAGTAATGCTTAGACAATGATCCCGCTGTCAAGTCTTCCACGCTTTCCTAGTTTCGTCCTTGAGACTTACAATTAACGCAAATCATTAAATATTACCTAAACGCCGTTTTGCAGGCAGCTAAGTGTTCGTTTCAGTCAGAGTGAGAGAAGAAAACGTAGCAGGGAGAGATAAGGGATGAATGAAAGCCTTGACTAGCGTTGGTTTTTGAATCGCATGGGACAAGACGACGTCACAAAATTGGGTTGAAACCCTACACGCGAGGGATAGGTTAGGTTTGAAAAATAGACTAAAGGCCCTAGTTACCGTCGTTAGGGCATGTTTGAACATCTGCTATCGTTCGCTGTAGTTTTCTTAGAAAATGTGAGAGAGAGAAAAATTGGAAAGGGGGAATGGTATGGAGTCAGTTTAAACTATGTCGGCATTTCTAAAGTGAAACTAACTGTCACAATTGAACGATGAATGGAAATAAAGAATAGGGGACGATTAAAATGATAATATTTGGTTATTATACCTAACATATTACTTAGTGTGATATATTATCTTGCCGTAGAAGAACCCAAAAATCAATAAAATATGTTATTTGAATAAGTGTAGAAGGAAAAAGTAAATTATGATGAAATGAAGAATAAAAACGATAATAGTGAATATAATAAATAATAGCATAAAAATACAACCAATGTGTGACAGACATCAACAGGATCACTAATTACTTGTCAGAATTATAAACTTGTAGGATATAACTGAGATATTGACGAAGACAGATGGACGAACAGACTTGAATCTTTCTCAGTTTCCTCTGTAGTGGGGATAGAGGGGAAGTTAGTCCAAGATTTGAAAATTGAGTTCAGTTTGAAAAAAAGACGCTAGAAGCCAAACAGTCCCTGATTGGCTGGAGTCTAATATACTAATGGAGGAATAAAACTAATTGGTAGTTAGTGTTCGGGGCCACTTATGAAAGAAATTTTCTACACTAAAGTTGTTTTACAAGCAAGATAATAGTACTATCTTGACTTTGCTGATCTGCACCAGCAAGCGATCTGGATTTGACCATATTTATCGCAAATCAAACTTATTAGTGTTAATATTTCTCTGATGCGGGTTTCATCTATGACTCAAAGTGAGCCCAGGTCAACCTATACCTGTCTATATTTCTGCATCTAAAGAATTGAGGCAGTATCGACTGTGTGCCTCCGTGTTATATTGCAAGAGCAGAATCCTTACTTGGCAGTGGAGACAGGTGATCTAACCAAAGTTCATCCTGCATACCAGACACCACTCAGTTAAGAAATTGTCTCCGGGCACCTGATATATCAAACTCAACTACTCTCAGTTCCCAATTGTGTACTAGATAATTCAGATTGTGATGAATACAAACGTTCTTGTAATCAATACCCATTCATAGGAGCAAGAATAAATTGACACTTTTCCAGAGTGACACATTTAATTACAATTGTGAATAAGAATATACTCAGTTATAAATTGAATTAATTTTATGTAAATACTTTGAATTATCTTTTGAGTTCAATATTCCGGTATACACAAAATTGTGATACTGGAACAATAAATTGTAAAAAAGATTTCACATTTAAAACTTAACTCTGGGTGTTGATAATTACTTTGCATTGAGTTCTTAAGTGTATTTGTTGTCATTTTATTATACCACAATTTCATTACCCTAGACATTAGACGTAGCTGTGAGACATACTAGTCAAAAATAAGTCTGAGTGAGATCGTAGGGTGGTAGCAGCAAGGTTCTCTGAGAACACACCCTTATTATCTATTATACTCAGAGGCCTTCACAGCTTGACCTCACTCAGTTACATTATAACAATAACACCAACATTCATAACATCTAAACCCACCACAGTTGTTTTTCTTCACACTCGTCTTGTTGCTCTAAAGGCAGCCGGGGCTATGATTTCAGCACGGAAATATGCGTGCGGCATTTTCATCATCATCAGCATCATCATCAACATGTCATCAGTTTCATTATCAGCATCATCGTCATCAGCATCATCATCATAATTAACATCACATCATCTGCTTCATCATCATCATCATTATTATCATCATTTTCATCAGCATTACCATTAGTTTCATCATAATAATTATCTTCATCCATACCATCATCAATATTATCATCATCAGCTTCATCATTATCATTTTCATCATTATCAGTTTCATCATCATCATCGTCATCATCATCAGCTTCATCATCATCAGCTCAAACTTCATCATCATTATCAGCATCATCATCATCATCATCATCATCATCATAATCATCATCATCATCATCATTATCAGTTTCATCATTCAAATCATCATCATTATCAGTTTCAACATCATCTTCATCTTCATTAACATCATTATCATCATTATTATTATTAGTATTATCAGTTTCATCATTAGCTTCATAATCATTGTTATCATAATCATCAATATCATCATCATCAGCTTCATTATCATCATTATGATCAGCTTCATCATCATAATTAACATCACATCATCTGCCTCATCATTATCATCATTATTATCATCATTTTCATCAGCATTATCATTATCGGTACTTGTGTCTTTATTCACCCACAGATTAAAATTGTTGAAATTTCGGAGCCAAACGGATCACCGTACTTTTTCTTAAATTCTTTTTTCTTAAATTCGAGCGAAAAATCTAACACCGTCTCCGCGCGGCAAATCTCTCTCTCAGTTCGGCAAGATCGTTAGAAAGTCGTCTTGGCTACTAGCACGATAACTGGTGCACTCTCTCTTTCACTACGGCAATGTACTTGTGCGCTATCTCTTTCTCCAAGGCAATGTACTTGTGCGCTCTCTCTTTCACTACGGCAATGTACTTGTGTGCTATCTCTTTCTCCACGGCAATGTACTTGTGCGCTCTCTCTTTCACTACGGCAATTTATCCATCCGGTTGTGTGGCAGGACATCAAAGGGATTATTCGTCTGCTTGGGTGATGGTGGTGGTAAGAGTCTCTCTTCTGTGGATTGAAGTGACGTCGATTTGTAGCAATGTAATTTATATGGTCCTGTGTAGGGAATGAAACAGCTCGATCGTTCGGTGATCTACATCGATTCGAAGTGTATGGGATTTTGTGAAGGTTGCTTACTCTACATCTTTGCAACCTGGGTTGATCTTGTTTAACTAGGTTTACAGTGTTCCTTGTGGGGCTACGTTTTTCCTTAGGAGACTGTATTCCGATAGGCTTCTAAAATGATCTCTTGATCAACCATATCTGGGTATTTAAACTGATAATCGATTTCTGGTTGTCTTCGTGTTCGATATTTGCTGGTGTTCTGATAATATTCTGTGTCATCCGTGTATACCATTTCTCTTTTCGGTGCTTCCAAGTATCATCCGGTCAATTGTTTAGCTTGTTTTGAACTCTCCGTGTTTCTCCATGGGGGTATTATGATGTGTCGAAGCACTTGCACTGAACCTTGGGGGCGGCGTGGGGTGTATTGTGTTGTCTGACGCGGGGACTGATGGGTATGGTTCTGCGAAGTGATGTTTTGTTTATGAAACCTCCTATCTCGATCAGTCTTACCTTTAGACCTAACGTGCCATGCAGCAGAGTCAATGGGGTGGCAGGGGGTGTATGGTGAGGTATGATGCGGGGGCGGGGATTGCTGGGTATGACTCTTGCCTGCATTATGTCGGTCAGTGTTACCTTGTTTAGTTTTGTATGTGTCTCGTATGGAGGATGATTGTACTTGAGCTATGATAGCACCTCTAGCAATGGTTGTCGTTTTACCAGATGTGTTGACTATCATAACCGGGAAGTCTCTGTTTGTTGTGACTTCTGCTATTCCTTCCGTAATAAATAGCAATGGGTTTTCATTTATATCTTCTCCCGGTATGGGTTCCATGTGAATAGTTTGTCCAGGTTTTATATATTGTGACGCTTTGATCCTACTCTTGGCTATGACAAATGAATTTGGTAAGAGGGTAACCGGGGCTGTTAAACGAATCAATGCAGGCCATATATGTTCTGGAATGCTGGAACTGTGCGTATTTCTTTATTTGCTTATAAAGTTGTTCACTTATGAGGCGTACAGATGCTCCTGTATGTATGAGCGCTCTGTAATTCCTGTTCTCAATGGTGATTAGACAGGAGAGGGTGGGTGGGGAAGGGGTTCCCTCGCTACGCACTGATCCTTGTCAAATATTGACACAATCAGAGCCGGATTAACGTAGTAGCAAAAGTAGCATATGCTACGAGCCCCGCGCTTATTGGGGCCCGCGCCAATAAATATGTACATAATTTTTTGGCCATCTTCTAATATGAACGTTAAACCAATGATCTTGTGATTTATGCCATCTTTAGCGCCTTTTCATTTGGTGTCACGAAATTGTGAAAGAAAGAGCATACGAGTCTGACTTAGTGTGAGTCTTCATTATTTTTATCTTAACTGTTTGCGGACGGAAGCAGTCATTTTCTTTGGATTTGTTGAAAGCATGTACTCCTTCTTTTCTGCTTCTACCTACCGGTGGGGTCTCATTTCTACTGCATTATGTGCTGGTGGTACTCATAATAAGTCCCATTTACCCTTTGTGAAAAGACTGTCAGATACCAGGTGGTCCGCTCGGGCAGATGCAACAAAAGCACTTTTGCAAAGCTTTTCTGCAATAAAACAAGTCTTGGGTGATATTTCAGATAACAGTGATCAGACGGCAGAGTGTCGTCAACAGGCTCGTGGTCTACTTTCAACCATGATGAAGTTAGAATCAGGAATAATGATCATGCTGTGGGATCAAGTATTACAGCGTGTTCAAATGACCAGTGCTTCTTTGCAATCTTCTCACCAAGATTTGAATACAGCTTGTGCACTCTTTGAATCTTTGCGGGGGTATATTCAGGCTATGCAGTCTACTTTTGCAGACATAGAGCAAAAGGCCAAGGATCTGACTGAGTGTGAACATTATCAAGAACAAATTCGAAGAAAACGCAAACGAAATCGAGAGTATGATGATTTCAGTGGTTCCAGCACACTTGATCCACTTGTTGAATCTCAAACGCCTTCTCAGCAGTTTAAAAGCCGAACATTTCTTGTCCTTATTGATAGCTTGCTTTCTGCCTTTTCAAAACGCCAGAAAGCTTATCAAAAGTTGAATGATGTATTTGGATTCCTTCGTCAGTTACAGTCGTTTACACCTGAAGAGGTGGTAACGTGATCATCGAATCTTATTAAATCATATCCGGAAGATGTGGAAGAAAGTCTTTGTGAAGAACTTGTGCAGTTTACAGAACTGTTGAAAACTGATATTGCTTCTCATATTGGCACTACTCTAGACCTTGTAGAGTTACAGTTTTACCGTTTGATAATTGACAATTCTTTGGAGTCTTGTTTTCCAAATGTAGAAATCGCCTTGCGCATCTATTTGTCACTAATGGTAACCAACTGCAGCGGAGAACGATCATTTTCAAAACTGAAACTTATTAAAAATGAACTAAGGAGCAGCATGGGTCAAAAGAGATTGTTACTTTTGATAATGATAATTACTATGCAAATTAAAAATGTATGTGTTCAAATATATTTGTGTTGTTTTATTGCTTTTTTAAAATATAGGACTCCTTTCTTAACATATGCTATAGGCCCCGTGCTAGCTTAATCCGGCCCTGCTTGCAAACGGTTTCTGTCTTTTGTTTTTATAGCACTAAAAACGGAGGGAGGATCAGGGCGAAATCAAAGCACTTAATACCAAATCGATAACGCAGCTGCGAACCAGCACCTTACTGAAGACCATAATAGAAGGCGGAGTTAAAGGCAAACGTGCAAGGGAAAAACAGCGCTATTAGTGGAAATGTAACATCAAGAGATGGACAAGAAAGAGTCCATCACAATATCAAGAGAAAAGGCAGAAGACGCCGGAGATCCATTGCAGCCGATCTAAGATATTGATATGTCTGATGACATTGAATAGTCTTGTTGTTCTCCCCCCAAACAAAAATAAACAAACAAACAAAAACAAAACAAAACAATAATTTAATTGACAATCATCTTAACAAGACAATTTCGAGAACTACTAGTCCACTTGTAAAATCGTTGAAAGTATTCAAAAAGAGACAAGAAAAGAGGTCGTATATCTTTATCATCACTGCCCTACAGATCGCAAAGGAGCATAGACCTTCAAAAACTCATGCAAAGTCCACTTGTACCGCTCTTTACATTTCTTTCACACCTCTTTCACTTATGTCTCCAGTTGACCTCTCAATAACACCATATTCTCAATGTGCCTATATGGGAGTGTAACAGGATCCTTTTTACAGGACATACGTAATATTTTATTTATGCTTAAAACATTTGTTTTAAAATGTGCCATGCTTAAAAATTTGCCATGCTGCCACCCCTACTTGCCAAATGCATAATAGACTAACCCCGCGCATACACTTTTTTCTTCCTGCCACACCTACTTGCCAATTGCAAAATAGACTAACCTAGGGGATGTAGGATAAAGAGAGAGGGATAGTACCTCACGGTGAGAGACAGCCATGTCCTTTTTAGGATAGTCAGGATCCTATTTGGTTCTCCTCTCTTTGTCTAGCTCATGTATGGCTCCTCGAATACCGCTTATGTACGGCGGTGGCCACATCCCGGGCAACAGTCTTGGCTGACTGGCTAAACTACATGGGTGGAGTAGGAGCAATCTTGCTCAAGGGAATGTCCATCCCTAGTACACAAAGACTGAGACGGTGAGTGAGGTGGAGGAATCTGAGAAGATCAACGGCTCGCAAAGCGAAACAGCAAAGTGTGTGGCGCACTAGAGGCATGTTGGACATAGAAAAAGACAATGGCTAGCCACCGTGGAAGAGATTGGGGCCTTACCACGTACTTCCTACAGAACGTAATGGGATCACAACAACAAGATAAGAACCGATATGTAGAGAACTCTCTGTCCCCTGGGGAAGAATCTACTGTACAAATTAACAGGGAAGAGGCAACTCCTCTAATGAGTAAGGAAGTACATAATGACGAGTGTTCCTTAAATTCTGTTGAAAGGGAGCATTCTGAGAAAGACCACCTAAAAACTAGTAGGAGAAGCCTAAAAATAGGAACATGGAATGTTAGAACTCTAAACGGAGAAGGAAAGCTTGACAATCTTATATTAGAGGCAACCGACATGAAACTCGATATACTGGGAGTTGCAGAGGGTAGACCTTTGGATACAGGCTACATAACAAGAGACCAGTACACGCTTATACACTCAGGAGGAGAAAAACACGAAAGAGGGGTAGGAATGTTGATAAAGAAGGAGTTAGAAAAATACGTATGTGGATACTGGACACACAATGACAGAATGATGTTACTAAAGATGAGAGCAAAGCCATTCGACATATCAATCTTACAAACGTATGCACCAACTAAAGATCACAGCGAGGAAGAAATAGAAGAGTACTATGAAGAGCTACAACACACACTTAAACCAGTCAAATCTACAGATGTGTTGAGAGTAATGGGTGATATGAATGCAAAAGTAGGAAAAGGAAAATACAAGAAAATTGTAGGACAGTATGGATTAGGGACAAGAAATGATAGAGGAGACAGACTTATCCAGTTCTGTGAAGAAAACCAGCTGGTCATATGTAACACCTTTTTTGAACACCACCCAAGGAAATTATACACATGGAAAAGCCCAGGAGATGTAACACGTAATCAAAATCGACTATATCATGATAAAACATAGATTTAAGAACAGTGTCACAAGTGCAAAGACACATCCTGGCGCCGACATAAATTCAGATCACAATCCAGTCATCATCAAAGTAAATATAAAGCTGAAAAGAGCAGGAAACAGAAGACAGGAGGAACCCCAGATAGAAATATCAGCGCTGAAACAACCAGATATAAAACAGAAATATTTAATCGACGTCAAAAATAAATATCAACAGTTATTGACAGAAAGCATGGAGCAGTATAGAAGAGAAAACCCAGAAGAAAAAGCAACCGCAAAATGGGAATGCTTAAAAACAAGCATACAATCAGCAAATGCAAATTTACCTAAAAAGGAGTCTAAGAAAAATCAAATTTGGATGACAGATGACATCTTGAATAAAATGGCAGAAAGAAAGAAAGCAAAAAACACTCAGGAATATAAAACAATAGACAATGACATACGTACTATGTGTAGAGAAGCAAAAGAACGGTGGATAGAAACAAAATGTAAGGAAATAGAAGACTTGGAAGCAAAGCACATGACAAGAGATATGCATGAAGAAATAAAGAAATTATCAAATCGGTCGCAGTTTGCACAAGGAGGAAGCTGTATCAAGAACAAAAATGGTGTAATATTACTTGATGAGAAAGACATATCAAACAGATGGGCAGAATACGTAAAAGAACTATTCGAGGACAACAGAGGTAAAAAACCATCACCAGATTCTAATGAAGGCCCAAACATTCTCAGATCAGAAGTAGAGAATGCCATTCATATGATACAAAAAGGAAGATCAGCAGGCATGGATAACATAAAAATTGAAATGATAGAAGCTCTGGAGAGCTTTGGTATAGATACAATCACAGAAATATGTAACGATATATACAATACAGGATATTTACCACACGACATGAAGACATCAGTTTTTATAACACTCCCCAAAAAACCAAATGCAACAGAATGTTCAGACTTCAGAACAATCAGCCTGATGAGTCATGCAATTAAGATACTGCTCAAAAGCATACAGGAAAGAATAAAAAGTAAAGTAGACAGCGAAATCCAAGAAGAACAGTTTGGTTTCAGACGGAACAGTGGAACAAGAGAGGCAATATTTTGCCTAAGAAGATTAGCAGAAAAATATACAGAGGTCCAAAAAAGTATGTATATGTGCTTCATTGACCATAAGAAGGCTTTTGACAGAATCCATCATGAGAAGATAATTGAATGCCTCAAAGACATAGGTATTGATGGAAAAGATATAAGAATACTCAGTAACCTTTATTGGGAGCAAACTGCCACAGTAAGATCGGGAAGGAATTATTCACCATACATAGACATAAAAAGAGGTGTCAGACAAGGTTGTGTGCTGTCTCCCTGCCTATTTAATTTATACACCGAAAAAATTTTCAAACAGATACAGGAAATACCAGGACTGAACATCAGTGGAAGGTCAATAAACAACCTTAGATATGCCGATGATACCGTGTTGTTAGCTGAAAGCGAACAGGAGTTACAAGAACTAGTGAAGCAAGTGAACAGTATAAGTCATGAATATGGACTCGACATTAATACTGAGAAAACAAAAACTATGATAATTAGCAAAACAGACGATAAACCCACATTAAAGATAAGCGTAAATGGAAAAATCCTGGAACAAGTCAAGAGCTACGTATATCTTGGTCATATAATAACAGAAGATGGCAGATGTGAAACAGAAATCAAGAAGAGAATAGGAATGGCCAAAGCTACATTCAACAACATGAAACATATACTGACATCCAAACAGTTATCTCACAAATTAAAACTGAGAATCATAAAGTGTTATATATATTCTGCATTTCTGTATGGTGCAGAAACATGGATGATGAATAAGCATTTGGAAGAAAGAATTGAGGCTCTTGAAATGTGGATATATAGAAGAATGGGGCGTATCTCATGGAAAGAGATGAAAACAAATAAGGAGGTCCTAGAAAATCTAGGTATGAAAAGAGAACTAATGAGAGAGGTCAAAGTTCGACAGCTAAAATACTTTGGCCACATAAAAAGGCATAACACCTTGCAGAAGACCATAACAGAAGGGAGAGTTGAAGGCAAACGTGCAAGGGGAAGACAGCGCTATAAGTGGGAAGATAACATCAAGAGATGGACGGGAAAGAGTCTATCAGAGTGTACCACCAAGACAAGAGACAGAAGACGTTGGAGATCCATTACAGCCAACCTTCGTTGTGGAGATGGCAACTGATGATGATGAGGGGAATAAAATGTACGGAAGCCGGTGTGGTCATGGAATTTCAGAATGGGTGAATAAAGACACAAGAACCTCATTATCATCAGTTTCATCATCATCATCACCATTACTATCATCAATGTCATCATCATCAGCTTCATCATTATCATCTTCATTATGATCAGCATCATCATCATAATTAATATCACATCATCTGCTTCATCATCATCATCATCATTATTATCATCATTTTCATCAGCATTATCATTATCATCAGTTTCATCATAATCATCATCATCATCACCATTACCATCATCAATATCATCACCATCTGCTTCATCATTATTATCTTCATTATCATCAGCATCATCATCATCATTATCAGCTTCATCGTCATCATCATCAGCTTAAACTTCATCATCATTATCAGCTTCATCATCATCGTCATCATCTTCATCATCATTATCAGTTTCATCATTCAAATCATCATCATTATAAGCTTCATCATCATCAGCTTCATCATCATCAGCTTAAACTTCATCATCATTAACAGCTTCATCATCATCGTCATCATCATCATCATCATTATTATCAGTTTCATCATTCAAATCATCATCATTATAAGCTTCATCATCATTATCAGCTTCATCATCATCGTCATCATCTTCATCATCATTATCAGTTTCATCATTCAAATCATCATCATTATAAGCTTCATCATCATCAGCTTAAACTTCATCATCATTATCAGCTTCATCATCATCAGCTTCATCTTCATCAGCTTAAACTTCATCATCATTATAAGCTTCATCATCATTATCAGTTTCAACATCATCTTCATCATCACTAACATCATCATCATTATCATCATTATTATTATTATTGTTATTATCAGTTTCATCATTAGCTTCATAATCATCATTATCATAATCATCAATATCATCATCATCATCATCAGCTTCATTATCATCATTATGTTCAGCATCATCATCATCATCATAATCAGTTTCATCATCATCATCATCACCACAATTATCATCATCAGCATTATCATCATCAGATTCATTAAAATCAGTTTCGTCATCGTCATAATCATCATTATCATCAGCTTCATCATCATCAGCTTCGTCATCATCAACATCCTCAGTGTCATCATCATCATAATCATCACAATCATTATCATCATCAGCAGCAGCTTCATTATCATCATCATCAGCAGCATTATCATTATTATCATCATCATTATCAGCTTCTTCATCATCATCATCAGTATAAACATTAACATTATTATCAGCTTCATTATCATCATCATCAGCAGCAGCAGCAGCTGAAAATAAAATTACACTAAATACCCTAACTATAACCGACAATTAGGTTGAACAGGTTAGACCAAAATGGTGGATGAGCAGAGACAAATGAAGGTTATCTGATGCTATTTCTTTATTTAAAAAAAATAAAAATAAAATAAAAAATGTCCGCACAACACAAGACAGCCCTTGCTGTGAATTTACTGGATTAAGAAAGGTAGAGGAAGAATGGGAGAAGATCGGCTGCAACGGCAGGTATGGGAGGCTAAGAGCCAGAGATCCAGACCTCCACGACAACCATGAGTCCGCTGGGAGAACAACATTAGACAATCTCTGAAGAACAGAGGACTACAATGGAACCAGGCCAGGAGGAAGACAGCTGATAGGATAGTATGACCCTCTCTCTTCCAAACCTCTACACCTCATGGTAGAAGAGAAACGACTAAGTAAGTAAGTAAGACAGGTAGAGGAGGGCGAAAAATACCTGGGTAACAAATAAGGGGCAGAATTCAAATGGATAAAGAAGACGCGAATATAACAAGGACTGGTGGTACAGGGTAGGAAGATTTGCCTGAACTTGTTAAGGCCTAAGCTTCACCGGGTGCTAATGAGTAATGAAATATAATTATGAATAACGTTAACATCTACATCAGGGGTGTTGGTAACCGATCAATCACGACCATCTGCTAGATCACAGTGGATAATTTGGTAGATCTTTAGGTGATCGAGGGACGAGAAAGAAATAATATTTAGGCTCGGGATGTTTTTGGAATAGCCCTCTCCCGACGGCATGTAATAGTTCAATATCCCCAGGATTAAATGAACATGGCATCCATCACTTCTAAAGAAACGTTATTCTAAGAGACATTCTAGAACGATTATTTCTATGATTAAGCCTGATTTTCCACCGAACTCTGCATACATTATTTTTTTTATAAAAGCAGATGTTAAGAGAGCTCAGTGTTTCTAAAGCAGTTGCCCAAAGCTTCTGTACTGCCTACCGTTGATCTAGATTATCATTTAAAACTTAAAACATAACATTAAATTTTAATCCAGATTTTATCCTACTCACTTGCACGATAGCATTGGAATGTTCCATCCCCGTGTGTCCCGGTTGGGCAGGAGCAGCGTCCAGACGATGAACAGTAAGCTTGGGACACACATTGTTTTGGCGGGTTACTTCCACAGCTGACTCCAGACGCTTGAAAAAAATGCATAGTATAGTATGGTATAGTACAGTATAGCTTAGTACAGTATAATATAGTATAGTATAGTATAGTAGTGCATAACAGTGCATAGCATAACATAGCATATCATAACGTAGTATAATATAGTATAGTATAGCTTGGTATAGTATAGTTTAGTTTAGTATAGTATAGTATAGTTAAGTATAGTATAGTATAATAGAGTACAGTACAGTATAGTATAGTTCAGTACTGTACAATACAGTACAATACAGTACAGTTGTTTAGTGTAGTGTAGTAGAGTAGAGTAGTGTAGAGTATAACAAAATGGGTTATCAATTGTGGGCACTAGTAGGCAGCTAAAATCCGTCCTAATTTCTTTCTGATTTTGGCACGCCCATTTTACTGCTTTTCGTTTTTTGCAGGCGGCATTGTTCTCTTTTTCTGCTTAGATTTTTTTTGACCACGAGGCAGAAGCCGTCGCTCAGTTTGGAGATTGAGCGGCAAAATTGTCCTGGTCTTTCACACCAGGGAAGCTTTTTCCTTTCTTGTGTCCACGGGTGGAACGTATTACGCCATATAATGGCGAGTTCTTCCTTTTTTTGTTCACGAAACACGGGAAACTGTTCCTGGAGTTCCGTCATGTTACTTGGCAGTCCGGGCGAAAGAGTGACTTGGCAAAGTCTGAGACACCTGCGTTATGGAGATGACGGTCATTAAGACGTCCTTGTGCTTTGATGCCATGGAAATTCTGGGACTCTCCCTATGCGTAACATTCTTTACCCTGTTACGTCAAATTCTTTTGCAGCAGGTCACCAGGAAAATCCTCTTGGTAATTATTACGTTTTTTCGGCATTTTCTACGCAGATGTGAGCGCACGTGTTAGCCCACGCTCGAACACCTGCAACATTACCATTACTATATATGCAGTCTACTGCTGTCTCTAATTGTTTCAGTCCTAAAATTCCTGTCGTGCGAATGTAGAGACCCAGTGCAAGCTTGCCAGCCTATTAGGGTGGGAAATCATTGACAGTCTCGGTAAAAGTCATTAAGTAACTCGGTAGTGTTATAATTATACTGGAAATTTATTCTTAGTCAGAATATGTTTAGTATAGTGGGTTCCAGTAATTGTTAGTTCGGCGACTATCCAACAAACACCAGGAGCTATAATAGTCTTTTCTTTTTGTGTGGAAATTATGCTATGCCACTTACAGTTTTTTTTTCTAAGCCAAATAGTTGTGTCCCTTAAACTGCTAGTGTACATAAAGCTAACGGGTTTCTCTAAAAAAATAAGTGGTAACACTGAATTTAACTAGAAGCGAGTAGGTTTTTAATTGGGTCTCTGTGGCGCAACTTTGTAACATTTTTCACTTCGTGTAACTTTGATTTATCAAGATTACTTGTTTACTCGATGATCGATGTGGCTTGCATCCAAGAAACACATCTCAACAGCACACACAGATTCTCAATAAGAGGATACCATGCTTTCCGACTCGATCGAGAAGGACACAAAGGAGGTGTGCTATTACTTACCCGAAACTCAATACCAAGTAGCGAGGTATCCGTGAACTTCAACGACCAGTCAGAAATTTTAGGGGTTGACATTAAAATAAAGAACACGAACATGCGTATCTACAATTTGTATGGCCCACCGAGCAAAGACCTGTCACTTGCAAGTATGGAAATCAAGAGCTCAAACTGCATAGTGGTCGGAGACTTCAACAGCCACTCGGAAAGATGGAGATATTCGGTTACAGACAGTAGAGGAGAGGGAGTGGAAAACTGGGAGACAGACACAAACCTTCACCTTATCAACAAGCCAGATGATAAACCCAGTTTCTACTCTAGAAGATGGCACACCACTTCCACTCCAGGCCTAGCTTTCGCCACATGGGACATCCTTCACAAAATTGACCGACAGGTACGTGGCCAGCTAGCAGGCAGCGACCACAGACCAATAAAGCTAGTGGTTAGTGTGGAGTATGTTCCCCATGAAGTGAAACCATTGCACGATGGAATTACAAAAGAGCTGACTGGGACAGTTTTGCAGTGCTGACTGACAGTCTTTGCGAGACAATCAACACACGAAACAACAGCATGAAAAATATGGCTGAAAGCTTTAGTATACCAATACTTCAAGCCGCTATTGAGACTATTCCGAGAGGGGCAAGAAAGAACTATAAACCATACTGGAATGAAGAACTGAAAAAATTGAAGATTAGTTAACAGAAGCCAGAGACACGGCAAAAACAGAACAGATACTGAGGCAAACATCTTGCTCAAAGCAACCACTGCAAAGTACAAAAGTACATTAAACCAAACAACAAGAGACTGCTGGAAGCAAACAACAGAAAATCTCAACCTAGATAAAGAAGGGAACAAACTGTGGAAACTAGTTAAAGCTTTGAACAACGAAGAACCTCACAAAAATCATATCACAATCAAACAAGGTGAAAATATGCTCTCGGGGAAAAAAAGCTGCAAATGCACTCATGGAACGCTATGCTGGTGCAAACCACATTGATGTCCCTATAGACAAAAGAAAGGCCATCATTGATGAACAAAGGAGTCATGACAACAAAAAGCTTGCACTAGAAGAACACATGATGGCAAAGTTAACAATGCAAGAAATGGAAGAGGCAATGAGGGCGCTAAAGAAAAAGAAGTCACCTGGAAAAGATGGGATAACCAACAAAGTGTGAAAAGATTGACTAAAAGTCAAGCTGCAAAGAAGTGAAGTGTGTGGGAGAATGTTCAAATGGATCAGCCACTATCTTGAGAATAGAACTGCCAGAGTCCAACTACAAGGACAGACCAGTAAAAAGATGGTTTTAGAGCAGGGTGTTCCCCAAGGGGGAGTCTTGTCACCCACGTTGTTCCTCACATATATTAATGACATATCAGAGAATATTCCAAGACGAACTCACAATTCCTCCTTTGCAGACGACTTAGCCCTGTGGATCTCAGAGGAATATATCACTACGGCAAGCATTCGGATGCAGCAAGCACTAACATTATTGGAGGAGTGAGCCAAGGCATGGCTAGTAAAGATACATGAAGGGACAACAACATACACGGTGTGTTCTCTCTCAAACAAACCACAGATCTCTACATTGGTGCTAAATGGAAAAAATCTACATCTGGATGAAAACCCAAACTACCTCGGCATTACCTTTGATCGCCGCTTGACTTGGAAAACCCAGATTGAAAAAAAACAGGACAAGAGCAAGGCAGAGAATGACAATCATGAAAAAACTTGCTGGCACGGGTTGGGGAGCAGACGAGAGAGTACTAAAGAAGCTATATACTGGGCGAGTGAGACCAGTCTTAGAATATGGCATTGCAGCATGGTCAACGGCAGCTAAGTCGAACTTTGACAAAATAAACAGAACCCAAAACCAAGCATTGAGAATCATAACAGGGGGCATGAAGTCAACACCCATTGAAGAGTTGGAAAAGATTACTCACCTCCAGCCTATGGAGGATAGAAGAGATAGCAGAGCCCAGCAACTAGCCGAGAAATCCAGGAGGCTGATAGACCACCCAATGCACCAGAGAATAAATGGATTGGAAGGGGAAGATTGAAGCGAAGCAACTTTGTAGAGACAGTCAAAACAAAGATGAGAGCAGACCCCATAAACGCAATATCAACAGCTACGCCCATATATACTGCACACAAGCTACTAATTTGGAAACAACAGTGCTTCCCTGAAATGATAGAAAACATTCCTGTATTGAGAGAAAGAACAGCCAAAATGAAACAGAAAGGAGAGTCCTAACCACAAAATATATAGAGAAACATTACCCTTCAACACGTGGATCCATGCATACACAGATGGATCAGCAACTAATGCAACAGAAGATGGGGGTGGAGGAGTCTTCCCGAGCTTAAGGGGGCATATACACCCAGAAAAAGACAAAAAAGGTTATTTTTGATTTTCATATAATAATTGTGTTTTAAATATTTATAAGCCTTTTTACTTTGATATTCTTTTTGAATTATGTGTTTATCCGTAATAGTTTATGAGTTATCAATGTTCAAAGAGAATCAGATAAGTGTTTTAACATTTTAAAAACTAAACTTTAACGAAAACAGGGCTTGCGATTCACAGTTCCGGTGATATTTTCTACAATTTTAAAGCTATAGCCTTCAAATTTTGCACACTTATAGCCCATGTTATCCTTTATGGCATGAACCTCCACTTTTTTCTTACATGGTATAGAAACAGAGATATTGCTATACAAGTTTGTTAGTTATTTTTCTGTTAATTTTTTAAAAAGATAACCCATTTCTGGGTGGGTTTAAGCAATGGCACACAAAAAAAGATAACAGTCGCAACAGGGAAATTTTCAAGTAACTTCAGAGCAGATGCAGAGGCCATAACAACTGCATCAGAAATTCTAATGACAGAAAAAAAGCTCAGAGCGAGAGATCAGTGGCTAACTTCTCAGATGCGCTGTCAGTGATTACAACGCTGAAAAGTCAAAATAATGCTGAACTGGATGACCTAAGAGTAACACTTCACAGACTATGTCAGCAATACAAAAGAGTCGTAATACTGTGGATCCCTTCTCACTGCAACATCCCTGGAAATGAAGAGGATGATAGATTGGCAAAGGAAGGGGGAAAGCTTCCTCAACTTGAAACAAACATTACTTATGAGAAGGCCAAGAGTTTTATCAAGCGCAGGTACAGGCACAAGTGGGAAGAAGAGCATCCAGGCCACACAAAAATGATCCGTATTACCAGCTCAACAGAAGTGAACAAGTGGTAATCTTCAGACTTCGCACAGGTCATAACAGATTGAGATACCATCTATTCAAGAAATTAAAGATAGGAACTACTGATGAGTGTGACTGTGACACCGATGAAATGACTGCCGAACCTCTGCTTCAAAGGTGCCCAACATATGAGGAACAGAGAAAACGCATATGGCCATCACCAGTACCATTCCTGGAGAAAATCTACGGAGATTTCAACAGCCTCAGGCTGACCACTGCGACCTTTGAACTTATCCAGTTGACATCTGAGGGTGAACGAAGAAGAAGAAAAGTTTACTCTATGGATATTTGTTTAATCCATTATATGGAGATTTCCCACCAGTAGCCGTATGTGTTGTGTCATATAGATGCATGTACATATAATGAGATTAAATGTACTACAGCCAGCCTGGCGGCTGTGTTTTAAACGCCTGTGCGACAGGCAAGGCTATCATACGTTATAAGGTCAGTTCTGTGCCAGCTAACGGCCAGGTTTGTTTACCTCCCTAACCTCTCTTTCGTCAATCGGGGTAACTCCCTCCCCCCCCCCCAACCCCTCGATTACGCATGTGCGAGCTATCGCTTAGGCATGCATGCCGGCTCGGTTGACTAGTAATGGTCAACGAGAGAGGAGGGGAGAAAAAGAGAAATAAATGCAGAATCATGTCAGCACTGACCCAGCCAGGGGTGGGAAAGGATTGTTAATAACAGTTAATCTGTCAATGGGTACACCCTTGCTTTGTTTAAACGATGTTTGATTGGATGCTGGCTAGATTATAAATGTTTTATATTTTTGCTTTGCTTTAAATGATGTTTGATCTTGATGTTGAATAGATGATAAATGTTTTTTGACTATGTTTTATTACAGCAACACCCGGTCACCCACAGAGTTCTGAGCCATCAGCTTGGAATTACCTTCCTGCATTCCTATATGGCCGGATAAACCAGCTACCCCTTTACTGTCGTAGATTAGGGATAGGGGAATTAAGACACAGATTGGTCCCTTCTGAATAGAAATAGAACAGGTGATAGCTCAGTGGGAGATAATAATAGAAATAGCTTTACACGAGTGAGATGGTGGAAACTAAATAAGTCTGTCTCTGAGACTCGAGGAGATCCTCTCGCTCAGCCTATCTCTACAACAGAAAATATTTGTCAGACAGATTACTCAGTTTTATAGATGTACTATATGTCAACCACTCACATACACACACACACACACACACATAAGTGACGACAGTTAGACGCACAGACGTGAAAACTATAACACTGGAATATGGATGTTTTTGGACGAGCTGACCGACACACTTGAATAAGTTTATGTAAATTTTATTTATCATAAGAATTTCACCACAAGCATAAAATTTGAATATCAATCACATATAAATACACATACACATAAGTTAATGAATTACTAAGAGAATAGACCCATAGGTATAATCCTTTCCCCCTCTGTTGAGCCTACGATCCCGTTAGCAGAAAAAGTTATAGCCCCCAACGAGTCACAGATTTATACGCTATGGTCTAGGATTTCCCTCTACAGTTAAGAACAGAGTTGATATATTAATCTATTCTAAGAGGAAAACATCATTAGCAACAAACTTGCATTAAAAAAAACACAAAGTGGGTGCATAAATTATACCATAAGGGAATCACTCAGTCCTGCTTTCTCTCTGTTCATTCTCCAGTGGCTACTGACTTGCTTTCTTACCTACAAACGTGATGTCTTGCACCTTCAGGCGCAAACTTTAGGACACACACACACCTTGAATCCGTGTTCGTTTTGATAAAGAGAACCCCAGCTCTGCAGATACAGGTTTCATCCAATGTTCGGGAGAGCGTTCACTTTACAACTATATTTTAGGATTACTGTTTATGTCACTTGAATCAGTTCAGGTAAGAAATTTTAAAATGGGCTCACAATGTCAGAATCTCGAGGTTTCCAGTACTTAGGAAATGATAGGTTGGTAACTTCTCTCAATATAAAATTATTGATCACACCACAATTGGTCAAGCGTCGGAAATGTTACTGTTTGTAATTTTTCTCGCCACAGGGGCTGAATGTACATGAGATTTAGGTAAGAAATATAATCTGGCTCGATAGGCCCAGTTACATCATTTAGTCTTAAAATTCGTGAGATGGGTACTCTGTCTATTTCTGGATGCAAACACAATGCCAGACAGGTTTTGACTTGTAAACTCACGTATTAAGTACAAAATGTTTCTTCTAGGTTATTCTCATATATACTTAAAAACCGCTGGTAGATTTAGGGCTTGACCCATATACTTTATAAAAGGAAGAGAAAACATAAATACTCAATCCGAATAGTATACACAATCCTGCGCGTAAAATAGAATATGTTCACTTCGGTCATTTAACTTAAATTATAAACCGCAAACTTAGAGCTAGTCTTATCGTTTAAAACTTCCGTTAAATAAATTCTAGTCATTAAAAAGAAAGCCATCATCATGAATTAGAAATACATACATATTCCGTCAATACTCAAATGATGACACAGTGCATTTACTTAGTTAGTTAAATATATTCTCTGACTGGTTACTAGCAGTGAATAAAATTTATATTCTAGTTTAGCTAGAAATTATTATTTATTCTGCTATCCACTGTAACACAGTAAAACTTAGAGAATTAGAATGACTGGCCTAACTGGCAAAACACTTATGCACAAAAAACTAGTGAAGATATAATTCGAACTAGAATAAACATTCGACAATACTAGTCAATATAATTACCTCACACAGGACTACTTAAGACTATACTCCAACGCAAACTGAGATTATACTTAATAGAGTAATCTAGAAACGAAGCTAGCTATGTCTAGAGAAACTGCGAAGTCTGAATGAATAGAGTTAGATTTCTGCTGGGGTTTAAATATTAAAAGATAAAAGAAGATAGTAAATTAATCCTCCAAAACCAGACCTCTCATCTACGGGGAATTTCTAAGTTCAGACTGCAGAATTAAAGATCTATCTCACACTAAAACCAGACATCGGCAATGCGCTAATCAGTGTGAGTTACCTTCGTCTCTCTGCTCGTATTTCAAGCGAGCAATGTCTTTAGATCTCCCGATTAGTCGTGTTGATTACTTATCACGAACGGATTCAGGGAAAAGATAATAAAGATTTCTCACTACGATTTCACGCTATCTACTCAAATTTATTCAAATCTGGTCTCGGTCTGATCTCTACAACGATTGATCTCTGGCGCTTGTGTTAAAATTACAGCTCATGTTACTCATGGGTCTCTGGTAGACTCTCATCAAAGAAATACAGCGACCAGCATTAAATGCGTGCTAAAATGAGGAGATGGACAGATTACTGCGTAATAGAGATTAGGTTAGCCCAACAGACGCAGGCGAAGCCGGGCAAAAAGAAAGATGAAGATAAAAAAATTATATATATGAAATCAATTATCATAATCTGCCACATTTACATCGGGGTAGTCATCAACGTACTGCAGCTGTGGTTCTTCAGTCCGACTTCTTATTACGGGTCCAGTCGGTTAATTTCCCCTTGCTGGGAACAACTGTCAACGCCTAGTCACAAAGCAAGTGCGCCCCGGCTCCACAGGCGCCATCTGCATTCACCTTCCATAAATCTGCTTGCGCCTTCCCAAGAGTGGCGGGGCTTTGTACAAGTGGAGGTTGCTAGCACTGTGGTCGCTTGACTAATTTTTTTATAATGCATTGTTTGGGTGTATTTGCTTGTGATGAATAATTCTTGTTTTTAAACGAGAGTTTTTTTGTTACTTAAACTTATTTGTTTGTGGAGTCACTAATGTGTACTAAACCTTATCTCCAAGAAGAGAGAGAGTCAGTATGACAGTAGTAAAAACACAGTCATTGCATGGCAGGAGGGAGAGTCAGTATCTGTTCTTTACTTCTGATAACTTTAGGTCACTCTATCCACATTTAACACCATAACTCATCTATCTTCTCAGACTTTTTGCCTTGTCTCAGACGTTTGTCTTGCCTTAGGCAGACTCTTGAAAACCACGCATGACATAGAGTAGAGTAGAATAGAGTAAGTATAGTACGGTACGGAAGGGTGTTAGTTGTTTTTTTTATGCGTGATGCAAATGTTGATGTGTAGTTGACCAGGTATGCGTGTTGAGGTCACCTGAACGGTGTAATGGTGCAGTGAAGATCTGGGTCACTCACGCCGACAGCATACATGGTTCTTGTACGATGATGATGATGATGAGACATGGGTGTGTAGTCGCGAATGCGTTTAGGCTCATATATAGTTACACAATACACCCAGTCACACTCGTACTGAAGCCAATGATGGTTGAAACTACTGGTGACAGTTCATACATTTATTCACAGGACTACCAGTAGAATCACACAGGAACAGTCAATGTAAACAGGATCATGTACATCATGTTAACTGAAATGGCTTGGTACATATCAGGCCTTCTAAAGCTGGTAAACATTCACATATGTGGGCATGGTCAATAGTGGTATGTTCTTTAATGTACAGTTCATAATGCCGCTTTGGTATCCCTGACTGAACGCGTCAGATACCTTAATAACTCTGTCATACAAAAGACGAGCCCTTAACTCATGTAATCCTATTACCAGGGCCGTCGTTCAACTTGGCATAAAACGCCAGTTACATCTTTACATGCTGTAGAATAGTGGCCATTACACAGGCCTCGATATGACGTCAGCTGTGTACTCTTCATAAGCAGGTTGCATAAACCCTGCTATAATGTTTGTATAAATATACCGCCAATCTGCGGTTTCCACCATATATAACTTCGTCACTGGACTTCTGATCATGTGAAGACGAATAGTCTTAAATAGCTATCTTGAGCACAAAATATAAGTTCTGCATTACAGGAACTGTGAGCTGTTCTCACAGGCTAGGTAAGCCTTTAACAAGTTCTGCAACCGAATGCGTAGTAATGATAAAGTCGGTGTTACCTTGAAACGAATCCTCAGAACACAAGAAATAACACTGTCGTCATTCCTGACGTACAGTAAATCACTGGGGAAAACTGACAACGCAGTCACTTCGAAGATTTTCCTTCCCCAGGATACAACGGACATTCACGTCCCACAGAAGCCAGTTCGCAACTCTACCTTGACGGAAGTCTAATTTTGCGCTCTACAACTGCGCATGGCACGTAGCCCAGAACTGTTTACCTTTGACCATATTCTCAAAAAAGGTCAAACCCAATGAATGAACCAAAAAGGGAGATAACACCTAATCAACCTGACACAGCAAAGTTAAGACATAGTTCCCTAACCTTGACCAGGGTGAAAAACATACAACCAATTAAATCGACGTTTGAAACTCCGTCAAAAATGACAGCAACATATTACTGCACCCCCTCTGTAAAAAAAAATTACACATTTAAAAAAAAATATATCCATGAGCAAGATAGCACAAGCATCAATTATGTGCCCATGAAAGAATGAACCTAATATCTGGAGTGAGTAAAAATCATCCCCCATCATAAGAGAAAATATTTCCTCTAAGCAAAACAAACTCGGGAGGTACCATTAAAGAAACCTAAGTTGCTGGCAATACCAATCATAGATATCAAAAATTGTCAAATACTATAATTATAGCAATATACAAATATCATGAACTACAATACTATACCATCAACATATCTAATGGATATATATCATGGATGGACATAACCAAATTTGATAAAGTCATATACATCATCCAAATAGTGAAACAATTGTGTTAATATATATTATGATATTAAGAACAGACATAAGTCTGGAAGTGTATCAGAAATCTAGGACACCAGAGCTAAGTAGATTCATGTTGAGATCTACCTTCACAACGAGATCTATCAAAATTATTATCTCTGTTGAGACCATTGCTCTTATTTGAACTCCAGTTACCATAATTGTGATTATTATTTCCCTTACAATCAAAATTCCTATTACGTGGATTTTGTTGTTTCCAAAAAAACTATTATAAGGTTGGTAACTTTTATCAAAGTTCCTATAGTTACCGGGACCAACATGTTGAGGACAATTAAATTGCCTCCAGTTCTTTGAAGAAGAACCGTTACGTGATAGACGCGTTTGGTACTGTCCACAATCACGGTTATTTCTCTTAGTAAAGTTGCTTTTATTTTTCCCTGTAGCAATATGCTTAATAGGTATAGGGTATGGTCTTACTCTGATCGGATTACGATCAGTAAGTATGATGTCATGTTCAATGACATGTGTGTGTCCAGGAATGTCGGTAAGGACATCCTGAAATGATTGTAGCGTAGAAGATACTTGACGCTGTTCCTCAAAAGACAAGTTCGAAGAGACGGTAACGTTTTTCCATGATTCCGTAGAATTAAGTGGAATCACGGGAAGAGGTAAGTTAACATCAGAAAAAGTAGTTTCCTCATCCTTGATAACGGACAGGGATGAGATATGACCATGTTGGACTGGAGAATCGTCCGTCGCCTGGAAAATAGACTGTAAATAGTCTGGTCGTTCAATAAATTCCGTAAGCATATTTATATGAAAGGTTTTATGCCTTCCATCAACATCGACAATATAGTCGACATCCGAAATTTTAGAGACTATAGTGTATGGACCTTTCCAAGAAATGAGAAGTATGTTTCCCTTCGAGGGAAGTAAGACAAACGCTTTGTCTCCAGGACAAAGTTGACGTAGGCGTCTTTTCTTATTAGCGAATCGCCTAGCCTTTTCTTTAGCAAATTCTGATGATGAAGTAGCTAACCTGCATGATTCGATAATTTTTTCCTTAAGAGCAATGACATATTCATATGACGATTGTGTATCATCGTCAATATTATCGGCAGTGATCAGATCGTGTAGCAAGGACATAGGACCGTGCGGTTGCGCGCCAAAGACAAGTTCAAAAGGAGAAAATCCTGTATGCTCGTTGGGAACCTCTCTATAAGCAAAGAGAGCTGCAGGTAGGACCCTGTCCCAATCATCAGGATTATCCTCCGTTATCTTGCCAAGTAAGTTCTTTAGTGTCCTATTAAGACGTTCAACCAATCCATTAGACATTGGATGATAAATACTACTGAGAGACCTTTTAATGTCCAGAGTAGCCATTACCTGAGACATAGTGTCCGATATTAATTGAGTGCCGTGGTCTGATAGTATTTCTCCTGGAAATCCCAGACGAGAAAATATGAGCCACAGAGCATCTGCGATATCGACAGTTGATATGCTTTTAAGAGGCCTCTGGCCAACGCGTGCACATGTCAACGCAAGTAAGGATAAATTGATGTCCTCTGGCTGACTTAATCTTAAACGGGCCAATAATGTCTATTGCCATTTTCTGAAACGGCCGAATAGGAATATCTGCAGCCTGAATAGGTGCAGCATGTCTAGGACCTCTAGACTTGACCTCTTGACAAATTTTGCAAGATCGGCAATAAATTCGTATGTCTTTGTTCACGAATGGCCAAAAGAAAGACGCAAGGACTCTAGTCTTAGTTCTGGAAAAACCCATATGTCCAGCACACTGAGAATCGTGTGCATGTTGAAGAATTAACGCTCTCATACACTTAGGCACACGAATTTGCGAATGCATAGACTTGTCCGAGTGTTGTACCATTCGTACCAATACACCATTCTTCATAGTGATATACGATCTGTGATTCGTATTCTGATTAGGATCACATTTCTTTGCGAGAACGAAGAATTTCTATAAAGAAGGATCTTCTTCTTGTCGTTTAACAAACGAGTCATGCGAAATCACCAAGTGATCGTCTTGGCTATCAACTCCATTACTATCATCAGATGACGTTGGAGGGATAAGAGCTTGGGCTCTTGTTACCACTGCATTGACCGTTTGGATATTTTGTTCCTCCCAAATAGAAATTTGTTGCGGGGTGCATTCCTTAACCCCATGAATACGACCGATTGTAAGATCTGAAATAGGATTAGGAAGAAGACATGCGTGGACATCTCCTGTAAAGAAGGGAGTATCAATGTTAATGACAGCAGTAGGATATTTTTCCATGGTACCCCCAAATGTAACACATTTGACCACCTTTCCCGTGTAACAGCGTTTATCTATTAGAGACTGTCTAACCCCGACAGTAGTACATCCAGAATCAAAAAGCACTGAGACTGGACTATCATTCACTAGACCTTTATGCAAGATGAGAGATCCTCTCCCATCATGCGCAACTGTAGCAGGAAGAGCGGGAAGAGGGTGACCACAAATTAAGGTAGATACAGACGATGGCTCGAACAATGTTGAGCATTGGGGGCATTCAGTTGCTCTCCCAAAATCGAAAGCACAACCAGTGATAGCATTAGAGTTCCCACTATCATTTACTTGATTACAGGCTCCATTAAACTCTTGTTGTGCAGAGTGTGCCTGTTGGTAAGCTTTTGTTATATCTAGGTCTACCGCGATTATCATTTCCCCTGTAATTGTTATCATACTGCCTATTGTAATCATCATTCCGGTTTGAATCCCGGTTTGTATATTCACCATCGTCATATTCTTGACGTCGAGAATGGTTATCCCGAGAAGAAAAGCTCGGGTAGTTTTTATTGTGATAACCTTTGCGATAGTGTCTAAAATTATTACCACCAAAATTACGAGAACTACCATCTCGTCTCCAGTTCTTAGAAGAGGAACCTTCATATGTTGGATTACTCCGCTTCTGAGTGTAATTTTGATTACTTCCCCTATTCCAATTTTGTTGAGCACCCTGAAATTTTTTTTTGAAATTAGGGCCATATGGTGCTGCCGAAGCAACTGGCAACCCTTCTTTCACTTTATAATTGCTAACTGTAGCATGGGGATGCGCGGTGGCATACTGGCAACAGTATTCCTCCATGTCTTTTACGTTTTTGGGCTTACGCTCATGAAGAAATGCAAGGAAAGAATCATTAACAGATGACAAAACTTTGTCTCGAAGTAATAAGTCCATTAGGCCTTCATATATTTTCTCAGTTTGAGACAACTCAATCCATCGTGTAAATGTACGACGTATCTTTGTAATAAAATCAGAGAAATCTACCCCATTTTCTGGCAACATTGTCCTAAAACGAAGACGATAATCTTCTTCTTTTAGTTGATATTTTTTTAGTAATGCTGCTCTGACAACATCATAATTAGTTCTGTTATATTCCTCTATTGTCATTAAAGTAGTCATGTTTCACCTGTAAAAAATTCCATCAGTTGTTCGACATATTTTTCCTTTTTTATCTTATGCGTATCGCATAAAAATTGAAATCTATCCAGATAATCCGCTATGTCGTCCTTTAAAGGATTGAAATGAGGTAATTTGATCTTACTAGCAAACTCCTTTGTTGTGCCCGAACTTGCTTGATGAGCACCCATATTTGTCACTTTCAATTTCTCTAATTTCAAAGTTGCGGGTCTTTCCTCATGTTCCATTTTCTGTTTCTCTTTCCTTTCCTCGGCTTCCCTGTCCAATCTTCTATTTTCCGCCTCTGCCTGAAGTTTTCTTTCCTCTGCAGCAGCTTGAAGTTTTCTTTCCTCTGCTTGAAGTTTTCTTTCCTCTCCAGCAGCTTGAAGTTTTCTTTCCTCTGCTTGAAGTTTTCTTTCCTCTGCAGCAGCTTGAAATTTTCTCTCCTCTTCAGCATTTTTTTGTTTTTCCATTTCCATCTGGAATTTCCTTTCATCAGCTTGCATTTGCAACCTTAAATTCTCAGCATCTATCTTCTTTTGTTCAGCTTGCATCTGCGATCTTAAATTCTCAGCATCTATCTTCTTTTGTTCAGTTTCTGCTTTCAATTTATTTTCCTCTTTTTGTCTCTTTTCTTCTGACTTCAATGCTATGACGAATTGAGCAGTCGCGAATTCTTCTAATTCTTTACTAGACTTGCCAAGGGATTTCCCTTGTCCAATGAAGTATTCCAGTGTAGACATTTTGTCTAATGAGATCAGTAACCTGAAAAATTAAATAAATTACCTTATCCCACGTCAATGGGAGACAAGTCTTCAATATTAGACTTGTATACTCAGTTCAGTTTATTTCACTCTCTTTGAGAGACAAGTCTTAGTCAAAGACCTTGTATGGTTACCTTGTTTCTTTATAATAATATTCTATCAATAATCTCAATATGAATAGTGTATCAGTTTAATAACAATAATAATAATACATGACCAAATATATATATGTAGACTGTGTATGACAATAATAAATACAAGGACAAAGATACAGAACAACAACCGAAAACGTTCGCAGAAGTCAAATAAACAATACAGCGAAACTAAGGAAAATGTTACAAAAATGTGTAAAGATGACTGCGAAAAGTAAACAAGACAACTGGCAACCCTGTTATAAACAAAAAAGGTGTAAAGAAATAAATGAAAGGAAGGAGAGACGAACAGATACAAACAAAACAAATCGTAAATCAAAGAATGGAAAAATAACATCTCGTCACAGCTAAACGTAAATAGCAACAATTGTCGCTAGCAAATCCCAATTAAGGAAATTTGCAATCCCTACAGAAAACGCTCTCAATAGACAACCTCTGTTACGTGGTATTATCTAAAGGAGTCCCCTTTCCCAACCATCCCGCTGAAAACACCAGAAAAATACACAACAATATTACAAGTAACATAAATATCATCAATGGAATGTGTTGCAAACAAAGTTTAGTTACAAATAACAGTATAGTAACTCTCTTGCTCTTTGTCAACACGGGAGTACAATGTCAAGCGCGCAATGATTGTTAGATCCACAATAACATGTAGTGGTCTCCAAGAACATAAAGTCACTATGACCTTCTCGATGAATAGTTGAGACTTGAGGCCCAATGTTGAAAAAGTTCGTAGACGGTATTGTTTACAAAAAATACTTGACCTCGAACTACGTGACTTGAACGTTCAGACGTTGAAGAGTCTGTTGACTGTAACGTGTAAACAACCAGCGGTACTGTTTACAAAAAGGAATCGACTTGGGTGCAGCTGTGGTCCACGTAGCAATATTGCCTAGATGCTAACTCCAGTACTTGTACCAACTGTGGTTCATGTAGCATTATCACATAGATGGTAACGCTGTTTATGTGAGTCAACAGTTAATGACCTATTTCTACTGTCCTGTGTAGCCAAAACTTGGAAATGTAGAGTACTACGGATGTGTGTTATTTATAGCTGTCAACCTTGATCGTTCCAATCTGTAGCCGAAAACAAAATTGAAGCCGAAAAGCCCACGGAACTGGCCTACCAGAAATGTTAGTTGGTTTTTTATGCGTGATGCAAATGTTGATGTGTAGTTGACCAGGTATGCGTGTTGAGGTCACCTGAACGGTGTAATAGTGCAGTGAAGATCTGGGTCACTCACGCCGACAGCATACATGGTTCTTGTACGATGATGATGATGATGAGACATGGGTGTGTAGTCGCGAATGCGTTTAGGCTCATATATAGTTACACAATACACCCAGTCACACTCGTACTGAAGCCAATGATGGTTGAAACTACTGGTGACAGTTCATACATTTATTCACAGGACTACCAGTAGAATCACACAGGAACAGTCAATGTAAACAGGATCATGTACATCATGTTAACTGAAATGGCTTGGTACATATCAGGCCTTCTAAAGCTGGTAAACATTCACATATGTGGGCATGGTCAATAGTGGTATGTTCTTTAATGTACAGTTCATAATGCCGCTTTGGTATCCCTGACTGAACGCGTCAGATACCTTAATAACTCCGTCATACAAAAGACGAGCCCTTAACTCATGTAATCCTATTACCAGGGCCGTCGTTCAACTTGGCATAAAACGCCAGTTACATCTTTACATGCTGTAGAATAGTGGCCATTACACAGGCCTCGATATGACGTCAGCTGTGTACTCTTCATAAGCAGGTTGCATAAACCCTGCTATAATGTTTGTATAAATATACCGCCAATCTGCGGTTTCCACCATATATAACTTCGTCACTGGACTTCTGATCATGTGAAGACGAATAGTCTTAAATAGCTATCTTGAGCACAAAATATAAGTTCTGCATTACAGGAACTGTGAGCTGTTCTCACAGGCTAGGTAAGCCTTTAACAAGTTCTGCAACCGAATGCGTAGTAATGATAAAGTCGGTGTTACCTTGAAACGAATCCTCAGAACACAAGAAATAACACTGTCGTCATTCCTGACGTACAGTAAATCACTGGGGAAAACTGACAACGCAGTCACTTCGAAGATTTTCCTTCCCCAGGATACAACGGACATTCACGTCCCACAGAAGCCAGTTCGCAACTCTACCTTGACGGAAGTCTAATTTTGCGCTCTACAACTGCGCATGGCACGTAGCCCAGAACTGTTTACCTTTGACCATATTCTCAAAAAAGGTCAAACCCAATGAATGAACCAAAAAGGGAGATAACACCTAATCAACCTGACACAGCAAAGTTAAGACATAGTTCCCTAACCTTGACCAGGGTGAAAAACATACAACCAATAAATCGACGTTTGAAACTCCGTCAAAAATGACAGCAACATATTACTGCACCCCCCCCCCCCCCCCCCCCCCCCCCCCCCCCCCCCACCCACACCCCCCCCCCCCCCCCCCCCCTGTAAAAAATGACACATTTTAAAAAAAATATATCCATGAGCAAGATAGCACAAGCATCAATTATGTGCCCATGAAAGAATGAACCTAATATCTGGAGTGAGTAAAAATCATCCCCCATCATAAGAGAAAATATTTCCTCTAAGCAAAACAAACTCGGGAGGTACCATTAAAGAAACCTAAGTTGCTGGCAATACCAATCATAGATATCAAAAATTGTCAAATACTATAATTATAGCAATATACAAATATCATGAACTACAATACTATACCATCAACATATCTAATGGATATATATCATGGATGGACATAACCAAATTTGATAAAGTCATATACATCATCCAAATAGTGAAACAATTGTGTTAATATATATTATGATATTAAGAACAGACATAAGTCTGGAAGTGTATCAGAAATCTAGGACACCAGAGCTAAGTAGATTCATGTTGAGATCTACCTTCACAACGAGATCTATCAAAATTATTATCTCTGTTGAGACCATTGCTCTTATTTGAACTCCAGTTACCATAATTGTGATTATTATTTCCCTTACAATCAAAATTCCTATTACGTGGATTTTGTTGTTTCCAAAAAAAAAAAAAAAACTATTATAAGGTTGGTAACTTTTATCAAAGTTCCTATAGTTACCGGGACCAACATGTTGAGGACAATTAAATTGCCTCCAGTTCTTTGAAGAAGAACCGTTACGTGATAGACGCGTTTGGTACTGTCCACAATCACGGTTATTTCTCTTAGTAAAGTTGCTTTTATTTTTTTCTGTAGCAATATGCTTAATAGGTATAGGGTATGGTCTTACTCTGATCGGATTACGATCAGTAAGTATGATGTCATGTTCAATGACATGTGTGTGTCCAGGAATGTCGGTAAGGACATCCTGAAATGATTGTAGCGTAGAAGATACTTGACGCTGTTCCTCAAAAGACAAGTTCGAAGAGACGGTAACGTTTTTCCATGATTCCGTAGAATTAAGTGGAATCACGGGAAGAGGTAAGTTAACATCAGAAAAAGTAGTTTCCTCATCCTTGATAACGGACAGGGATGAGATATGACCATGTTGGACTGGAGAATCGTCCGTCGCCTGGAAAATAGACTGTAAATAGTCTGGTCGTTCAATAAATTCCGTAAGCATATTTATATGAAAGGTTTTATGCCTTCCATCAACATCGACAATATAGTCGACATCCGAAATTTTAGAGACTATAGTGTATGGACCTTTCCAAGAAATGAGAAGTATGTTTCCCTTCGAGGGAAGTAAGACAAACGCTTTGTCTCCAGGACAAAGTTGACGTAGGCGTCTTTTCTTATTAGCGAATCGCCTAGCCTTTTCTTTAGCAAATTCTGATGATGAAGTAGCTAACCTGCATGATTCGATAATTTTTTCCTTAAGAGCAATGACATATTCATATGACGATTGTGTATCATCGTCAATATTATCGGCAGTGATCAGATCGTGTAGCAAGGACATAGGACCGTGCGGTTGCGCGCCAAAGACAAGTTCAAAAGGAGAAAATCCTGTATGCTCGTTGGGAACCTCTCTATAAGCAAAGAGAGCTGCAGGTAGGACCCTGTCCCAATCATCAGGATTATCCTCCGTTATCTTGCCAAGTAAGTTCTTTAGTGTCCTATTAAGACGTTCAACCAATCCATTAGACATTGGATGATAAATACTACTGAGAGACCTTTTAATGTCCAGAGTAGCCATTACCTGAGACATAGTGTCCGATATTAATTGAGTGCCGTGGTCTGATAGTATTTCTCCTGGAAATCCCAGACGAGAAAATATGAGCCACAGAGCATCTGCGATATCGACAGTTGATATGCTTTTAAGAGGAATAGCCTCTGGCCAACGCGTGCACATGTCAACGCAAGTAAGGATAAATTGATGTCCTCTGGCTGACTTAATCTTAAACGGGCCAATAATGTCTATTGCCATTTTCTGAAACGGCCGAATAGGAATATCTGCAGCCTGAATAGGTGCAGCATGTCTAGGACCTCTAGACTTGACCTCTTGACAAATTTTGCAAGATCGGCAATAAATTCGTATGTCTTTGTTCACGAATGGCCAAAAGAAAGACGCAAGGACTCTAGTCTTAGTTCTGGAAAAACCCATATGTCCAGCACACTGAGAATCGTGTGCATGTTGAAGAATTAACGCTCTCATACACTTAGGCACACGAATTTGCGAATGCATAGACTTGTCCGAGTGTTGTACCATTCGTACCAATACACCATTCTTCATAGTGATATACGATCTGTGATTCGTATTCTGATTAGGATCACATTTCTTTGCGAGAACGAAGAATTTCTATAAAGAAGGATCTTCTTCTTGTCGTTTAACAAACGAGTCATGCGAAATCACCAAGTGATCGTCTTGGCTATCAACTCCATTACTATCATCAGATGACGTTGGAGGGATAAGAGCTTGGGCTCTTGTTACCACTGCATTGACCGTTTGGATATTTTGTTCCTCCCAAATAGAAATTTGTTGCGGGGTGCATTCCTTAACCCCATGAATACGACCGATTATAAGATCTGAAATAGGATTAGGAAGAAGACATGCGTGGACATCTCCTGTAAAGAAGGGAGTATCAATGTTAATGACAGCAGTAGGATATTTTTCCATGGTACCCCCAAATGTAACACATTTGACCACCTTTCCCGTGTAACAGCGTTTATCTATTAGAGACTGTCTAACCCCGACAGTAGTACATCCAGAATCAAAAAGCACTGAGACTGGACTATCATTCACTAGACCTTTATGCAAGATGAGAGATCCTCTCCCATCATGCGCAACTGTAGCAGGAAGAGCGGGAAGAGGGTGACCACAAATTAAGGTAGATACAGACGATGGCTCGAACAATGTTGAGCATTGGGGGCATTCAGTTGCTCTCCCAAAATCGAAAGCACAACCAGTGATAGCATTAGAGTTCCCACTATCATTTACTTGATTACAGGCTCCATTAAACTCTTGTTGTGCAGAGTTTGCCTGTTGGTAAGCTTTTGTTATATCTAGGTCTACCGCGATTATCATTTCCCCTGTAATTGTTATCATACTGCCTATTGTAATCATCATTCCGGTTTGAATCCCGGTTTGTATATTCACCATCGTCATATTCTTGACGTCGAGAATGGTTATCCCGAGAAGAAAAGCTCGGGTAGTTTTTATTGTGATAACCTTTGCGATAGTGTCTAAAATTATTACCACCAAAATTACGAGAACTACCATCTCGTCTCCAGTTCTTAGAAGAGGAACCTTCATATGTTGGATTACTCTGCTTATGAGTGTAATTCTGATTACTTTTCCTATTCCAGTTTTGTTGAGCACCCTGAAATTTCTTATTGAAATTAGGGCCATATGGTGCTGCCGAAGCAACTGGCAACCCTTCTTTCACTTTAGAATTGCTAACTGTAGCATGGGGATGCGCGGTGGCATACTGGCAACAGTATTCCTCCATGTCTTTTACGTTTTTGGGCTTACGCTCATGAAGAAATGCAAGGAAAGAATCATTAACAGATGACAAAACTTTGTCTCGAAGTAATAAGTCCATTAGGCCTTCATATATTTTCTCAGTTTGAGACAACTCAATCCATCGTGTAAATGTACGACGTATCTTTGTAATAAAATCAGAGAAATCTACCCCATTTTCTGGCAACATTGTCCTAAAACGAAGACGATAATCTTCTTCTTTTAGTTGATATTTTTTTAGTAATGCTGCTCTGACAACATCATAATTAGTTCTGTTATATTCCTCTATTGTCATTAAAGTAGTCATGTTTCACCTGTAAAAAATTCCATCAGTTGTTCGACATATTTTTCCTTTTTTATCTTATGCGTATCGCATAAAAATTGAAATCTATCCAGATAATCCGCTATGTCGTCCTTTAAAGGATTGAAATGAGGTAATTTGATCTTACTAGCAAACTCCTTTGTTGTGCCCGAACTTGCTTGATGAGCACCCATATTTGTCACTTTCAATTTCTCTAATTTCAAAGTTGCGGGTCTTTCCTCATGTTCCATTTTCTGTTTCTCTTTCCTTTCCTCGGCTTCCCTGTCCAATCTTCTATTTTCCGCCTCTGCCTGAAGTTTTCTTTCCTCTGCAGCAGCTTGAAGTTTTCTTTCCTCTGCTTGAAGTTTTCTTTCCTCTGCAGCAGCTTGAAGTTTTCTTTCCTCTGCTTGAAGTTTTCTTTCCTCTGCAGCAGCTTGAAATTTTCTCTCCTCTTCAGCATTTTTTTGTTTTTCCATTTCCATCTGGAATTTCCTTTCATCAGCTTGCATTTGCAACCTTAAATTCTCAGCATCTATCTTCTTTTGTTCAGCTTGCATCTGCGATCTTAAATTCTCAGCATCTATCTTCTTTTGTTCAGTTTCTGCTTTCAATTTATTTTCCTCTTTTTGTCTCTTTTCTTCTGACTTCAATGCTATGACGAATTGAGCAGTCGCGAATTCTTCTAATTCTTTACTAGACTTGCCAAGGGATTTCCCTTGTCCAATGAAGTATTCCAGTGTAGACATTTTGTCTAATGAGATCAGTAACCTGAAAAATTAAATAAATTACCTTATCCCACGTCAATGGGAGACAAGTCTTCAATATTAGACTTGTATACTCAGTTCAGTTTATTTCACTCTCTTTGAGAGACAAGTCTTAGTCAAAGACCTTGTATGGTTACCTTGTTTCTTTATAATAATATTCTATCAATAATCTCAATATGAATAGTGTATCAGTTTAATAACAATAATAATAATACATGACCAAATATATATATGTAGACTGTGTATGACAATAATAAATACAAGGACAAAGATACAGAACAACAACCGAAAACGTTCGCAGAAGTCAAATAAACAATACAGCGAAACTAAGGAAAATGTTACAAAAATGTGTAAAGATGACTGCGAAAAGTAAACAAGACAACTGGCAACCCTGTTATAAACAAAAAAGGTGTAAAGAAATAAATGAAAGGAAGGAGAGACGAACAGATACAAACAAAACAAATCGTAAATCAAAGAATGGAAAAATAACATCTCGTCACAGCTAAACGTAAATAGCAACAATTGTCGCTAGCAAATCCCAATTAAGGAAATTTGCAGTCCCTACAGAAAACGCTCTCAATAGACAACCTCTGTTACGTGGTATTATCTAAAGGAGTCCCCTTTCCCAACCATCCCGCTGAAAACACCAGAAAAATACACAACAATATTACAAGTAACATAAATATCATCAATGGAATGTGTTGCAAACAAAGTTTAGTTACAAATAACAGTATAGTAACTCTCTTGCTCTTTGTCAACACGGGAGTACAATGTCAAGCGCGCAATGATTGTTAGATCCACAATAACATGTAGTGGTCTCCAAGAACATAAAGTCACTATGACCTTCTCGATGAATAGTTGAGACTTGAGGCCCAATGTTGAAAAAGTTCGTAGACGGTATTGTTTACAAAAAATACTTGACCTCGAACTACGTGACTTGAACGTTCAGACGTTGAAGAGTCTGTTGACTGTAACGTGTAAACAACCAGCGGTACTGTTTACAAAAAGGAATCGACTTGGGTGCAGCTGTGGTCCACGTAGCAATATTGCCTAGATGCTAACTCCAGTACTTGTACCAACTGTGGTTCATGTAGCATTATCACATAGATGGTAACGCTGTTTATGTGAGTCAACAGTTAATGACCTATTTCTACTGTCCTGTGTAGCCAAAACTTGGAAATGTAGAGTACTACGGATGTGTGTTATTTATAGCTGTCAACCTTGATCGTTCCAATCTGTAGCCGAAAACAAAATTGAAGCCGAAAAGCCCACGGAACTGGCCTACCAGAAATGTTAGTTGGTTTTTTATGCGTGATGCAAATGTTGATGTGTAGTTGACCAGGTATGCGTGTTGAGGTCACCTGAACGGTGTAATAGTGCAGTGAAGATCTGGGTCACTCACGCCGACAGCATACATGGTTCTTGTACGATGATGATGATGATGATGAGACATGGGTGTGTAGTCGCGAATGCGTTTAGGCTCATATATAGTTACACAATACACCCAGTCACACTCGTACTGAAGCCAATGATGGTTGAAACTACTGGTGACAGTTCATACATTTATTCACAGGACTAACAGTAGAATCACACAGGAACAGTCAATGTAAACAGGATCATGTACATCATGTTAACTGAAATGGCTTGGTACATATCAGGCCTTCTAAGGCTGGTAAACATTCACATATGTGGGCATGGTCAATAGTGGTATGTTCTTTAATGTACAGTTCATAATGCCGCTTTGGTATCCCTGACTGAACGCGTCAGATACCTTAATAACTCCGTCATACAAAAGACGAGCCCTTAACTCATGTAATCCTATTACCAGGGCCGTCGTTCAACTTGGCATAACACGCCAGTTACATCTTTACATGCTGTAGAATAGTGGCCATTACACAGGCCTCGATATGACGTCAGCTGTGTACTCTTCATAAGCAGGTTGCATAAACCCTGCTATAATGTTTGTATAAATATACCGCCAATCTGCGGTTTCCACCATATACAACCTCGTCACTGGACTTCTGATCATGTGAAGACGAATAGTCTTAAATAGCTATCTTGAGCACAAAATATAAGTTCTGCATTACAGGAACTGTGAGCTGTTCTCACAGGCTAGGTAAGCCTTTAACAAGTTCTGCAACCGAATGCGTAGTAATGATAAAGTCGGTGTTACCTTGAAACGAATCCTCAGAACACAAGAAATAACACTGTCGTCATTCCTGACGTACAGTAAATCACTGGGGAAAACTGACAACGCAGTCACTTCGAAGATTTTCCTTCCCCAGGATACAACGGACATTCACGTCCCACAGAAGCCAGTTCGCAACTCTACCTGACGGAAGTCTAATTTTGCGCTCTACAACTGCGCATGGCACGTAGCCCAGAACTGTTTACCTTTGACCCTATTCTCAAAAAAGGTCAAACCCAATGAATGAACCAAAAAGGGAGATAACCCCTAATCAACCTGATACAGCAAAGTTAAGACATAGTTCCCTAACCTTGACCAGGGTGAAAAACATACAACCAATAAATCAACGTTTGAAATTCCGTCAAAAATGACAGCAACATACGGTACAGTACATTAGAGCAGAGCAGAGCTGTCACGTTGGGGTTTTTGTGTGTACAAATATGTTGGCGGTATTGTGCTTATACTTAAGTGAATGTCGTGAGGGTCAAGACAGTTCATTCAATGGCATATAACTTGACAACGATCATCGTGGATGGGTCCACATAACACAGTAGGTTTAATTACGCGTATAAATACAGTTCATGATAAAATGTAGTTACATACAATTATGGCAGGCTCCTACAGTCCATGTTATATCGTCACATATCTGGCTTATATACGAGAGATGCCTAAACAGGTTGACGACTAAGTAGCGATAACCAGAATAGGGAGATTAATTTTGATCACTCCCGTAAAATTTCTCTGCAGAAAATCATTGAACTTGCATACTTAAAATTGGCATCTTCTTACATATTAGTGGCGTCCTTCTCAATTTCTTATGCCACGTAGGAGAACTATATAACTTCAAATCTTGGGAGCGATAGTATCCACGTCATACTCTGACGGATTCATACAACAGAAGGCATCGAATAAACGGTCTGCATACATTAGTGCAGTACCTATTACGCCATCATCGCCTAGTAACATAAACCTCATATCGTGTTCATTTATTATTAACATTGGTGCGAAAATACATCATGTTGGCCCCAGATAGAATTCTTACCGCGTAGATTAAACTGCTAACAAAACTAAGTGTGGTCAACATGTAAAAATACATTACAATCTTCTTTAGCAAGAGCAGAGCAGAGCAGAGCAGATTAGAGCGGAGTAGAGTAGAGTAGAGTAGAGTAGAGTAGAGAAGAGTACAGTAAAGTACAGTACAAGTACAGTACTGTATAGTACAGGGTAGTGCAGTAGAGTAGAGTAGATTAGAGTGGAGTAGTAGAGTAGAGCAGAATAGAGTTGAGTAGAGTAGAGTAGACTACAGTACAGTACAGTTTTAGTACATTACAGTGTAGTACAGTACAGTACAGTTTAGTAGGTACAGTACAGTACAGTACAGTAGAGCAGAGCACACCCAAGTAGAGCTGATTAGAGTAAACATGGTGAGAAGAAAGTCACTTCCTATTTTTAAATTGTTATATATATATTTATATAAACAAAGGTACAAATACCGACCAATCATTACCATGTTATTACATAAAATTATACGACACATCAAAATTACAACTCTGCGTCATATCCGGTCTGGCCAACACGTGACTTCATAACGGACAACAATTTTTATTGTCTACATTAATGTCAGTTTATTTGTCATTTTAGATTTTATTTCATTGTATTTTTTTCTGAGAATAACAAATGAAAACCATATAGATCGTGTATGTTAAATGACAGTTATTGCCCCTTATTTTGACACATGGAACATATATATATATATATATATCCAAGAGATACAAGTGGGGATGTAGAGCTTACAAATAAATCCAGGCCACACACAAAATGATGCATATTACCAGCTGAGCAGATACGAAGAAGTGATAATCTTGAGACTCCGCCATAACAGATTAGGATCAGCGCCATTTTAGCCAAGAAAATCCTCTAATTTTTTTGGGTGTTTACCCCCTCCCCCTTTTTTTTTTTTTACCAAATAGGCAACATTTTTTTTCCCCGAACCCCTTTGCATAGTGATAGTATATACTAGTATTATTAATGGTATGTTAGTTTGTTGGAATTTCTTCTTCTTCTTCCTCTTCTTCACACACTCTCAGGCGTCCACTTGAATGTTTTCAAAGAAAGCAGTAGTCAGTTTGAGGCTATATGCATCTCCGTAGAGCTTTTCCACGAATGGTACTTGTGTCGGCCATATGCACTTTCTCTGTTCCGCATATGTTGGGCAACTTTGAAGTAGGTGTTCAGCAGTCATTTTATCAGTGCCACAGTTACACTCATCAGTAGTTCCTATCTTTAGCTTGTTGAATAGATGGTATCTTAATCTGCTGTGGCCAGCGCGGAGTCTGAAAATTATCACTTGTTCTCGAGCTAGTAGCATGCATTTTTGTGTGTGACCTGGATGCTCTACATCCCATTTGTTTCTGTATCTGATTCTGACAAAACTCTTTGACTCCACGAAAGTTACGCTTGCATCAGGCTAAGGTTGATTTCCACCTTCCTTTGCCAATCTGTCAGCCTCTTCATTGCCGGTGCTGTTACAATGAGATGGGATCCATTGGATCACAACATTTTTGAATCATTGACATCGTGGAGCACTATTCTGAGGTCATCCAGGTCTGTATTATTTTGGCTTATCAACGTGGCAATTACTGACTGTGCATCAGTAAAGAATCAACTTGTCTCTCTGTGTTTTCCTCTGTCATTAGAACCTCTGCTGCAGTTTTCAAAGCCTCTGCCTCTGCTCTGAAGTTAATTGAGAATTGTCCTGTTGCCACTGACAGATTTCTTTTTGCACCAGTGCTTAAGGTCAGAAAGATACCTCCACCTCTATTTTCTGTTGTATTTGTTGCTGATCCATCTGCGTGCATGGGTCCAGTTGTTACATTGGTAATGTTTCTCTATATATTTAGTCGCTATGGATTTTCTCTCTGCTGCAGTCTGGCTCTTTTTTCTTTCAATTCCTGGAATGTTTTCTATCATTTCAAGGAAACGATGTTGGCATTGATTACCTCTTTTATTAGTAATTATTTTTTATTAATGTTTATTATTATTATTATTATTATTATTAAGTTCAACACAATAAACACATTTTAAATAGTTCATACGCCGTTATTAATTTGCCCGGGGTGCATTACGTCTTTTATGCTATTTTTGTTTAAACTGTCTTTTTAGAACGTCTAATGGACAATCCGGTTCTGATTGAGATACCATCTATTGAACAAGCTAAAGATAGGAACTACCGATGAGTATAAATGGGCACTGATGAGATGGCAACTGAACATCTGCTTCAGGAATTCCCAACATATGTAAGAGTGTACGAAGAAGAAGAGGTGACTTTTCAATCATCCTGTAATATAGAACGCTACAATATCTTCATCATGTTTTCCGGTTATGAAGTCAGGCAAAAGCTCGTACCATGATCCTTCAGGTTGTGTCTTTTAGCACAGGGCTGACACCCCTGTCTATGTAAAATAAATCACAATCGTTACCGAAACAGCAACAAATGAACAAGCGTTGCTGCGAGATGGACATCCCAAGTCTGAGGCTCGTATGACTTCCAGTGGTGAAAGCCGAAAGGAAGCCACTGAGATGAAAATGGACATCCTGACCGCTAAACGCGAAACCAGAATTGGATTTCGGAATGTGAGAACAATAAACGGGAAAGCGAAACTGAAACATATTATAATCAAAATGAAAAACTGCAGACTTCACATACTACGAATAAGTGAGAGTAGATGAACTGGGGCAGGAGGAGTAAAAACAGCAACAGGGGAAACAGTACTTTACTTGAGACGAGAGGATGGCCAACACAGTGAAGACGTAGCTATTACCCTGAAGAAGGACATACAAAGATCATTAATGGAATGGAAACCAATCAACAACATATTTTTTAAGAGCGAGACTGACAGGGCGGTTCACTAACAATAACCATAATACAATGTTATACACAAACAAATGACAATGACAAAGATGACACGGATGCGTTTTACCATCAGTTACAAAAAGAAATGGAATGTACACCGAGGTATGATCTTATCACAGTAATTGGAGATCCCAAACATAATGCATTATACATACAACGAAAGAGTAATGGGAAAACACGGCAGCGGCATAGCAACTGAAAATGGTGATAAATGAATAGGTTTGTGTGACATTAACAACCTTGTCATTGGCGGAACACTTTTTCCACACCAGGGAATCCACAAATTAACGTGGGAATCACCAAATGGCCGTGACAGAACCACAAAATGATCAACGGCAGATGAAGGCATTCTTTGCAGGATGTGAAAGTAAGAAGAGGTGCAGATGTGAGAAGGGATCACCACCTAGTACGAGCAAGAATAATGATGAAGATCAAAACTACTGGGCCAAAAATAACAAAACGGCAAAGATTTGACGTCAGTAAATTAAAGGACCACCTCACAAGAAATGCATTTGTATCTGATATAAAAAAAACGTTATCAAACTGCCAAGAGCCAGGAAGAGACAGAAGTTTAAATGTTGACCAGAAATTCAGTACAATTTCAACAGTATATAGAGAAAGAGCAAAACTTGCTTGGGATTCCAGAAAAGGAAGATGCAAGATTAGATAACACCAGAAACTTTGAAAAAAACCATTGAAATTAGAAAAGAAATAAATAAAAAGGAAATGAAAAGTCTCCTAGGCTGAAAGAAATATATAGTGAACAGTACAGTCAACTGAGTAAGGAGATAAAACCTCAAACCCGAGTTGACAAAAGAAAATTCATAGATAACCTTGCAAGTCAGGCAGAAGAGGCAGCACTGAGGAATGAACAAAGCACAGTGTACAAAGTAACAAAAGTAATCAGTGGAAAACGAGGCACAAACAACATTACGTTAGTAAGAGACAAGAGTGAAAATCGCACCACCACAGAACAGGGGCACGAAACAAAATGGGCAGAACATTTCAGAGAAACACTAAATTAAGCACTTCCAGAGTCACAATTGAACATTCCAGAGGCTGAAAATGATCGAGATATAAATACAGATAATCCACGTAGGAAAGAAATCATCACAGTTATCAAAAGGTTGAAGAACGGAAAAGTTCCAGACCATGACAACCTAAGTGCAGAGCTATTTAAAACAGATCATGTATTAACATCAGAGCTATTAGAACCACTATTTGCCCAAATCTGGCAAACAGAGGAATAATTGTTAAATTTCCAAAGAAAGGTGACCTTATTGACTGCAACAACTGAAGAGGAATCAATTCCCTATCAGTTCCCAGCAAAATATTTGGCAGAATAATTATTCAAAGAACATCAAGAGCACTAGACCATAAACTGAGGAACGAGCAAGCAGGATTCAGAAGAAACAGACAATGTGCAGATCATATATTCTGCCTCAGGAGTATAACTGAGCGGTGTTCAGAATGACAGAGGCAGCTGTATAACAATTTTGTTGACTATGAAAAGGAATTTGACAGCATACACAGGGACAACCTATGGAAAATACTGAGAGTTTATGGAATACTTAGTTCATGGCTTCCATCATTAAAAGCCTGTATGCAAATTTCACATGCAGTGTTGGGCAAAGCAACCTAACTTTTGAGGAGAAATACCCCTTATCAACCACTCTGATTTTAACTGTCTTAGACGGGGTGTTGCGCCAGACAACAGCGGATGCCCTTAGAGAAATAATATTGACAGCATTCTCTACATTGGAGGATCTAAAGTACGCAGATGACATTGCACTTTTCGCACACTCACATCAACACATTCTAGAAAAAACAAACAAACTGAATAAACATAGCCAACAGGTGGGACTTAATATCAATCTCTAGAAGACATAAGTCATAACACTAAATGTAAGACATCCTGCACCCATTAAAAATCAGGGACCAAGATCTGGAAAATACAAGCACATGTGCATGCACAGGAAGCATAGTAATATCAGATGGTGTTACAAGCAAAGACATCATAAGTCGAAGAAATAACGCTAGAATTGCCTTTGCCAACCTAAACAATATCTGAAAATCCTGCCAGTACAGTACAAACACTAAATTTAAAATATATTAGAGCTACGTAATTTTTGTACTTCTGAATGGGGCAGAATACTGGAGAGTAACAGGAAAAAAATGTCTAAATTCTTCACTTTCCACACAATCTGTCTAAGGAAAATTCTTCGAAATTTCTAGCCGATCACCATCACCAACCATGACCTGCTAACTCGGAGCCACCAAGAAGACATGCGCACCATCAAAGCTGACATTCGCTGGAATTTGGTTGACCACATCCTCAGAAGAGACCCTGACACCATCACCAGAAGAGACCCTGACACCATCACCACAAGAGACACTGACAACATCACCAGAGAAGACCCTGACAACATCACCAGAAGAGACCCTGACAACATCACCAGAAGAGACCCTGACACCATCACCAGAAGAGACACTGACACCATCACCAGAAGAGACCCTGACAACATCACCAGAAGAGACCCTGACACCATCACCAGAAGAGACCCTGACAACATCACCAGAAGAGACCCTGACAACATCACCAGAAGAGACCCTGACAACATCACCAGAAGAGACCCTGACAACATCACCAGAAGAGACCCTGACAACATCACCAGAAGAGACCCTGACAACATCACCAGAAGAGACTATGACAACATCACCAGAAGAGACCCTGACACCATCACCAGAAGAGACCCTGACAACGTCACCAGAAGAGACCCTGACACCATCACCAGACGAGACCCTGACAACATCACCAGAAGAGACCCTGACACCATCACCAGAAGAGACCCTGACAACATCACCAGAAGAGATCCTGACACCATCACCAGAAGAGACCCTGACAACATCACCAGAAGAGAACCTGACAACATCACCAGAAGAGACCCTGACAACATCACCAGAAGAGACCCTGACAACATCACCAGAAGAGACCCTGACAACATCACCAGAAGAGACCCTGACATCATCACCAGAAGAGACCCTGACAACATCACCAGAAGAGACCCTGACAACATCACCAGAACTACCATGTTATGGAGAAAGAAAGCAAGAGTAAGGACGGCGCCAAAATCGTTTTGGCTGAGAATTATGGCGGCAGAGATGCTTAGCATGAACCAGGAGGCGCCACACGAAGGATGGCCGCCGATCTAACAAAGCGGAGACAGTTTGTTGCCGCCCTACAAGACGCCACCACGCGTGTTGGCCACAGACTTCTTGTCAGTCAGCGGTCAAGGACCAAAAAAAAAGAAGAGATATGGCAACATTGCTGGGCACAAAATAGGCACGTGGGTTTATGTCCAAGACTCTCATTTGTGCGTCATTTTCTTTGCTTTTCACGTTACTCCCATTATCATAACCTTGACCACGCAGAGTTTCAATTGGTAATCCCACTTGCTCAAGCTGTCCATAGGATCTTCTAAAAAATTCAAACCTAAAGGTCTCCTATATTTGGACATGTGCCCTATTATAACCGACTAGGTTGAACGGGACGCGCCTCGCCAAAACGAGGCAAAATTGTATTTAAACTTAGAAACTAGTTGCTTCCATACAACACTTAGCGGCATCATTGACTATCAAGTTTAAAGAGTGCAGACAACATTTGCGAAGAAAAAGACAGGCATAGTGAGATGTTGATGTGCTTGAGATTGAAACTTTTAAGAGACTTAAATTTCAACATCATAATTCACAAGGTTAATCAAAATGGTTTTGGGAGCTAAAACATATTCTATTTATATTTGAGAAAGATAATCAAAGATTGCTGTATTACTTATTCGTGCAACTGAAAATAAATTTAGCAGTTTCAAGTTAGAATGTGTTTTGTATTTCTTCATCAAGACGTCTGATGTTGAAAATTGAAATTGCCATTTAGTGCAGGTAGTTAGCCTTGCCTAAGGCGCAAAATAGCCTGGTAACGGCAAACTGTATGTAAGATTCGTTAACATGTTTCCGTTTTCTGATTGAAATTATGAATGAATAATTGAAGGACAGAATGGTTTATTACTAGATGGATCAGTGTCTTGATTCCGCTGACAGAATAATAGATGGATACAATGATTGAGTAAAAAACAGCCTGAGTGAGAGTATGAGTGAAGCAGAATCAGCGAATAGATGATCATGTCACATAAATATTTAAATTAAAAATACAAGCAATATAAAATACGTAATTCATTCAACGAGTGAATAAATGAATTAGATTAAAATTATTTAATCTGGAACAAAAAATGTCCCTCCTTCATATATATATATATATATATATATATATATATATATATATATATATATATATATATATATATATATATAAATATATATATATATATATATATATATATATATATATATATATATATATATATATATATATATACTGAAGCACATTAAAAACGCAACACTATTATATATACTGATGCCGAGAAGCTGGAAAAAAAAGTGTGGAAATGGATTTCCCTGTGTTCGTCATGAGGTAGAGAGCGAATGGCTGCTGGAATGGAAAGTGCATGATTCAACCCACGGGTTTGTGTACAGACTACATGAAAACAATGAGAGTTACACGTGCAACACGATTCCCAACAGCCATGACCCTGAAAATGTGTACGCGTTGTGGCAGTATACTCGGTATAAAAAGGCCGTTGAGATAAAACACCCAGTACATGTGCTTGAAATGCCACGACTATCTGAAAACGACCGCCAACGAGCCATTGCTATGTTGGAGGATGGAATGAGCTCGCGGGCCATTGCCAGAAGGATGAGTTGCCACCACAGCACTATTGTACGTCTCAATGAACGTTACGGAACCACTGGCAGTGCCCGGGATGGACTTCGGAGTGGTCAACCAAGAGTTACTACCCCTGCGCAAGATCGTCATATTGTGCTGAGTCACCTAAGGAATCGTTCTCTCCCGGCAAGTCAAACAGCAAGACCAATAGTGGGTAGACGTGGGCAAGTCTCTCGAATGACAGTCATACGACGACTCAGAGATACAGGACTTACTGCAAGACGACCTTATGTTGGACCAAACTTGACTCACAGACATCGACAGCAGCGCCTGCAATGGACAGAGCAACATGTCAGATGGACTAGACTGCAGTGGAATGCTGTCCTATTCACAGACGAGAGCAGATTCAACATATCCTTTGCTGATGGACGTATGCGGATTTGGCAATTATTATTGGACTAGCAATAACCCGTCAAACTTGACGGGTTTTTAATTATAGTGTGCTGTTTCCGTTCCCGGATGAGCAGATAGAAGTACATTCTTAGAGTGCTTTTGGTTTCTTTCCATTATACAGTGTAATCAAACTGTTCATGAACACCGTCATTTGAACGCTTTTCTTTGTTGTTTGTAACTATTTTCGGGAGAGTATATATAGTGGAAACAATACAATTTTTCAACACGCTTGCATTCCTCAGCTGTGACCAACGTACACACGGCGAGAATTATGTTATTTCAGATTCAATTTAAGTGTTCTTTGATGACAACATTTCGTGTGAAAGTGCGTGGATTGTTTTCAAAGAGTACTCCCTGATAATAAGTGGTTTTAACAAAAACTTTCATGTTTTCATGATTTGTACATCGGTGAGGGCTCATGCACACCAATTTTTACGCACTTTTTCTTTGTCGAACGCTACTAATTTCGTGAAAGAATATTTTTAAAAAAACCAAAGTATTTGTTTTATATAACACCCACGCCGCGCAAGTTGCACATCGTGCGGTAATTATGTTAGTTGGGAGGATCATTATATTTATTAAAGAGTTGCTCAGCCTAGGAACTGCCCAACATCACGCAAGAAACTAAGTAAACGAACGGGGAAAATGAGCATTAAGACCTACAAGCTGAAAGAGCCAGAAATTAAGACCAGATATCAGGGGCTTATTGCTGCAACGGTGAGCAACACAGAAGAACAACCTGATGACTTGGAAACCCTCTGGCTTAAATTCAAGGACATCATAAAGACAGCTGCTGCAGAAGCATGTGGTGAAGTCCGACTTGGGAACAAGAGAAAGAGGACACCTTGGTGGACAGAGGAAGTCAAAGAGAAAATAAGAGAGAAGACAATGGCATGGAAACAATATCTAGGAGCTAAAAACACAACAGGACAAATGGAGAAATATAGAGAATATGTGACACTCAGAACAGAAGCAAAGAACAAGGTGCTTAGCAGCAAAACAGAAGTCCTGGGAAGAATTTTATAGAAAAGCTAGAAAAAGATGCGCAAGAAAACCAGAAATTGTTCTATAAGACCCTAAAGAACATGAGGAAGGAAAAACAATGCCCTCTCAAATTGATAAAGGACAAGCAAGGCAAATTGCTTACTGCCCCGAAGGAAGTAATGGAAAGATGGAAAGAATATTTCTCAGAACTCCTGGATGGTGAGCAAGGTCAAGCATCAGAAATGATACCCACTAGCACAGAAGAGAAAACCAATGGTGGTGAAGATGACATAAAGATGGAAGAACTGAAGGCAGCACTGGAGAAAATCGAGATGGGCAAAGCAGCAGGGCATGATGGTATAACACCAGAAATTGTTAAGTACATGGGAGCATCAGGCGACCTATTACTCTTAAAGGTCCTACAGGCAACGTGGTGCAACAAGACCATACCAAAGGATTGGGAGATTGCCATAATAACACCAATTTTCAAAAAGGGTGACAATCGACAATGTGGAAACCATAGAGGCATTTCCCTTCTCAGTGTCCCTGGTAAAATCTACTCTAGAATCCTTGAGCAGAGACTCCGACGCCTAGCTGAGCCACAATTGGATGAGGTCCAGTGCGGATTCCGAGCAAACCGAAGTACTCAAGACCTAATCTTCACACTCAGACAGCTGAGTGAAAAGGCCATTGAGTATAAGAGTGAGATCCATCTTTGTTTCATAGATCTGGAAAAGACGTTTGACAGGGTCCCCTGGAGCAAACTTTGGGACTATTTGGCAAGGAAGAACATTCCAGCACCTCTGATTCATGCTATACAGAGCTTCTGCAAGTCTTGCAGAAATTATGTGAGGACAGCAAACCATAAGTCAGAAGAGTTCAGGACCACCACTGGTGTAAGACAAGGTGATATCCTGTCACCTTATCTTTTCATACTCCTCTTGGACGATGTTATCAAGGCATGTAAGGAGAAAACAATAAAGTATTCAGTGGGGTACTGGAAGATGAGACAGGTCTGTAATTCAGAGCTGGCATTTGCTGATGATGTTGCCCTGATTGCTAAATCAGAGGCACATCTCCAATCCTACTTGCAAGACTGGAATGAAGAGCTGGAGAAGAGAGGGATGGTCATAAGCAGCTCTAAAACAAAATCCATGGTGATATCACGAGAAGAAAGAAGACGTCAGATTAAGCTGGAAGAACAGGTCCTGGAGCAGGTCGACCACTTTAAATACTTCGGAGCTATTATAGACCGAAAGGAAGGCATCAAAGAAGAGTTGGCCTCTCGAAAAGCAGCAGCTGGGAGACTTTTTCAGGCCATAAATCGAGGATTCCTCAGCAAGAGAGAGGTTAGTAAGACAACGAAGATGGCTGTATACCGCTCCACCTATGTCCCAGTCTTGACATATGGATGCGAGCCATGGGCAATGACTACAACCCACAAAAGCCAGATCCAACCCTCAGAAATGAGGTATCTGAGGAAGGTGATTGAAGTAACAAGAAGAGACATGGTCCGCAACCAGACGATACGTCAAGGAATAAAATCCCACCCCCTGCAGACCCAAGCAGAACAATCCCAACTAAGATGGTTTGGCCATGTCTGCAGAATGGGAGAAGATCGGCTACCACGACAAGCATGGGAAACAAAGAGCCAGGGATCCAGACCCCAGGACGACCCAGAGTCCGCTGGGAGGACAACATTTAGACAATCTTTGAAGGACCGAGGACTAGAATGGAACCAGGCCAGGAGGAAGACAGCCGATAGGATAGTCTGGCGCTCTCTATTCCAAACCTCTTCACCTCACGGTAGAAGGGGAACGACTAAGTAAGTAAGTATATTTACAACTTACTGATCACGTTAAGGTACCATCAGCAGTACTTGTATATATGATCATTTTTATATAAGGTTCACTGAGACTTGGAAATTATTTCAAGGGTTTCTCCAGGATATAAAGGTTGAGAAAGACTGGTATACAGATTTACAAACACATTTTATTGTTTACTTTTCCTTCCATTATTGCAGGGAAGCGTAGTGGGGAGATGAGTTTTGCGTACTTGAGCCAAGTGTGTCAGTTGGCTGATGTGAGCCCTTGTAGTTGTAGGATGTCTGTGATGTTGTCTATCCGTCTGCCTTTTGGTATTCAACCTGCTCTGAAACCAGATCTACTGCTGCAAACGCTCCATTCTAATGAGATGAAACAAAACTCTAATTTTCTCTCCCTTTATATGCTTGATGCTTGTAGTTCCTACGTTTGCCCCAAATTATTTTCTTACTGTCATTTCTGGCAACAGTAATGGCTTTTTAAGTAACAAATATCTAATTTCAGAGGCTGTGATTTTCCTCTATGGTGATGTGGTCAGGGACCATGATTGATACTTATAGCACAGAGTTGGTAAGAATACAATGTATTAGCAGTCGTTTCGTGTTCATACTGACTTTCTGATGTTTGAGTGGTATTAACAGTTATTAAGTCACAGCAGTGGCTTTTTGGCGTCTTGTTTCAATTTATCTGTCAAGTCTTACGTCTTCAGTAAAAATACATCCTAGGTATTTGAATTCTGTAACTTCCTTAAGCCTAATGTTGTTGACATGTGTCTTAAGTGGGCCAGGTGATCAGCTAATCTTCGTGTTTTCTTTCAATGGTGTGGTGGTCTTCAAGTTATATCTTCCACAGGTTGAATTAAGTGTATTTTGAATGTTTTTGTAATTGATTTTTATCTTCATGAATGAGACTTTGGTCATCTGCAAATAGAAATTCATTTAGTGGCTTGTATTCTTCATTATTTTGGGTTTGCTTCTAGGTTTGTTTCAGATGTTATTTTGTCTATATAACATACAGATATATATATATACAGAGCATATTATTGGCAGAGTAGTTAGAACGTTGGTGTCTCACGGCACAGGTGCCGGGTTCGAATCCCGGTACCGACGTGCTCCAGTCTACGCAGCTGTAAATGTGTACCTGATTAGAGTCAGGGAAGAAAAAGGCAACGAATATGGAACTGGTCACCCTACCTCTCGATGCTGAAGTCTCTAACAATTCCACCCCCTACGGCAGTATTTACTCTGGGACTACCTTTAACCATGATATACACACAAAATGCACAATGTCTCACATTTTATTTTCAAAGTTTTCAACACTCATTATTAGATGATACTTATTCCTGATCTGTCACCAAGACCATTTATCATTACTCATCTCTTATGTTAGTGTTGCCGTGTGCGGAGCACAGGCGATTTTATTGATAATAAATAAATTTGCAAATAAGAAAATCGATGACAGAGACCGACAAACATTCGTATTTGTCAGATTTTCATTTGAAATAAAAGTATTAAGCGGACGTGACTGCACCAAGTGACTGAAAGAGATTACATCAGCAATGATTCTAAAATATATACTACTGGACAAAACTTATGGGCCACTATTCAGTTTAGACAAGGTTTATATAATTGATTGGCAAACTGCAAAGACAAGTGAAAATGTCATTAAAACTGAGCTCAGAAAAATGTGTATACATTTCTGTGTGCACTAGGTTAATTTTTTTTAAATGTCCAAAAACTGGATCGCTTTAACCCGCACGTGAAAATTGCCATTGTTGCTGCAAAAACTCGTGGTTTTTGCAACACGCCACAATAGTTCAAAAGGTGAAAAAGTGAGTTGAATTTGAATGCACGTGGAAAATGATCATTGGTAAAGAGTGTTCACCGTTGGTATGCAATAAATCAGTATGACAAGTGGTCGAAATGATCACTGCATTAGCCATGCCACCAAGGAGAAGTCGCAGCACTATAGACCGTGGTCGAGCCATGGCATGGATTCAGGATGGTCAATCTGTTCGTCATGTTGCAAGACGTTTAGCAGTGTCCCACTCTACCATTCAGAGACTTCTTGAGAGATTTCAAGCTACCGGACATTTGGAAAATCGACCCTGCTCACGAAGAATTATATAAACCTTGTCTAAACTGAATGGCGGCCCTTAACTTTTGTCCAGTATTATATATCGAAAAGACAGCAAGAATTTGATAGAATAATATATCTATCAACACATAGACCATCGCGTGACAAATCGTTAGCAAAATGTAGAAATATTAAAACTAAGACGGTACGCGGAGGACAGACCAAAGGGAGAGCAGACGCCGAGCAGTGCAGCCGAGGGTCCAGTAGCCCTTAGAGTAACCTATTAGACCACAAGAACTGCCACATTGTCAGAAATAGAAAGAATAAAGAGACCTCTCCAGAGACCGCAACCTTTCAACTTCCAGCCCTACGCCATCGGCGCCCGTTTTTCATTTTAAAGGACAGGTAATAAGTGTCTACACTTCATAGGTTGTGCCTGCTTATACAGAACGTTTACCAAAACATTTAAACAAGCAAACTGACCATTTCTCGTCGAATAGTCGTAGATTTCGCTGGTACCATAGATCTCAATGTCAGATGAGAGATAACAATTACATAGCAGCTGTCAAGAAAACTCCAGACAGCTTACTTCCCTTTAAACAGACTACCTAACTTTCAAGAGCCCAGTGTTATCAAATAGGAAAGAACCATTGCAGATGAAATTTTGTTGTTACAGTGAAGAAGCAAATTGTTACAAGGCATTTGATGTAACCGTCGACTAGTGAAGAAGACAGGACTGATTAACGTTTTTGGAAAATTGTTTGAACTATGAATACGTTGATGTAGCACGAGTTATTGTCAAGCTAATGAGGAAAGAAGATAAGGTGCAGAGTAAACTGCATATAATAAATATATAATACTCGTCAAAAGTCAAGGGCCACTTAGAAAAACCTTGGTTGAAACCATAAAACAAATCTGATATAAACGTAATTGGTATCAGTCAAAACGGCATTTATTGAATACCAAATTGACATGTCACGTAAAAGAAATGGAAACACACATTCAAACGCAATGAAGCTGTGAAGTGTGTCACCCACCTTTTCAAAAGTCACACAATAGATATTGGACAAATAGACATTTCAAAATCGGGTATGACAACCGTTTGCAGCGAGGCATTCAAGACAGCGTAGACGCATCGAGTCCACAAGGGTCCGAAGAGTATCCTGAGGAACAACTTGCCATTCCTGAAGCAGAAATGCAGTCAGCTGTGCAACATCTATTGGCAGGGGGTGATTTGTTGACAATCTTCGACCAAGGACATCCCAGAGGTGCTCAATCGGAGAAAGGTCAGGCGAATGAGCTGGCCATGCCATCCTGATGATCCCATGTTGCCGAATAAACTCATTCACCACACGAGCTCGATGGGGACGAGCGTTATCATCTTGAAGGATGGCATTACCACTTATGGCCTCCAGAGCAGGCTGAACAACTGGTCTCAAGATTTCGTTCTGGTATCTTGGGCCAGTCAAGTTGCCTTGGATGATGTAGAGTGGGGTCCTGCCGTGTCTGTAGAAGCCTCCCTAGACCATGACAGAACCCCTATCATAACGATCCACCTCTCGAATTGTGTCATCAGTAAATCGCTCTCCTGGTCGTCTCAAAACTCGAATCCTGCCATCAATGAATGACACAGTGAAGCGAGATTCATCAGTGAAGAGAACTTGACTCCATCGTTGCCTTGTCCATCGGATGTGCTCGCGACACCAAGCAACACGGGCTCTGCGATGAGCAGGAGTAAGAGGGATTCTGACTGCAGGACGTCGAGCAGCCAGTCCAAATTCAAGTAAACGTCTGCGAATGGTGCTTTGACTGACATTAACGTTTACAGTTTGTCTCAGCTGACATCTTAGAGTGGAACAAGTCACTGTTCGATGGCGCAGGGCTGACAACAAAAGGTACCGCTCATCATGTCTATTGGTGCATCTAGGGCGACCTGGCCGGTGGCGATCCTCCACACTTCCTGTGGCCTGAAATATCTCCAAAATTCTTTGGATAGTAGAGTGTGACACTGCAAGCCGTCTAACAACCTCACGGACAGATAAACCACTTTCAACCCATGCTATAGCCCTCATTCTTTGTAAGGTGTCAAGACTTCTTCTCGGTGGCATGGTTTTTGCAAGTGATGAAACTACCCTAAGTCTGCTGATTGTAAAACAAATTAAGAGTGAACTCTGTTCACGAAAAGTCGCCATTGCACGTGGAATGTCAATCAGCACGATTGTTTGGTTGTACGGAAGTTTTAAAAAACAGATTTAAAATGTGAATTTATGGTCAGCAAACCACATTGCACATGATCACCATAGTTGTCGGAGTTGTTTTTATGCCTAACGTGCATAGAGGACTGTCAGAGGAAGATATTGCACCCATTTGTACTAAAAACTTCCTTCATTTAATCATTCTATGCGCTTATATAAAAGTGTATTGAAAATAACAGGGTGGCCCTTGACTTTTGACGAGTAGTATATAAACAACCAACGGTTTTGAACTGAATCATTATCCTCGTCTGCTGTCGTAATGTCCGAGAATTCGTATGTAGTCCAAGTTCCCTTTGTTTAGATAATGTCAGCGAATGTTCCTGTGTTCGTCAAGTGCATCATCATCTAACGGGTCTAGTCATCACTTGGATCTTCCGTCTTGAACCCGAGTCAGGAAGTTGCCCAACAGCCTTAAGCTCTTGAGACAAGTTCAATAACCTTCGTTACACCATCTCTTCCACTAAACGAAATTAAACTAAACAACGTGAGGATTATAGACAAGAGAAAGTTATATGAAACATAAACACCCAAGAATAACATTTTTTAATTGAAGAGAAATTCTTCTCCAACAACAAGCTAAAGAAACACCAATAGGTAGAAGTATTCTCATCCGGAGTGAACCTGCCTGTGTTGTCTAAAGATTCACACAACGCTAGAAACTTGTGGTAATCAACATCTTTCACCTCTGAACACATACAAGAACAATATATGAACAATTGAACCGAATTGATATTTTCAGCAAGTCTTTATTTAACAAAACAAGAAGAGGCACTACCACACTAGTATTACCTCGCAGGAGGTAGAATCATCATTACATCCATCTCCCCACAGAGCATAGGCCTTCAACAAGCATATACCAAATCTTCTTATCCCGTGCCATCCGCTCAAGGTCTTACCATGTCTTATTCATCCTATTCAAGTTTGTCTCCATCTATCTTCCCATTATGTCTTTTGATCTCCCTCTCCCACTTTTACCTGGGGGATTCCAGAACAAGGACTGCCTTGTAATGCTACAGAAGATTATAATATTCATTCATAATCCTCCACTCCCAAAGGAGCATAGGCCTTCAATAAACACATGCCAAGTCCTCCTGTCACGATTATAAGATTATAATATAGAATGAAAATATCGTGGAGAAGAATAAGTTCTGTACAGGTTTCAAAGTTATAAACAGTATAGCCTACCCGTAGCTCAGAAAGAGGGAAATAGTGCGATTTGGAACTGATCGTTGAAATAACTGACATTAACGTCCGATGTTATCTAGGCAAGATAATTCTAGTAAAGCGCAATCACAACTGGACAGGTAGTCGCACCAATAAGCCGTAGACGCGTAGCGGAAGTATAGAGTGACGGTTGGCAGAGAATCTACTATCAAAGGTAGGATGAATTCTTAAATGACATTATTTATTTCCGTAGATGTGGCAGGCTTGTCTATTTCAAAGCCCCGTAAACTTTTAACCCTTTAACGAGGCTCTGTTGGCGGGCAAGTCTGGTGCCAGCAGCCGTTGTAATTCCAGCTCCAGCAGTGTATATATGTTGCTGTTGTTGTTAGTGATCTATCGGCGACAACGCCATGAAGTGACATCTGCATGTTTTCGCAAGTTGTTTCCTTTCTCTGTACAAAGTTTTCCCCACTTATTTGGCCTCGGAGAAGGAGCATTTTCCTAACATCATTGAGTGCTGGGCAGTCAAAGAGATGGTAGTCAACAGTTTCATAGGGGTAGTTACATAGCTGGCACTCTGGAGTGTGTTGTGGTTGGATTCTGCTGAAGTGACTGTTGAGTGGTATATGTTGTGTTCTGAGCCGAAAAATGGTGCTATGATCCCTCCTTGTAAGATGGCCAATTTTGTGTATAGTGTATATAGAGGCAGTGGACACGTGGTCTGTTCGGACGACGCTTTCAACCAAACCAATAGCGTATACCAAAGTGCATACTCATGACACATGTTGCTTTGTTTAATATGCTTAGAGATTTCAACGAGGTTTTGCTAAGCTGGCAACCATCATGTAATACTTACTGCCATATTAACAACTGCTGTAAGTAGCATGCATATATGCTTAATGAAAGCTTCCTGGAGTCAGTGCCGTAGTATTGACTCCATGAGGAGCGAATGAGTAAGTGCAGGCTCTCTAGGAACAGCTATTATGCTGGCTCGCTGCTTCACCGTTAGGAGCGACAAGGAGACAGGAAGAGGATTATTTATTTCAGTTTTAAGGATGGGGTAATTACAAGTACCTCCGTCCAGTGATTGTGGATTTAATGTTAAATATTAATAACTAGTAAATATACGCGTCAAAATAAAGACAGAGAAGAACTAAAGAAAACGTCTTGGCCTTTCAGCATCTGCAGCACATTTTGAAGACTGGAGAACTCATTTTGTTGATTCTGAATGAAGTTATTTTACCCAGTTTTGTAAAGTTTTGGAAAAAAAATATATTTTGCTTTTTTTTTTTTTAATCAGGGGATGTAATTTATCCTTTTCCCTGTCGAAGGGGAATAAAGACATTATGCTGACTTTTTTTTGCAAGGGACATAATTTATCCTTTGTCAAAGGGACACAATCAAACATAAATATAAAATAATAACAATAAAATATATTGTATATTTTTGACAAAATACTATATGTTTTCTATTTGTTATTTAAAATATATACGTACATTTGGTGCGAAACAGATGCACAATATAGTAAGCATGTTCAGTTTAGTGAAAAAGCCGAAACGTTTAATTTGTATATAATTTCCAGACTGCAACAATACGTTTGTGTAGGACGGTACGAGATACTTTTAGAGATCATGTGGTCTTGACCAGGGCCGGGTTTGGGCGGGTACTAATGCGACCTCATGCGAGGAAAAAATATGCGACCTCAAGCGAGGAAAAGAAAAAAAAAAAAAAAAAAAAAAAAAAAAAAAAAAAAAAAAAAAAAAAAAAAAAAAAAAAAAAAAAAAAAAAATAACGCTTCTCGGCTTTTTGGCTAAGATCAAAGTGTCTAGGCACAGGGACCAATACAGTGACATTCATGTGTCATTAGGTCCTTTGTGTGAGAACACAGAAGATCACTACAGTGACACATGATGTCATTGGGTCTTCTTGTGTTGGGACATGGGTCTTGACCAGAGCCGGGTTGAGCGTGTGCCATGCAACCTCATGCGAGGCAAAAAATATGCGACCTCATGCGAGGAAAAAAAAAAATAACGCTGTGAAACGAAACGCCCTAATATCTGGCCTTTGGCTAGGATCATGTGTCTAGACACAGGGACCGGTACAGTGACATTCATGTGTCATTAGGTCTCTTGTGTGAGAACACAGAAGATCACTACGGTGACACATGTTGTCATTGGGTCTTCTTGTGTTGGGACATGTGGTCTTGACCAGGGCCGGGTTTGTGCAGGGCTAATGCGACCGCATGCGAGGAAAAAATATACGACCTCAAGCGAGGAAAAAAAAAATGCTGTGAAACCCAACGCCCTAATATCTGGCCTTTGGCTAGGATCATGTGTCTAGACATAGGGACCGGTACTGTGACATTCATGTGTCATTAGGTCCCTTGTGTGAGAACACAGAGGATCACTACAGTGACACAGTTTGTCATTGGGTCTTCTTGTGTTGGGACATGTGGTCTTGACCAGCGTTGCCACTCAAGTTCTAGAGATAAACCCAGATGTTCTTCTTAAACAAACCCAGAAATACCCAGATTATTTTATGCCTCAAATACACGGGATAGACGATGTTTACATAATCTTTTATGTTCATCTTTTGCACAAATAATCTGTGTGCTATCAATTTTTATGTATTTCTTTATTATTATTTTTATTACCAAAAATTCACAATTAAATAAAAATGATTTTAATAACACCCCAATATATGAACTCTTGAAAATGAGATATTTTAACAGTAATATACTTACATTAGTTACATTAACAAAATGTTCCTCAAATTAAATATAAAATGTTAGTTGTAACTTGTTACTGTTGAAAAATGTCACTTGTCAGAGACTCGGCATTAATGTCGACATTTTCTTCTTCGTCAAGATCATATGCATGAATTGACAACGTGGAATCTTGATTGTGAAGTTCCAAAATCTTTGCATATCTCTGCCGACAACGTCCTTCACGCACATCTTCAACCACGCTTTTACTAGGATTAAACTTATGACAAACTCCATCTTTGGCAACTGCTTGCTTGCTTGGCTAGTATTCGATTGGAAACTGTTTCACACAAAAGCTTGTTGGTTTGTTTAGTTTTAACTAAGTTATCCTTCGAAAACACTCTTTCGACGCATGCCGAGGAGTGAGGTAGTGCCATAAGCGTGCACATGAGGTCAGCCAAAACATCAAATTTCTTCTGGTTATTAGCATCTGTTACTTGTTACAGTCCAGCCAGAATGTGGGCGGATCCTCATCCACTAGATGTCCAAGATCTTTTCGGTACGATGCCAGTTCTCGCCATTGATCAGACAGACGATCAAGGCTCTCTTCTGAAACAACTGTTTAAACTGCGCTGCTAAGATGGTAGGTGGTTGCTGGCAGCATTTGCACAAAGTGCAAATGAATGACAAACACAGCCGAGAACAAAGACATGTGGAATCTCTTTCTTCAGATGTGCCTGTAAACCACTTCAGTCCCCATCATAGTGGCACAGTTGTCTGCAGCAAAACCAATGACGTTACTAAGCGGGATTTCATGCGTGCTCAACAATTTCTTAACAGTTGTAAACGTGCCAAGACCAGTCCCATCCTCTACCTCAATGAGGTCTAACAGTGAATCAACTACTTTTTTTGTTTTTGTGTCACAGAATCGGACAACGACTGCCAACATCTGGTTCGTAGAAATATCAGTATTCTCATTGTGGTGAAGTGGGATGTTATAAATATTTATAGGGGACTTAGTGTACTGACTGAGATCAGCTGTGAAGGTATCTATATCTATTAAGAGTAGTGTATTATAGATAACCTTACTTGCTACCACATATCTATATATCTCAGTCAGAATTATTCTGGAATAGTGTGATGACTACGTTATGTGTCTAGGGTATGTGTATGATGAAGTTTAAGTCACAACAACAGACAGATAAACAATTTAATTTAATCCACTACTCTTGACAACACTGTGACACTCACATACATATAACACTCTATGAGAATATCTTAAGGAGTCACTGATAACTTTTCAAATAACAATATGTATTCATGGTTATCATAAAGGTATATGTGTCCTGATTCAAATACAAAGGAACCAGGAATCACAATCAATTTTAATTACAAGTATATGTACAGACTTTATCAATATGAATATTGTAGTGACATATATTATTAAAATATCCTATGTGTGTCAGTTGTGTAGTGGTAATATGAGGTAATACTGGTTTTGTTTTGTTCAAGCTCTGTTGGTATTTGTCATCATGACTTCAATAGTTTGTCTTTTGGGACTATTATTGGAGATGTTCTCAGTTCCTGATATTAAGACAATTAAATTCCCCTCTGAATGTTATTTTTACAAAGTCATTTCAAGATGAGGGGACATAATGTTGAGCTCAGCTGGCCAAATCAGCTTATCTTGCGTGATGGCGGCAGGAAAGGACTCCTCTGCTCGAATTCTCCTCTGGGCCTGGAGACACCTCACTGATAGCTAAAAAGACCAAGGAGTATGCTGTCCGACTCTGGATTCAGCAAAGCTCTGACCAGGTGCTGCTCAGTACCATCAAGACCACGGTCCCTGAAAACAAGAAGGATGTACCTTCTACTTCATAACTAATTGATACTCTAGTTCTACACTGAGCACAATACAACACAAACATTGAGTTCAGAGCGTTAGGCCAACTGTCAGCTTCATCTGAAATACTTTATACCAGTATTTACCTCCTTAATGGTTACCACGCCTCTGCACTTCCAGCATTATTTCTGTCTAATCAATCATCCAGGTGTCAGTGTACTATTTGGCCATTCCATGCCGTTTTACTTCCCTCCGACACCCTCTGTTCAGGCTGGAGCATTATAGGCTTTATCTCCTGTTTGCCACTGAACTACACATATATATACAGGCATAAATTAACAATTTACATTCAATTTTCATTAAAAGATACTGAATGGTTCAAGCTTACCACAATTTCATGGAAATAAACACAGATACGTTGATTAGCAATGAATTCTGGCACAATTACTGGCACAAATTCCCATCTGCTTATGTTCCAGGCTTTTATTTAACACAAATATGAGCTGGCTTCAACGCACTGTTGCTTTATCAAGATTATTTGCACTAGTGGTCTCGAACTAACGCTCCTAAGTGAGTATATCAGCGAGTCTAGCCAATGAGGCCACGTTTCGACAAGTGTTTGAAAAAATGTTACCTTTTCACGTCTCCCCTAACAACGAAAGATAGTATTTATAGCCCGACCAATCGTGGTTAGTCTTTCATTTGTTGCGCTCCAATCAATTTGGAGTTTACATGGTAGGCTAATTCTGTAACGTAAGATTTTTTTCAAACACGTTATAAAAAAAATTTTATGAGCAGAAATGATTCCATGCTGTCAGGCATCCCCACTATTTTATTTTGGGTATAATTTATTAATTCCTGGACTATTTGCGTAACGTTTTACATATTCTTGGTCAGCAAGCCCTAAGGAACCCAAATATCCAAATTTAAAAGAGCTACGTGGCTGCGTTCAAAATATGTATTTTCTACCTCCTGTTTCGAAGATGTGCTGTCTGGGTACTGTTATGTTTTCAACCGTAAACCCATCTAATGTTATCTTTTCTAATAAGAGTTTTTTTATGATTTTAAAACCTAACTCTGGGATGGGTAATGTATTTTATCACTGTCCGTCTGAAAAAAAGTTAGTGCATGTAGTCTTACACGCGTGATGGCAGCATTTGTGTATCGCGCGAAGCGTGTTTAGTGTTCGGCTTTCTGCCTCTCCCTTCTCGCTATCCTTTTGTCCATCTGTCTTTTGATCTTGGTAACATAGTGTAGAAAAAAGACATGAACACAACGAGTATAGAAAATTTCTGATTTCTGCAAATGTTTATAACTTCAAGCCGCTCAAAATGTGCAATGCCGTACTGCATCACATAGGCAGCCTTGGTGCGCTTCAGTGACATTATTTGAGCAATTGGGCTGTCTGAAAATATCTGCTTGCAACATTCAATCAAATGACCAGCTTGCGAAAACGGAGTATTATGTTCTGCCATGAAAGCCGAAAACAGTATCTCCGCTTTAGCAATTTTATCTTGGAGACAGGGCTCTTTCGGTTTGATGAAAAACTTGTAATAGCTTTTTTTCCCCAACACAATGTATATGCCAGTTTGAGCTGATGTAAACGAGTCAAAAAACAACGTCATTGTCGTGGTTAAAAACAAGAATTAAATTTAAGTGGAATAAAAAATAGATAGCACATAATGTTGTACATTTAATTATAATATACATATAATGTATAATGCTCAGTGCACAGAATATACATACATTGTAAATGCCAATTGTCAAATATACCCAGATTAATGCAGATTTGGAAAAAAATTACCCAGATACCCAGACGGAAGCCCAAAAACCCAGATCTAGTAAGAAATACCCAGCTGTGGCATCACTGGTCTTGACCAGAGCCGGGTTTGGGGTGGGTGCCAATGCGACCTCATGCGAGGAAAAAATATGCGACCTCATGGGAGGAAAAAAAAATAATAATAACGCTGTGAAACCCAACGCTAAATCAAAGGGAAAATCTGCTATGTTTTTCCATCTGCCTATACCCATAATTGTAGACTTTTGGACGTTTAATTTTGACCCACTACCTTTACCAAAAAGCGTGAAAGTGTCTAGAATATTTTGTATAGACCTATCATTGGGGGGAAAGAAGGTGGTATCGTCTGCGTAGGCAAGCAACTTTTGTTCCCCTTTACCTTGAATAAAAATGCCTCTGATGTTACTGTCTTGTCTAATTTTCTCTAGCAGTGGTTCTAGAGCGAGTACATAGAGTAGAGGAGAAAGTGGACATCCTTGCCTAACAGATCTTATCAGCCCAAAAGCCCCAGTAAATGAATGATTTACCAAAACCTTGCTTTCAGTTTTTGTGTATATAATTTCAATCCACTTTCTAAAGTATTCACCAATGTTGCAGTGTAGTAAAGTTTTATGGAGGTATGAGTGGGATATTCTGTCAAAGGCTTTTTCCTGGTCTAGCGATAGGATTGACGACTGGCAATTCTTCTGATGTGTGTAGGTGATGATGTCTCTTATGAAGTGTGCGTGCTGATGAATGTTTCTGTGCTGGACACTACACTGTTGGTCTTCGTGTATGAGCGTAGCCATGAACGGTTTGAGTTGGTTTGTTAGGGTTTTGGTTAAAATTTTATAGTCGGTGTTGAGGAGTGATATTGGTCTGTAGTTTTTAAGCTTTGTTTTGTCCGGATCGTCCTTAGGGATTAGAGTGATGTATGACAGGTTGAAACTGGATAGAAATTGCTTTTTCGCGAAAGATTCTGAATATACCCTTAGTAGGAGAGGGCCTAACATGAGGAAGAAATGTTGGTAGAATTCAGCTGTGAGTCCATCTGGTCCTGGTGACTTGCCTTTTTGCATTTCGTTTACTGCGTATGTTATGTTTTCTAGGGTCAGTTCTGCATCAAGAGATTGTTTATCTTTGTTGCTCAGTTTCTTAGTGTATTGCATAAAAGTGTCTTGTATATATGGTTGTATTCCTTCTTCTGTGTAAAGATTTATATAGTAGTCCTCAAATGCTTTTGCTATATGTTTTGCCTCCGTTTGTATGTCTCCATGGGTGTCAACTATTTGGCCTATTTGCTTGCTTCCCAGAAGTGCTATAGTGAACTGCTTTATTATTCCAAAAATAATTTACATTGCTACAGTCTTTGACCCTCCACAACATACGGTGAAAGAGATAAACAAGGAGATTAGGCGTTTTGTTTTTGGACACACTTTATTTAGCATTAAACATCAAACACTCATGCAAGAGAAAAGATTCGGGGGAGTTGGCCTCCAGCATATAGGGACAAAAATAAAGGCACTTCGAATCAGACATGTAGGAAATATAATAAGAGACCCAGAACGACACACATTAGCCCATTACTACGTAGGGCTTAGACTTGCTAGACTGAGGCCAATAAAGAACAATGTCCCACACCATTACGGCACACTACCACACTTTTACAGGACATGCATACAAGCCATCGGAGGACACGAAATTTTAATTAACCAGAAAACAAACAAAATTTACAAACACTTAGTCAGGTTACAAGCACCACCTTTACACCTAAGAATTAAAAGAGGTTACAATTACTTTATAACAGATTACACTGAGATTTTCACCGATCTTCACAACAAAAGCATCGCACCAAAAGCCAGAGAAGTCACATATCGACTTTTATATAACATGACACCAACCACAGAAAGAGCAGCACACAGATTAAAACGAAAATCACGATGCAAGATGTGCCAGGCAAATGTACAAGAAAGTGAGGAACACATTTTCTATAAATGTAGTACAATTATACCAGCACAAAGAATCTTACAAGACATACTGGACACACATACGAAAACAAAAACAGACATTTTCAAAGCGATTATGCTTAATTCAATTCCCAAGACACTACCAGACATCCATTTTCAATTAATTCTTTTACTCTCGGAATTTTGATTTATAATTTGGAAATGTCGGATTCAATCAGTATTTGAGTACAAAATTATCCATCCAGCTTTTCTCCTAAATTTGTTTCTCCAGCGAGTGACGCTTATTTTAAAACCTGTCCACTATCCCCAGCTACCTGTACCTGTACCTTAAATCCAAGCCTTAAGTTTATACGAAGGTCATTTTCCTATAACCTCTCCCTTCCCCCACCCCCAACCTCACTGCCAATTACGTGTTATTTCACCACCTGTGTTTTTTTTCCTACCTTCCCCACTCCCTTTAACACATATCCTCATCCTCCTTCCTCCTTCCCTACACACACAGCGTTAGAGGTGAGGGACTCCATCACCCAATATTTTTATCTTAAGTACATGTGAGAGAGTGTGTGTGCAAGTTAAAAAAATTTTCATCCTCCCCTTTGTCATGTCCGCAGAGAGAAGCCTGCCTTTAAATTATTATTATTTTATTTTCTATGTATCTATTATCATTATTATTATTGTTATTGTCATTATTATGTTTACATTTTAAATGCATATGTACATGTGTAGTCTATTTATTTTGTATTTATTCATTATTATTATTTTGATTAAGACGGATGATGCAAAAGTAAGAGTTTTTATAGGACAATTCGAATGCATATATACATAAGTAGTTTATTTATGTTGTTATTATTTTAAAACGGATGATGCAGAAGTTAGCTTTTTATAGGATAATTTTTGCACAGGTCAGAATGCGTGGGTGTCCACAGAGAGGAACAAAAAAAAATGTTTTTAGGAAACTTTAATGTTATCCGTTTGCCCCAGTTTCTACATAGGGTACTGTGACACGTTGAAGATTTACGATAGCGATGTCCGGCACCCGTAATTAAGAGCTTGGGACAGAGCACCGCCAAGCATTCAAACAGTGGTCGTTAAATCGTGGCAGGGAAAATCGGAACACGGGACATTTTTGTTGACGGTGTATCTATGGAACGCTGTGACACGTTGAAGTTTTACGACCAACCAAATGTGTCCGAAACCTGTAATTATGGGGACTGGGACTATGACAACGACCGCCAGCATGGAATGTCGGAAAATAGCGGTTGAAAATAGTTTTTTTTTTTAACACTACAATTACAAAATTTGCAATGTGTAACTTTTAGAGTACAAGAGTGGGTAAATGATTGTGTGCAAGGAATGAAAGGTTTTTTTTTCTTTGTTTTTTCTAAACAGCTGCTCATAGCATTTTCATTTTTATACTTATTTTCATACTATTGTCAATGTTTCAATGCAAAGGGCTTTGTAAATTTACAAGGGATGTGAATAAAAATGTTAAAATAAAATAAAAAAATAAAAAAAAATAAAAATAAAAATAAATAAAAAAATAAAAAAATAAAAAAAACCGTCGCTTGAAAAGATGGTCTGACAGATTATACGTAAAATATGTCGCTGACCTTCTGAGACTTTCCCCATGCTATGTCCAGCATAAAGAGTAAAATCTATAAAGGGGAAAAATGAAATGCCAAATAAAAGCGAACCGAGAGAAAAATGAAGGAAAAAAAATGATACTGCCGTAGGGCTGGAGGTGTGAGAGATCACACACAAAAGAACAGAGACAGATATTCCGTCACAAATATATCTACATAGTAAATGAATACTATGATTACAACAACAAAAATGTGCAATGTATATTTAGAGTACAAGAAAGAGTGTGTAAATGAGTGTGTGCAAGGAGTGGAAGGTTTTTTTTTTTTTGTTGTTGGATACAGCTGCTCACTGTATTTTCATTTTTATACTTATATGCATGCTATTATTGTTAATGTTTCAATTTCCACGGAATGTGAATTAAAAAACAAAAAAAAAGGTAATTAAGGGCTTGGGACAGAGCGACCTCCAAGCATTCAAACAGTGGTCATTAAATCGTGGCAGGGAAAATCGGAACACGGGGCTTTTTTGTTGACGGTGTATCTATGGAACGCTGTGACACGTTGAAGTTTTACGACCAACCAAATGTGTCCGGAACCTGTAATTATGGGGACTGGGACTATTGTAACCGGAATGATGATCACATTAGTAGTTTAGTAATTATCCTTTAAATAATTTCAGTACGCAAGTTATTGATGACGTAATTTTCACATAGCCTCTTATCGACATTTTAAAATAAAGACTTCTAGACAGTTACAGGAAATGATACGAGACCTGAAAACCTCTAAACAGAATTAAAAATACCCTCGAATAAAAGCTTATACCATTCGCTATCATAGAAACTTGTGTAGAAACTTGTGACGTAAATATGACATCGACAAAACTAGTGGAATATCCATCTTAACTAATGGCTTCGCCAATGAAATAGTTCATCTCAAACATATCCGTATTGACTGACAAATCAAAGTAACTTCCCCCCAAACAGTCTTAGGAACCAGTTTGTATATATTGACGGCCCAAAACCCTTAGCAAAAGAGAGCCAAACAAGAGTCAAAGAAGAGTAAAAGCCAAGAGTCAAAGAATTCCGGATAGTCCAAGTAAAAGCCAAGAGTCAAAGCCAGGTCATTCCGGATAGTCCAAGAGCCATTAGGTTCCTAGCAGATTTTATGAGATGATTTCTATGAGGAAACGAAACTTTCTCGGACTTTTACGCCATAGTAGACAGGATGATTATACATAAAGCTCATCAAAAATGCCAGGATTTTTATGACGATATACAACTTGTAATTTCGGAAAAAAAACCAAAATAAACTTCTTAAAATGCTGTTGGAAAATGCTGTTGGAAGTTGTTGAGTTTGACTTGCACATTGTTTAGGAACTCTATAGGGAAAAAATGGACCGTACTGCCTTTTATATTACATTGTGATTACTTCCAACTATCAAAATCTGAATACGAACCTGGATCCCGTACCCTTTGATCAAGTTAAACAATACCTCTGGAGGATCATCCAGTTAACTCAAACTTGACACAGCAACCTTAAACATGTGGATACCGCCAACTTAAATATATTTATTCTGTGAACTCGAACTTGTCAATTATAGGTTATGTAACTAAAAAGATAGAATACCGTCGGAATGCTTCCTTTGCTGTCCTTTAATTCCTTCAACGGAGAATAGCTCCTTAATTAACTGGTCACAATTAATACATTGGCACAATACCTGCTTCTTAGTTGGTGTGCCAATGTAACACGCATTCTCGCTATAACATATATACCTATCGAGCTATTCTGACCTGCTTTAATAATTTTCCGACGGATTATTCATTTATATAGAAGAATGTTAAATTAAATGAAATAGAACCCCAAACCAGTTTTACCCCTAAAATACTATCTATATGAATACGGGCACACTATGACAACGACCGCCAGCATGGAAAGTCGGAAAATAGTGGTCGAAAATAGGGTTTTTTTCAACACTACAATTACAAAATTTGCAATGTGTAACTTTTAGAGTACAAGAGTGGGTAAATGACTGTGCAAGGAATGAAAGTTTTTTTTTTCTTTGTTTTTTCTAAACAGCTGCTCATTGCATTTTCATTTTTATACTTATTTTCATACTATTGTCAATGTTTCAATTCAAAGGGCTTTGTAACTTTACACGGGATGTGAATAAAAATGTTAAAATAAAAAAAAATAATAAAAAAAAATAAAAAAATAATAATTAAAAAATTTGCCTTTTAATGTGAGTATCGGAAGAACCACTCGAGTGCTAGCAAAATTAACAACTATACTTCTTTCAAAACAATCGACAATCACATGTCAAAGTCACGACAACAGTAAAATGCATCAGACCGACAAAAAATTTTTAAAAAGTCCAATTAGGAAGCGCGATTCCCGATCGGCCGTGAAATCAAATCTGACTGAATGCATTATGTGACATAGACGAGTTATTTATAGTATACTTAGCTCTAAACAAGGAGAGGACGACTGTGTAAATAAAATGGAATCGCACATAAAAAAGACAGGATTATTTTTAAAACACAAACGGAAAATAAAATATTTTCATTGTCCCTTCACTGAAACTTATTAGTCCGTTCATGTGTTTTTTTTTTTTTTTTTGTTTTTTTTTTCCTCATTGTAGTGACTTCTAAATACAATATCTAAATTAGTATATAACAATATAGGGCATAAAGGCAAAGATAAGAAAGTACAAAAGAATTTTCTGCTAGAACGGTTGGTATCGCCTACGCCTTCAGATTATTATTTGCTAACGAATAGCCGAACAAAACGGTACCCAATTTTTCAAATTCGTCCTTGACATAAACAACCACTTTTCCTAGTTCTAAGAAAATATTTGCCTAAAATGCATGGTGGAACGAGGAGGGGCAAGGATAGATGAAATGCTAATTCGTTTCGCATTGATTTTAAACTAAAAGCAACCATAGCACAGGGGCAAGCCTTGCCTTAGGGGTTTCCCCAAATACAATGAAAAAGTTAGAATTGTGGACACCTCGGTCATGTAAACATGTTAAGCTCTTATTATGAATGACCTAAGCTCTCGTAATTATCTCGTAAGTACATGAGAAAAGAAGTGAACAGGAGGTAGTTTAAAAATAAACAACCAACATAGAAAAAAAGATAGAATTTTGAACCAAATCACATAGCCCCTTAAAAATTGTATATTCGTGTACCTAAAGACTTGCTGACCAAGAATATGTTATTAGTTATATAAATAGTCCCTTAACTAATTAAATATTGATAAAACAATACATAGAGATCAGAGATACTGTCAGGTCAAGTCATATCTGCTTAGATTGGATCGCATATTTTTTTGGGGAAAAAGTAGGTGACAGATAGGCTAGGATAGTACAGTGAATCTGATTGGGTGGCATTTGAAGTGAGACTAAATATTATTGGCTGACCTTTGAATAAACATAAATAACCTAGTAACGTAGGAAAAGTTTGAATGATATTTTTTGAAAAGACTGTTTACACTGTAAAATTAATAGCGATTGGCTAACTGAATCGATATTGTCAGAATAAGCGTTGGGGAGGACGCCATTTCTAAGAAAATTTTCAACAGTGATAGATGAGAGCAGGCTGTGCTTTAAAATACAAGTTCTAAGCAGCCTGGGCAATAAAACAGATCGAAACTGTGTCAGTCATCGTCTCTGTGTATATTTCATTGAAAATTGTGGTAAGATTGACATTTATTAACCTTTATTTTATGTAAAAATTGAATGTGAAATAATAATAATATGTCTGGGCATGAGTGGGTCTAAAGCGACCATGAGGCAAAGCCTAAAGATTGATCCACCATGTGATAGACTGTCAGAGAGGTGTAAAATACAAGAATATGTATGATTGTCATAAAGGAGCATAACACCTATCCTATTATATGGAAGAGATTACAGCTGGAATTGCAGTGGCATTTTAACTATTAGGGAAAGGAATACTGGTGTACATTGTCACATCAAAAGAAAATGGTGGCATAGGTTTGTATAAGGATATGATCCTTTTGTTTGTTTGTAATGTACATGTCCTTAACTGTGGACTATTAGTGTATGCTAGATATTACGAAGGATGCATACCTTTACATTTCAGAGGTCCTGGGTACTGACGTTAATGTGGTACCAAACGCTTGAAAATTGATGGATTCAGGACTCTGCCTGTTTACTGCGAGCCCATGCTAGTGGCCATTGCCTATCAAACAGGGAACAGATTGTCAAGCGAGCAGAGGAAAGGTTCAACATATATTCTACTGCCAAGTTAAGTTCTCGTTCGGCACCTGAGAGCTCAACTACAGAACTTTAAAAGAACTATATAATGACAGTGAATAAAACTGGGACAAATATTTAATAGTTCCACAAGTGACAAAATAGAAACAAACATTTTTAAAAGGATATGATTTAAAACAACAACCTAGTGGTACTACCAGTATTACCTTAAAGTAGGAGAACACTACAGACGTATATTAGAAAAATATTTTATATATGGACAAAGGATCTATTGTGCTATTTGACTGATGTAAATGATTATTTTGATTTCACTTTTAAATTGTCAGTCCTGATTACAAATAAATTTAAATCAGGATAATAAAACTGTAAAAATCTTATTTACACAAAATTCAACCACAGTCTTAAATAAGATAGCCTTTTAGAGTGTCGTTTGTATGTTATTGTGGTAGTACTGTGTGCTGTTGTGAATAATAAACTATTTGTTTGTATGTTTGTTGATTATTGTACATTACACTCTACATTCATAACCCTAGACACAACACGAAGTCATTTAATATAATAATATAAATACATTTTGAATGAGATAAAAAGGTGGTAGTGGAAAGGTACCCTGAAAAGTTCACAATATTATTGGGTATATTCAGGGACCTTCATAGCTAATCTCATTTAATACAAATATAATAATACCTACAACAATTCATAACATCAAATCCACCACATATATTGGGGACTCGTCCGGGATTATAACCTATCATTTATATTGGGGTCTCGCTCCTCGGGATTGAATTTCTTATAACACCAGCTATATTGGGTAGTTTGATTCTGGAATTTTAAATTCTTAAAATATTGTCAAGTATATTAGGAATCTCAGAGAGTATAAAACTAAAAGCATTCCTTTTGGAGAAATTGAATAGTAGTTGAGCTATCAGTGCCTGTGGTTGTTCTTGGTTATCATTAGAAATTATTAGCCATAATTAGAGATTTATATAGTTAGAAATTTTAAAGGTTGCATAGTACAAATGGCTGATCTGGCAAAGTTTCGGTCTGCTGCTGTGCTGACTGCTAAGGAAATGAACATGGAGGGTCAGGTTTTGATCCAATATGTAACTTCAGAATGTGACAAGTATATTGAAAGGAAAGATAGGAAGTTAGCAGAAGAAAGAAAATTACAGTTACAAATTGAGGCTGACAAAGAAATTAAGAGGTTACAAATTGAGGCTGACAAGGAGGCTAGGGCATTGGAGGCAGAAGAAAAGATGTTGGCTGCAGAAAGAGAAGAAAAAAGATTGGCAGCTGAAAGAGAAGAAAAGAGACTAGCTGTGGAAAGAGAAGAAAAAAGATTGGCAGCTGAAAGAGAAGAAAAGAGACTAGCTGTGGAAAGAGAAGAAAAGAGACTAGCCGTGGAAAGAGAGGAAAAGAGACAGGCTGCTGAGAGGGAAGCAGAAGATAGAAGATTGCAGAGGGAGAACGAGTTACGACTAAGGGAGTTGGAAATTCAAGGCCATGCTCCTGAAAATGGTGCCAGCCCCTTTACCTCAGATGCCACTGCCAGTCAGGGAGCCTCAACTTCAGCTATGGGTTTTCATGTAGATCATTTTGTTGAGAAAGAAGATGACATCGAAAGGTACTTATGTAGATTTGAACTTTTAGCTACTACATATGGGTTAGAGAGAGAGAGGTGGAGCCTCAAGTTATCACAAGGGCTTAGAGGAACGGCTTATGAAGTTTTTGCCAAGATGAGCAGAGATGACCAAGACAATTATGACATGCTAAAGCAGGCTCTTTTATTAAGATACGAAAAGAACGGAGAATTTTATAGAAAAAAATTTAGGAATGCCAAACTACTGTCGGGTGAGACTTATCACCAGTTCTCTGCATGGTTAGAGACCTACTTGGAAAAATGGACTGCTCTGGGGAAAACCCAAGATCTTAAGGAGATGATCCATATTGAGCAGCTAAGAGAGTCCATGGCTTCAGACCTGAGAAAGTTTCTCATGGAACAAGGTGCAGAGAGGCTGGGTGAGTTACTCAATGTCGCTGAGAGGTATCAGGCAGCCCAGGCAGAGGTAGTTGGTAATAAAAAGAAACAGGTAGACAATTTTAAGGCACCTCAAAACTTTAATAAGTTTGACCATAGAGACCAGAACAAAGGTAAGCAATATTTTGATAGGCCACGCAATGACTATAAACATAAAACCTCACAATTCAATGAAAAGAAATATGATGAAAGAAAACCTTTTCATCAAAGTAGATTATATTGTAAAAATTGTCGGATGGACAACCATAACACCGAAAATTGTGGAAGGAGACCTGTAGTAATGGCCACGCTTCAGGTCAGGTCGACTCCTAGAAAAGAGGAGGAACCACCAAAAACAATGTCTCGTAAACAGTGGAGAAAGGCACAGGCTGAAGATAGGTCACTGAAGCCGTGTTTTGAAAAACTCCAAAAAACTTCATACCCCTCCTAGAAAAGGAGATTTCTATTTGGATGATGGACTGCTTTGCAGGGCGGATAAGGCAGGACTATCCGGGTGTGGACAGGTAGTAGTGCCATCGAAATATAGGGAACAAGTTATGAGACAAACACATGTTCAAGACGGTGGACACCTGAGGATGGGTCGCACATGTTCAAGGACATCTATGTCTTATTACTGGCCAGGAGTGGTTGAAGACATAAGAAAATTTGTCGAGGCCTGCGACCAGTGCAATAAGAAAAATTCCACAGGGTGGAAAAATAATAACCAAATGCGATAGAAGCATTATGGAAAACCTGGGCCAGAAAATAAAGAGGGAACACCCACACGTAGGAAAATGAATCAGGACCTAGACACGCCACGGGGCAAACTTAAGCCAAGAAAGAAAAATGATTATAATAAAGTAGACAAAGTGGAATGGGAACCCCCTTTTCACAGACAGTCTTCACTCAAATGTTTTACTATGGCCACTATGCAGCGAGTACAAAGAGATGTCTTACCCCAGAATAAGCCGAAAATCCCTCAGTCGGACTTATGTAAACTGGAGGACGATAAAAGAGAGAGAAGATCTCTCACAAGGAATTTAAAGTGAGATGAAAACCCCAAGAAAAAAATTGGTAGCGGTCGATTTGTGAATGATGATTCTAGGAAGAAAAATCATCACTATAATGCTTCCAATGGAAGAGACCTTACCGGTGCCTGGAAAAACAGGTCAACAAATTTAAAAGTCCATATGTAGCATTGTTAAGGACATGGACCGATGAAAAGGCAGAAGAAAATATTACCTCATCATATCAATATGTGAACGAGCTGACCACTCGTCTTAAAACTGGCTGGAAACTTGCCAATGAAAATTTGAGACAAGCCAGGAAAAAGCATGCTGCCTATTACAATAAGAAAGCGAAGGATCGAGAATTAGCTGTGGGAGAGAAAGTGCTCCTTCTACTGCACGGCAGCCAGTGTAGTGACTTCTAAATACAATATCTAAATTAGTATATAACAGTATAGGGCATAAAGGCAAAGATAAGGAAGTACAATATAATTTTCTGCTAGAACGGTTGGTATCGCCTACGCCTTCAGATTATTATTTGCTAACGAATAGCCGAACAAAACGGTACCCAATTTTTCAAATTCATCCTTGACATAAACACCCACTTTTCCCAGTTCTAAGAAAATATTTGCCTAAAATGCATTGTGGAACGAGCAGGGGAAAGGATAGATGAAATGCTAATTCGTTTCGCATTGATTTTAAACTAAAAGCAACCATAGCACAGGGGCAAGCCTTGCCTTAGGGGTTTCCCCAAATACAATGAAAAAGTTAGAATTGTGGACACCTCGGTCATGTAAACATGTTAAGCTCTTATTATGAATGACCTAAGCTCTCGTAATTATCTCGTAAGTACATGAGAAAAGAAGTGAACAGGAGGTAGTTTAAAAATAAACAACCAACATAGAAAAAAAGATAGAATTTTGAACCAAACCACATAGCCCCTTAAAAATTGTATATTCGTGTACCTGAAGACTTGCTGACCAAGAATATGTTATTAGTTATATAAATAATCCCTTAACTAATTAAATATTGATAAAACAATACATAGAGATCAGAGATACTGTCAGGTCAAGTCATATCTGCTTAGATTGGATCGCATATTTTTGGGGAAAAAGGTAAGTGACAGATAGGCTAGGATAGTACAGTGAATCCGATTGGGTGGCATTTGAAGTAAGACGAAATATTATTGGCTGACCTTTGAATAAACATAAATAACCTAGTAACGTAGGAAAAGCTTGAATGATATTTTTTTGAAAAAGACTGTTTACCCTTGTGATATTAATAGCGATTGGCTAACTGAATCGATATTGTCAGAATAAGCGTTGGGGAGGAGGCCCTTTCTAAGAAAATTTTCAACAGTGATAGATGAGAGCAGGCTGTGCTTTAAAATACAAGTTCTAAGCAGCCTGGGCAATAAAACAGATCGAAACTGTGTCAGTCATCGTCTCTGTGTATATTTCATTGAAAATTGTGAGGTCCTGGGTACTGACGTTAATGTGGTACCAAACGCTTGAAAATTGATGGATTCAGAACTCTGCCTGTTTACTGCGAGCCCATGCTAGTAGCCATTGCCTATCAAACAGGGAACAGATTGTCAAGCGAGCACAGGAAAGGTTCAACCTATATTCTACGGCCAAGTTAAGTTCTCGTTCGGCACCTGAAAGCTCAACTACAGAACTTTAAAAGAACTATGTAATGACAGTGAATAAAACTGGGACAAATATTTAATAGTTCCACAAGTGACAAAATAGAAATAAACATTTCCAAAAGGACATGATTTAAAACAACAACCTAGTAGTACCACCAGTATTACCTTAAAGTAGGAGAACACTACAGACGTATATTAGAAAAATGTTATATATATGGACAAAGGATCTATTGTGCTATTTGACTGATGTAAATAATAATTTTGATTTCACTTTTAAATTGTCAGTCCTGATTACAAATAAATTTGAATCAGGATAATAAATCTGTAAAAATCTTATTTACACAAAATTCAACCACAGTCTTAAATAAGATAGCCTTTTAGAGTGTCGTTTGTATGTTATTGTGGTAGTACTGTGTGCTGGTGTGAATAATAAACTATTTGTTTGTATGTTTGTTGATTATTGTGCATCACACTCTACATTCATAACCCTAGACACAACACGAAGTCATTTAATATACTAATATAAATACATTTTGAATGAGATAAAAAGGTGGTAGTGGAAAGGTACCCTGAAAAGTTCACAATATTATTGGGTATATTCAGGGACCTTCATAGCTAATCTCATTTAATATAAATATAATAATACCTACAACAATTCATAACATCAAATTCACCACAGCCAGAATAAATTGCAAATTGGATGGCAAGGTCCATATACAGTTCTAGAGAAGGTGTCTAGAACAAATTATAAGATAGATAAGAAAGGGAAAGAGAAAATCTATCATGTGAATCTCCTGAAGAAATATGTGGACAGAGAAAACCAGGAAGAGACACACCTACTGACCGTGTCTGTTGCAATGGAGATGAAAAAGGAACCACTCACTTCTCATGAATATCCTTTACATCCCTGTGAAACCGCTGCACAGGTAAAAATCAGCACACACTTAACGGAAATTCAGAGGGAGAGGGTTCAACAGGTTCTGAATAATCATACCGATGTGTTAACGGACCGGTCGGGGCATACAAATTTATTGGAGTATGATATGAAACTCATAGACCCAACACCAATCTGTATGAAAGCCTATTCGATTCCGTTCGCTAAGGAAAAAGCTTTAAGGGAGGAGATAGATTATCTGTTGAGAGAAGGGATTATCTCGCACAGTGAATCTCACTACAGTTCCAGTGTGGTTCTGTTAAGAAAACCCTCTGGAGAACACCGGCTGTGTATAGATTACAGGAAACTGAATGCTGTCACAGAAGGTCAGGTGGATCCATTACTTGATACAAATCAGCTGTTTGCTAACTCTCTGAATATGTTGTTTGATCGACTGAGAGAGACCAATTTGACAGCTAGACCGACGAAATGCTGTGTTGGATGTAAAGAGCTGGAATTCTTGGGCCACACAGTACATCAGGGAAACATGACCCCTGACCCCAAGAACCTGGAGAAGTTAAAAAAAGCACAAGACCACAAACAAAAAAAGATGTGCGATCTTTTGTCTCATTATGTGGTTTTTACCAAAAGTACATTGAAAACATTAACTCCATTTGTGCTCCATTGACTGATTTAACGCGCAAAGGAAATCCTGATAGAATTATTTGGACAGCGCAGTGTGAATTAGCATACCAAGAATTGAAAGAAAAGCTCACAAGCAGGCCTATTTTGAAATTACCTGACTTGAGTCAAGAATTCATTCTGAGAACGGATGCTAGTAATATCGTTTTGGGTGCAGCTCTATTACAACGGTCAAATTCACTTGATGGAGAATTAACCCCAGTAGATTATGCTAGCCGTAAGTTGAACACAGCAGAACAAAAATATTCAACAAGTGAAAAAGAATGTCTGGCAGTCATATGGGCTATAAAAAAGTTCCAGATTTATCTTTCTGGAAAATCATTTAAGATCCAGACAGATCATAAACCACTCGTGTGTCTGTCACAAACAAGGCATGAAAATGCTAGATTATTACGCTGGTCTTTGCTCCTACAACCATTCCAGTTTACCATAGAGTACATCCCCGGAAAAACTAATGTGGGAGCTGATTTTTTAAGCAGACATCCTTATGACGAACATCAGAGTAGTCACCAGGCATAGATAGTAAATTCATCTATGTGTATTTAGAAGTAGGAACTGACATATAATCGTCTGTTCTAAAGGGGGGAGATGTGTAGTGACTTCTAAATACAATATCTAAATTAGTATATAACAATATAGGGCATAAAGGCAAAGATAAGAAAGTACAAAAGAATTTTCTGCTAGAACGGTTGGTATCGCCTACGCCTTCAGATTATTATTTGCTAACGAATAGCCGAACAAAACGGTACCCAATTTTTCAAATTCGTCCTTGACATAAACAACCACTTTTCCTAGTTCTAAGAAAATATTTGCCTAAAATGCATGGTGGAACGAGGAGGGGCAAGGAAAGATGAAATGCTAATTCGTTTCGCATTGATTTTAAACTAAAAGCAACCATAGCACAGGGGCAAGCCTTGCCTTAGGGGTCTCCCCAAATACAATGAAAAAGTTAGAATTGTGGACACTACGTCATGGAAACATGTTAAGCTCTTATTATGAATGACCTAAGCTCTCGTAATTATCTCGTAAGTACATGAGAAAAGAAGTGAACATGAGGTAGTTTAAAAATAAACAACCAACATAGAAAAAAAGATAGAATTTTGAACCAAACCACATAGCCCCTTAAAAATTGTATATTCGTGTACCTGAAGACTTGCTGACCAAGAATATGTTATTAGTTATATAAATAGTCCCTTAACTAATTAAATATTGATAAAACAATACATAGAGATCAGAGATACTGTCAGGTCAAGTCATATCTGCTTAGATTGGATCGCATATTTTTGGGGAAAAAAGTAGGTGACAGATAGGCTAGGATAGTACAGTGAATCTGATTGGGTGGCATGTGAAGTGAGACTAAATATTATTGGCTGACCTTTGAATAAACATAAATAACCTAGTAACGTAGGAAAAGTTTGAATGATATTTTTTGAAAAGACTGTTTACACTGTAAAATTAATAGCGATTGGCTAACTGAATCGATATTGTCAGAATAAGCGTTGGGGAGGACGCTATTTCTAAGAAAATTTTCAACAGTGATAGATGAGAGCAGGCTGTGCTTTAAAATACAAGTTCTAAGCAGCCTGGGCAATAAAACAGCTCGAAACTGTGTCAGTCATCGTCTCTGTGTATATTTCATTGAAAATTGTGGTAAGATTGACATTTATTAACCTTTATTTTATGTAAAAATTGAATGTGAAATAATAATAATAATATGTCTGGGCATGAGTGGGTCTAAATCGACCATGAGGCAAAGCCTAAAGATTGATCCACCATGTGATAGACTGTCAGAGAGGTGTAAAATACAAGAATATGTATGATTGTCATAAAGGAGCATAACACCTATCCTATTATATGGAAGAGATTACAGCTGGAATTGCAGTGGCGTTTTAACTATTAGGGAAAGGAATACTGGTGTACATTGTCACATCAAAAGAAAATGGTGGCATAGGTTTGTATAAGGATATGATCCTTTTGTTTGTTTGTAATGTACATGTCCTTAACTGTGGACTATTAGTGTATGCTAGATATTACGAAGGATGCATACCTTCACATTTCAGAGGTCCTGGGTACTGACGTTAATGTGGTACCAAACGCTTGAAAATTGATGGATTCAGGACTCTGCCTGTTTACTGCGAGCCCATGCTAGTGGCGATTGCCTATCAAACAGGGAACAGATTGTCAAGCGAGCAGAGGAAAGGTTCAACCTATATTCTACTGCCAAGTTAAGTTCTCGTTCGGCACCTGAGAGCTCAACTACAGAACTTTAAAAGAACTATATAATGACAGTGAATAAAACTGGGACAAATATTTAATAGTTCCCCAAGTGACAAAATAGAAACAAACATTTTTAAAAGGATATGATTTAAAACAACAACCTAGTGGTATTACCAGTATTACCTTAAAGTAGGAGAACACTACAGACGTATATTAGAAAAATATTTTATATATGGATAAAGGATCTATTGTGCTATTTGACTGATGTAAATGATTATTTTGATTTCACTTTTAAATTGTCAGTCCTGATTACAAATAAATTTGAATCAGGATAATAAAACTGTAAAAATCTTATTTACACAAAATTCAACCACAGTCTTAAATAAGATAGCCTTTTAGAGTGTCGTTTGTATGTTATTGTGGTAGTACTGTGTGCTGGTGTGAATAATAAACTATTTGTTTGTATGTTTGTTGATTATTGTACATTACACTCTACATTCATAACCCTAGACACAACACGAAGTCATTTAATATACTAATATAAATACATTTTAAATGAGATAAAAAGGTGGTAGTGGAAAGATACCCTGAAAAGTTTACAATATTATTGGGTATATTCAGGGACCTTCATAGCTAATCTCATTTAATACAAATATAATAATACCTACAACAATTCATAACATCAAATCCACCACACTCATTCCATTGTTTTTACTATTATCACTATAATAAAGAGTGCACTTTAAAATTTCAAGAACAAGGGTGTATGAATTCGTTATGCGTTTGTTTCCTTCTCTTTTCAATCAATAGTATCATCACAAAAAATGTGCAATGTACAACTTCAGAGTGTAAATAAGTGTGTGCGAGGGAGTGATAGATTTTATATGCAGCTGCTCATTGTGTTTTCATTGACACTTTTTTAATTGAAATTTGTAAAATGAACATGTTTTGTAAATTTAAACAGAATACGAATAAAGATTGAAAAAAAAGTGAAACCCAACGCCCTAATATCTGGCCTTTGGCTAGGATCATGTGTCTAGACACAGGGACCGGTACAGTGACATTCATGTGTCATTAGGTCCCTTGTGTGAGAACACAGAGGATCACTACAGTGACACAGTTTGTCATTGGGTCTTCTTGTGTTGGGACATGTGGTCTTGACCAGAGCCGGGTTTGGGGTGGGTGCCAATGCGACCTCATGCGAGAAAAAAATATGCGACCTCATGCGAGGGGAAAAAAAAATTCCTTCCATGTTGTCTTCCATTCTTCGTTTATAGTTTCCTTTCCTTGGCTCTTGATCTCCGACCTTCCCAGTCCTGCTTTTATATTGTTTTTACTTGTTCTTCCATTCTTGGTGGTCTGGTCTGCCAACTCGTTGCCAGCAATACCTATGTGTGCTGGAACCCACACTAACCTCACACTACATCCTCTGTTCCCTAGTAATGTATTAATTGCTAGAATTTCTTCCTTTATGTCTGGCTGGCTAAATTTACCTGGGTGTTCTAGTGCTTGTAGTGATGATAGTGAGTCTGTAAATATCGTAACAGCTTCTGGTGGGTTATCTTCGATTATTTCTAAACTTTTTAGAATTGCTACCATCTCTGCGGTAAAAATCGATGCTCCTTCCGTTACACTGTAGCTCTTTTTTATTCCCCATTGTGGTATTACAACTCCAGTACCTAGTTGCCCACTATCACCCTTGGATCCCTCAGTGTAGACAGCCAGACTTTGTTTAGTTAGTTGGTCTATGAATTTTCTACTTATCATTTTGGCTTCCTTATCTTCTATGTTTTGTTTGATCTTGTCGGTGAGTGAGTAGTCTATGATTTGTGTTTTTAGTTCCCATGGTGGTATTTTGCTTCTGTATTTATTACTATTTTCAATTGTGTTTGATAGTTCTTTGAACTGCGTTAGGTCTTCTATAGTTCTCCACCCTGTTGGATATCTATCTTTATTTAAGGGGACGTCCCATACACTTGGTTGGTTTTTGACAAATGCTTTATGTGCTGGGTGGGTCACTTCTTGTGCTACTTTACTCCAATAATTTAATCTTAGTTCTTTCCGTCTTAGACCAAGGGGGGGGGGAGGGAGGGGGTATGCCGAGAGCTACTTCTAGAGCTTCTACTGGTGTTGATATAAATGCACCTGTAATGGTTCTCATGGCTGCATTTTGAATCCTGTCCAGTTTTGCTTTGTTAGAAGCTGCAGCTGAGTCATAGACTATGCTGGCATAATCCAGTTTCCCCCCTGATGAAGGACTTGTAGAACATAAGCATTATTTTATTGCTGGCCCCCCATCCATTACCTTTTACAATCCTTAGTATATTTAGGGGTCCCCTACAGCTTTCTACCAATTTGTCTATATGTTTATTATAATTTAGTTGTTTATCTAAAGTTATGCCCAGAAATCTTGTTGTTGAGGAGGTACATATTTTTTGTCCCTTAATGGTTATATTGATTTTGTTATTTTTTTTTTAAATTTCCTTTGCTGAAAATCATACCTACTGTTTTGCTTACATTAATTTGGAAGCCCCAACTTTTCATCCACTCTGAAACTTTGTCTATTTGGTTTTGAAGTTTTTTGTAAACATGGTCCAAGTTTTTTCCAGATCGCCAAATGGCACAGTCATCTGCAAATTGGGATACTGCATTCTTTATGTCATTAAATTCATCTGCTAAATCATTTACAGCTATAGTGAAAATTGAAGGAGAAATCACTGATCCTTGAGGAATCCCATTCTGTTGTTCATATATTTCTGACCTATCATTATTCACCTGTACAGCAAAATACATGTCCTGTAAAAAGTTTTCTAGATACCTATAGGTTTTACCAGTAATGCCAATCTTTTTCATTTTGTAAAGAGCTCCGTCTAGCCAGCATTCATCATATGCTCTAGCTACATCTAGAAAGACTGCCACTGATTTCTCTTTCCTCTTGAACCCTAGCTTTACATCATGTTCTAATCTTACAAGCTGGTCTACTGTACTTCTGTCTGCTCTAAACCCTGACTGGTTTGGGCTATATAACTGGTTTTTTTCTAGGTAGAATGTAACTCTTTTATTCACAGCAGTTTCCAGTATTTTACCTAGTTGTGATGTTAAGGAGATAGGCCTATATGAACTTACATCATGGGCTTCCTTATTGGGTTTTAGGATGGGTACTATCATCGCTATTTTCCATGCTTTTGGTATCTTTCCTAAGCTCCAGATTTTGTTATAAAGGGAAGTTATTATGTTTATAGTTCTTTTGGGTACTTTCTTAAAGATTTCATAGCTAAGTATATCTTGCCCTGAGGCAGTATTAGATTTATCTTTTATTGCATTAGTTACTTCTTCCTCTGTTATATCAGCATCTAAATAGTTTGTTTCATCTATCTGGTCTGGTAGTTCTTTTGAAAACTGTATCCTAAGTCTTTCTCTTCTCTCATTTTCTTTCTGTCCAAGACTACTTTTTGCACTGACTTTATAGAAATACTCGGCCAGGGCATTAGCTTTTGCTTTTTCTTTATCTGTTTCTGCTCTCTTTGGTAGTTTGATTGTTGGCATTATTGTTTTCTTATTGTTCCCTTTGATTGCCTTAAGCTTTTTCCATACTTCTCTAATTTGAGTGCTAGGTTTAAGTGACTGACAAAACTCCTTCCAGTTAGTTTCTTTGGCTTTAAATATTATTCTGTTAGATTCATTCCTAATAAGTTTATACTCATCATAGTTTTATTCTGTTCTGTTATTTCTATATTTTTGTAAGGCCCTTTTTCTTCTCTTATGAATTTCTGTACAGCTTTTATTCCACCAGGTAACTTGTTCTTTATTCCATTGAGTTTATCTTTTCTTATTAATGTTATTTATTTTTATTTGGTATATATTTTATTGCTATTTTCAGAATCTCATTGGTCAGTGTTTCTGCCCACAAATCAGTATCATCTGATTTCATGTCTTTATATTCCATCACCTCCAGCTCTGATTGGAAAGCTTCCCAGTTTGCTTTTTTATAGTTGAAGGTAGGTTTCTCTGGTTCTGGGTTTGGAGTGATATTTTCATTCATGGTTATTATAATTGGCAGATGATCTGAGTTTGTGTCTTGTAACACTTCCCAATTTACATTCGCTAGGTTGTTAGTGGGGGGTAGGGCTGGAGTGTGTAAGGGATAGTACCTCACGGTGAGAGGCAGTCACTTCCTCTTTTTGAGGATGGCCTGGATCCTATTTGGTTCCCCCACTCCAGTTCAGCTCATGTATGGCTCCTCGAGTCTGCTTGTGTACGGCAGCGCCACCCCCCGGGCAACGGCTTTGACTGGCCGGCCAAACTACATGAGTAAATTGAAAAAGGGAGGTCCCCCTTAAACAGTACACACAACTGCTGGCCGAACGGGCGGATGATCAATAATATTTTGACAACGGCTTCTAGGGCAGGAGTTGGAAAGGCCTGGTATCGGGCTGAGGGCGCACCATAGGAATGTAAATGGTAAGCGGCCAGTAACCATCCAGAAAGCAATGGGGCAAAACTACTGGCATGTACAATGCCAAGAAATCCATATTGGCTAAATGGCTAATCTGAATTACTTACACAAAGATCAGGTGTGAAGGCCCCCAGGCCAGGCAGATCATATTTAACTGGGGAAGAGATCGTTGGCAGCGTCAGTACGGTAATCGTGATGACGGCCAAAAAACAGCCTGACTGTGTTACCACGGAAAACCATGTCATCGGTCTTAGAAAATAATCAAAATATAGGAACATGGAAACGTCAGAAGCTTATACCAAGGAAAACAGTACATAGTGAAGAACGAGATGGAAAGGCTAAACATCGATATCCTGGGCATCTCAGAGCACAGATGGACGGGCCAGGGACACTTTTCTATTCCATCAGGTAGGAACATTCATATACTCAGAGCAAAAGATGAGAGGCGGTCAGAAAAAAAAAAAAAAAAGCGGCGTCCCCGCCCATCTACCTGACTAAAAGGACCAGCTGCCTCACTATTAGGATATAATCCCATAACTGACCGCAATTGTCACAATCAGACTGAAAAGGAAAAAAGAAAGAACATCACAATTAATTACAACACATATGCGCTCAACAGCAGCTGCTGGATGAATCAGGAAATTGAAGATTTTTACAATGAACTACAAAATGCATTAGGAGAAAGCAAAATAAGCAAGATATTAGTATAATACATGGGAGATTTTAATGCCAAAGATAGGCAACGAAAGATTATTGCAACATGAAAAAAGAGTGAAAGGAAGTTATGGATTTTGGGCCAGAGAAATGCGTGAGGAGAACGCTTGACAACATTCTGCCTAGAAAACAACCTAGTCCATCACACGAAGACTCTTTTTAATTGCAACAACCCTAGAAGGACTAATATTACATGGACGTTTCACCGACGAGAAAAAGCAAGAACCAAATAGATTATCTCTTAATACAACCAAAGGTGGCGGCGATATTGTTCATCTCATCCATTCATGACGTTAACCCCTTGGAGGCAGCCAGTGACTTCCGACCATGAACTTCTTGCCTGCAAACTTCAAGATCAAATTGAAAAAAAGTCCGTTACAAAGCGACTCAAAAGAAAGTACGTTATGACCACAAGCGCCATACAGAAGAGTACAGTGGTCCGATATTCAG